>CAMZMU010000074.1:83628673-83821459 GCA_947311845.1 Poa pratensis | reverse complement strand
TTTCCATAGAAAACGACTTCCGTAAAATTCTACCCAATTCCGAGAAACTTTCCAAGACAAAATTTACCTATTATTGATTTAGGGTTTCTCAAACTGCATGATCCCTCTCAATTACCTCCTCCGGTGTCTGTAAGTTCAACTCTTTCACCATTCCGATGAAGCTCCTTCCTGCAATATAATGTTTAAGGCGTTGTCCATTGACTACATAGGTTTACATTTCATGTGACCGTGAAGACGGATAGCTCCTGAACGGTACACCTCCTGTATCACTAATGGTCCCTGCCACTTTGAAGCTAACTTCCCTGCAGAAAACTTGAAATGAGAGTTGTATAATAAAACTTGATCACCTACTTTGAATTCTTTCCTCTTAATTTTCTTGTCATGCCAAATCTTAACTTTTCTTTAACATTTTAGCACTTTCATAAGCTTCGTTCCTCCATTCATCTAGTAAGTGTAAAACAAGAATTATCTTCTCTCCGGCAGTCTTAAATTCAAAGTTCAATTGTTTAATAGCCCATCTAGCTTATGTTCTAATTCAACAGGTAAATGACAAGCTTTTCCATAAACCATTTTATAAGGGGACATTCCCATATGATGCATGTAAAATGCATACATGAACTTTGCACTATATCACTTATATTCCAATCATAGTTGTATCATATAAGGGTTATACCACTGTTATATAATGATTTTAGCAATAAAATATTTATTTCCTATTTTTATGGAATTAACCATGCGCAGGCAGAAAACCCTATTTCTTTCCTTTTGAGTTTCAGGACCCAAACGACGTCCAAATGACCTGGAAAATTACGAGCATCAATATTTTGGAAGGAGGAAGACTTGGGAGCGAAGGAAGCAAGCAAACGGAGGCCGGAGGCCCAAAAGAGGGTGGCCACGTGGCCACTGTACCTGGCCGCGTGGGCACACACTTTTGGCTCTCGTGGCTTCGCTGCCGTCGATCATTTCTCCACCGGTATCATCTTGACCTAAAAACGCCTATAAAAGAAGTCCCCCGTCGTTCTCTGGAAGGAGCGACGCCGAAACACAGAAACACCGAAAGAGAGATCTGGAGCTGCAGATTGGGGGGGGGGGGGGGGGAACTCCGGCGGGGTACTGCCGGCGTGGTCTCCATCTTCTCCATCGACATCTCCACCGTCTCCATGATGAAGAGGGAGTAGTCCACCTCTGGACTATGGGTTTGTGGAAGTAACTTATGTATCTCTCTCTTTGAGCTTCACTAATTAGTACCGTATGACTGCTGAACATGATTACGGTCATATATGTTATTCCTATGTGGTGGATCTTTTTATGAGTTAATATATGTTTGAGATTGCAATGTTTGTTTCAGTTATGAATATAGATTCATATTATGTACCCCGTTCTTATTCACTTGTTATGATCAAGCATGTTTATGAGGGCATGTGGGGGTGATGTGTGCATTAGTTGGAGTAACGGGGTGTGAGTGCGGTAAGTTGACAATTGTAATATCACGATCCACTTGGGTGTTTTACCTTACTTTGTTGCCTCATTAGGGATAAACAAAAATACCATGCTACAAGGGTGTGGGTGATTTGCCACTTCTCCGTGACTAGATCTAGCATGTTCTTATTTTAACTTCATGTCATGATACTTAAAGCTATACTCTGATTATCTTAATTACTAAGGTGTTATGATTTGGTTCGCATCTTGGTGGAGTATAAGTGAGATTAATAACCAAAAGATCTCTATGTTAGGACGTGATGCCCATATAATTAGTAAATTGTCATCAAACTTTGTATTGCAATCTCATATGTGAACTCCTATGTTCCATTGTCTACCACTTTATTAAAAGAGAGAGTGCATTTGTGAAACCATGAACCCCGGTCCATTTTTAATCATAAGAAACACCTTTCCAACAAATTTTACCACTTTTTCTATTTTCTGCCATTATTAAATCTGAAAATACAAAAACACTTTTACATCTTCCACTTACTACACACTTTGCACTTGAGTCTCAACCTAACCCATTCACTTTTGACGCAGGTAACTACGCACCAAAGACATCAACTGTTTTCTGGAGCCGTAGCTCGTCAAGGGCCATCACCATAGGATTTTAAAAGCAGTTCTATAAGTCAAAATGCATCATTAATTTTAAGTGGCCAATCAGACCTAGACTTATTCACTGTCTTTTCCAAAATGAGTTTAATTTCCCTATTACTTAATTCAACTTGTCCACTTGTTTGAGGATGATAAGGAGATGCAATTCTATGGTTAACATCATATTTTGCCAATGTTTTCCTAAGAATACCATGTAAGAAATGAGAACCACCATCAGTAATTAAAAACCTAGGAACACCAAACCTGGGGAAAATGATGTCCTGAGCATCTTCATTGCTGTGGCATGATCTGCACTTTTGGTTGGAATTGCTTCCACCCACTTTGTAACATAATCCACTGCAACCAAAATATGAGTATGCTTTGTCTTTGATGCTGGGAAAGGTCCCATAAAGTCAAAACCCCACACATCAAATGGCTCAAGTGGTAAAGAATAATTCATAGGCATTTCATTTCTCCTACCAATATTTCCTACTCTTTGACATTTATCACAAGATTTAACATATTCAGCACAATCCTTAAATAAAGTAGGCCAATAAAAACCAGATTGTAATACCTTTGCACCTGTACGATCTCCTGCATGATGCCCTCCATAGGGACTGTCATGACAATCTCTTATAATAGCCTGTTGTTCATGCTCAGGTACACAACGTCTAATAATACCATCCACACTTTTCTTATAAAGGAAAGGATCATCCCAAAAATAATGTCTAAGATCATAAAAGAATTTCTTTCTTTGTTGAAAAGTGAAGTGTGGAGGTAAAACTTTACCAACAATAAAATTTGCATAGTTGGCAAACCATGGAGATGCAACTTTAGCACTAGAAACATTAATATTTGCAAGTTGTTCATTAACAAAACTATCATTAATAGGAATAGGATCATCAGGTATATTTTCCATTCTAGAAAGATGATCAGCTACTTGATTATCTTCCCCTTTCCTATCAACAATGTGTAAATCAAATTCTTGCAATAAAAGTACCCATCTTATTAGTCTAGGCTTAGCATCTTTCTTATTCATTAAATATTTAATAGCAGAATGATCAGTATGTATTGTGACTTTGGAATCAGTAATATAAGGTCTAAATTTGTCACAAGCAAATAGCACTGCTAAAAATTCTTTTCAGTTGTAGCATAATTCTTTGAGCAGCATCAAGTGTTCTACTAGCATAATAAATAACATTCAGTTTCTTATCAACACGTTGGCCCAAAACAGCCCCAACTGCATAATCACTAGCATCACACATAATTTCAAAAGGCAATTCCAATCAGGAGGTTGAATAATAGGAGCACTTATTAAAGCATTCTTCAAAATATTAAAGGACTCAATACAATCATCATTAAAAGAGAAAGGAACATCCTTTTGCAAAAGATTGGTTAGAGGTTTTGATATTTTGGAGAAATCTTTAATAAACCTACGGTAAAAACCTGCATGCCCAAGAAAACTTCTTATACCTTTGATGTCCCTTGGGTATGGCAGCTTTTCAATAGCTTCTATCTTTGCTGGGTCAACTTCTATTCCTTTCCAGAAATCTTATGCCCAAGAACAATACCTTCAGTAACCATGAAGTGACACTTCTCCCAATTAAGAACTAAGTGTTGGTCTTCACAACGCTGCAAAACTTTGTTAAGGTTGAACAAGCAATTATCGAAGGAAGTACCATACACAGAAAAATCATCCATAAAAACTTCCATTATCTTTTCAATATAATCAGCAAATATAGCATTCATGCATCTTTGAAAAGTAGCAGGAGCATTGCACAAACCGAATGGCATTCTCCTATAAGCAAATGTACCATATGGGCAAGTAAAAGTGGTCTTTTCTTGATCATCCTTATGGACAGGAATTTGTGAGAAACCTGAATAACCATCTAAATAGCAAAAGTGAGAGTGTTTAGATAACCTTTCTAACATTTGATCAATAAATGGCAATGGGTAATGATCTTTACGAGTTGCTTTATTTAACTTCCTGAAATCAATACACATCCTATAACCAACAACAGTACGTTGAGCCACAAGTTCATCCTCATCATTTGGAACAACAGTCATTCCACCCTTTTTAGGAACACAATGAACAGGACTAACCCACTTACTATCAGCTATGGGATAAATGATACCAGCTTCAATAAGTCTTATTACCTCTTTCTTACCACTTCTTTCATTTTTGGATGGAGACGGCGTTGATAATCAACAACAGGTTTTGCATCTCCTCCAAATTAATTTTATGCATACATAGAGCTGGGCTTATACCTTTAAGATCATCAAGAGAGTATCCAATGGCTGGTCGGTGAGCTTTAAGCACATCAAGTAATTTCTCTTCTTCTTCAGCTGAAAGGTTAGCACTAATAATGACAGGATATATGCTCTTCTCATCCAAATATGCATATTTAAGATTTTAGGCAAAGGTTTTAATTCAAAACTAGGATCCCCTTTAGGTGGTGGTAGCACTCCTAAATTATCAGGTGGGATATGCAATTGTAATTGTGGGGTTGTTGCCATAATATTTGTTCTAAACATCTTTTTCTTCATCATTAAATGGTTCATCTTGATTAAGCATATAACGTTCTACCACGTCTGTGAAGCTACAGCTATATGAGCAAGAGTTTCAATTATCTTCAGAAATTGGCTCTTTCTTGAATGTTTATCAGCAAATTTAGAAAAGTTGAATTCAAGTTTTTCTCCAGCACATTTAATAAACACTTTCTCTTTAAGCAAATTAATTTCAGCACCAACAGTGTTAAGAAAGGTCTACCAAAAATGATAGGACAAAATGAATCTTGAGGACAACCAAGCACAATAAAATCAGCAGGATATTTTATTTTGCCAACCAATACTTCAACATCTCTAACAATTCCAAATGGACTAATATAATCTTTATTAGCAAGTTGAATTGTCATACCTGTCTCTTCCATAATGATAGGATCAATATCAGGCTTGATTTCAAGATAAAGAGAATATGGAATGACACTAATACTTGCTCCAATATCACATAAACCATGATAACTTGAAGTCCCAATAGAGCATGATATAACAGGCTTACCAACCTTGGCCGAATTGCCTTTAATAACTTTAGTAGCATCTTCACATAAATAAACATCAACAGGGTCTTCTTCATTTAATTGTTTGATAATGAAATTTGACTGTTGACTTCCACCTGTTCATAAGGCTGAGAACATCTTCTTTACTCTTGTTAGTAACAGCAATAAGTAAATTCTCCTTAACTTGGTTTGGATATGGAGGTGGTTCAACATACTCCTCAATTGTCACAGATGACACTGGTTCTACCTGTTTAATAACTTTAGGAACAACAATAGATTGTTTAACAGGTTCAACATAAACTTCAAACCCACTTTTAGGAACACCAATATGACAGCAAAAGATTTAGCTATCTCAATTAAACATAAGGATCAAGACCAAAATATCACTCAGATTCTTAAACAAAATAGAAGTAGAGAAGTTCTCTACACATGAATATCCATAGTCCAAATAGGGCTCATTACCTTTATCAAGATCCCAATGACAAGTATTCTCAGCAATAGTCTCCAATAAATTCCATGCTTCTTCTTCAGTATTATTTGTAAAACTTCCACCAGATGAATTATCCAGAAATTCCTTTGTTCCTTGGTAGCCTCACATAAAAGTTTATCAATATAATTTTCCTTGTAAGATCATGACAAGGATTCTTGCGAAGGAGTTCCTTTAACCTCCCCCAAGCTTGAGTAATACTCTCTCCCAGATGTGGCCAGAAATTAAATATAGCAGCGGTTCTCATAAGCTTCTTTAGGAGTAAAATATTAAGAAAGAAAACCTTCCTCAAAATACTCCATTCAATAGTGACTTCTTCATCCAAAGACCTGAACCAAATACGAGCATTACCAGATAAAGACAAATATAATAGCTTCCTTTTTACCTGATCTCAGAAATACCAGGAAGCCTAAATAAACCACATATGTCTTCAATTGTCTCCACGTGTTCACGTGCAGACTTAGTTCCATCCCCTGTAAATGGATTTTTCATAACTCTTTTAACATGACCAACGGAATTTTAAATCCCACTTTAGGTACCTCAGACACAGTAGTTTCAACCACTTTAGGAGTAGTGGCATAAGCACTTTCATATAAAGCAAGATGCAGAGGCACGATTCATAAATGCCATAGTAACAATGAGATAAAACAGTAAATAAAATTCAGCTTTCAAGTTTCCTTACCAAACTTCTTACCAATAGCGCTACGCTCCCCGGCAACGGCGCCAGAAAAGTATCTTGATGACTCCCAAGTGCAGGAGATCAATTGTAGTACCTTTCGATTAGAAAAGGTTGTCGAACCCACGAGGAGCTGAAGGTATTGGTTAGCAAGAATGATAAATAAAACAATGAAAGATGCAAGTGTTTTTGGGATTTTTGGTTATAGTTGCAAGAGAGTAAAATGCTTAAGATAAATGTAGCAAGTAAAGCTCTCAAAGAGAGAAAGCCCAATCCTCTATGTGGCAAGAGGACAAGCTCAAGTGATGTGTAACTTATATGTGGAAAACGTTCCCGAGGGCGGCATGGATACTGTTAGGCATAGAGATTTATTAAACAACACATTGAATATCTTGTCAAGTTTTAATCTTCTTTGGACGAGCCATTGTTAGTTATAGCTAAATAAATAAACTAAACCCTTATGATGGATCATGTGGCCAAGTAAATGACTGCACAAGAATTATTAAGACATAAAGTCCCACCATAGCATTACACTCTAAGGTCCCCGATATTAATACCCATAAAGTAACTTCATGACTTGGTCTCAGGTTTACATGTCCCCCCCCCCCCCAAGTCTCCCTCAGTTCATTACACTACGGTGTTCTCATATGAGCCCATATAGGTGAAGCGTTGTGCAGTCGACGTTTGATGACGTGAAAGACACACGTTCGTTGGGAACCCCAAGAGGAAGGTATGATGAGTGTAGCAGCAAGTTTTCCCTGAGTATGAAACCGAGGTTATCGAACCAGTAGGAGATGAAGACACTTCTGAAGGTGTCAACGGCGCCAGGAAAAGTGTTGTCGCGGGGAGGTGGAAGTTTGCTGAACAGAGGTGCTTCCTCTCCCATGCAATGGTGGCAGAAAAGGTGCTTCAAATGGTGGTCCTGACGGTTGACTTGGAACCTGCACACAACACAATCAAAATACTTTGCCCCAACTTTTTATATATAGTTTGACACTCCTCCCAACCTTTGCTTACACAAGCCATGGCTAACCGAATCCTCGGGTGCCTTCCCACAATCACATACCATGGAGGAGTGTCTATTTGATATTGTTTAACACTTTGAAACTTGCTTCTGATAACTCATGGCAAAACATGTGAAGAGAATTAAGCGGCTATATGTTTAATTAATTGGGACTGGGCACCCCATTTGCCAGCTCTTTTTGTAAAATTATTGGATAAGCGGATGTATATGCCACTAGTCCATTGGTGAAAGTTTGTCTGACAAGATTGATAGAGAAAACTCCACATAACTTCCTCATGAGCTATAAAACATTGACATAAATAAGAGATAATAGCTTTTGAATAGTTTAAAGGTAGCACATGAAGTATTTACTTGGAATGGTAGGAAATACCACATAATAGGTAGTTATGGTGGACACAAATGGCACGGGTTTTGGCTCAAGGTTTGGATGCTCGAGAAGCATTCCCTCTCAGTATAGAGTTTAGGCTAGCAAGGTTGTTTGAAGCAAACACAGGATATAAACTGGTACAACAAAACTTACATGAAAAAATATTGCAAGCATTATAAGACTCTACACTGTCTTCCTTGTTACTCAAACACTTTTACCAGAAAATATCTAGACCTTAGAGATACCAAACATGCAAACCAAATTTCAACAAGTTCTATGGTAGTTCTCCACTAATAGGTTTTTACTACATGATGCAAGAGATTAAACATGACCTACTTGAGAGCTAAAAACAATTGCAAAGCATCAAATTATCCAAGACAATGATCTACAAGAATAAGTATGTCTTTTCAATATACCATCTACCACATGTAGCATTTTCTGTTTCCATGACCTCCTGATGACCCACAAGTATAGGGAATCACAACAGTCTTCGAGGGAAGTAAAACCCAAATTTATTGATTCGACACAAGGGAGCCAAAGAATATTTATAAGCCTTAACAAATGAATTGTCAGTTCAGCTGCACCTAGAAATAGACTTGCTCGACACAGATTATCAGTAGCAATAGTTTTATAGCAGTAGCAGTAGTGAAATAATAGCAGCAGTGGAATAAAGACAGCAGTAGTGATTGCAGTAAACAACATGATTAAAATACTGTAGGCATAGAGATGGATGAACGGGCGTTGCATGGATAAGATAATTCATATAATAGTCAAGACAAAGGCATTTGCAGGTAAATAATGATTAAGCATCCAAGTACTAAGTAACCATAGGCATGTGTTCCGTATTTAGTCGTACGTGCTCGTAATGAGAAACTTGCACAACATCTTTTGTCCTACCATCCCGTTTGCAGCGGGGCCTCAAGGGAAACTAATGGTAATTAAGGTGCTCCTTTTAATAAAGCACCGGAGCAAAGCATTAACACTCCGTGAACACATGTGATCCTCACATCAAAGCCACCCCCTCCGGTTATCCTAATTGCTGTCACTTTGGGGCCTCGGTTCCGGACAATTATATGTGTATACAACTTGCAGATATGATCTAAAACAATGATTATCCTCATGATACAATAACATATTCAGATCTGAAATCATGGCACTCGGGCCCTAGTGTCAAGCATTAAGCATAACAAGTTGCAACAATGACATAAAGTACTAACAACGGATACTAGGCACCATGCCATAATGATCTTATATCTACTAGCAAAATGCCCGTGCGTTGCTACGGGTTGATTATAATTGTTGATGCACTCGATCGTCTAGTGGCAAACAGAAAGCCGAAGGGAAAAGGCATTCGCGTCAAAGACGACCCATACACACAACTTCACCCTATCTAAGGATGTGTTCGGTTCTGGGATGGACTGGAATGGAATGGAACCGTTCCATTCCCAGAACCCATTCTTGCGTTCGGTTGAAGCGAGGAACGGAATTAGGTGGTTCCACAAAAGGGCATATTCCCGTAGAACGGCACAGTGTCTCCCTCTAATTTAACCAAGTTTAGCTATAATTATTCAAGTTTAGCAATAATTAATTAATTATAATTAATCAAGATTAGGAATAATTAATCAAGATTAGGAATAATTAATCAAATTTAGCTATAATTAATCCAGTTTAGGAAATAATTAATCGAGTTTAGAATAATTCCATTCCCACTCCATTCCATTCTCATCCCATTCCAAAACCGAACACAGTGATGGATGGTTCCGTGACAATTTTTTGTCCAAACTGAACACAGGGATGAAACGGGTCCGTGACAGTGGAATGGAATGGATGCATTCCATTCCATTCGGTTCCACAACCGAACAGACCCTAAGAGACCGCTAGAAAAGAATCAACATAATATGTTCATGCCATCATCAAGACACCGAGGTTACATGCAACAACATACATGTGTAGTGGTTATTCCACACATTGCCGCTACAGCCAACTTGAGCATTACTAATGCATAATTTCTGAGATTTGTATAGTTTTCATGTCAAGAATATGGCAATTTTACTACCAAATTCGGTCAAATGATCTGAGACACCAACATTTCAGAATGATGCATTTCTGGAACCTAACCAGGTTATAATTCAAGTACCAGGTTTCAATTTGTTATAAAATGTTGCAGAATGAAACGAAATATATTATGCAAACCGGATCATTAGTATAGTACCTACTCCCTCCGTTATAAAATGTTGATATATCTGTAACATGTGGTTTGCATAGCTCACATCTGTACAACAGTTTATTGATGTCGATGAGGCGACTCCATAATTATTTGCCAGCATGCATCGCAATCTCATGAGCTTCTTCTGGTAGTATATTCTATTTGGTAAATATGGAGTTGTGAATAGATTTCTTCAGTATAACACAACTGTATATTGTAGATATATCTGAGGCCGATCATAAGATGAAAAAAATACATTGTAAAAGAGCGGGAAAAGGAAAAACAGTCTCCAACTGTATGTAAACTAAGAAGAAGATTCACACAGCTTGTTAGCTTCTAGTCAATCTCTCATGCCAAGCCAAGAAAATCAGTAAAAGAACAAGGCAGAAGGACAATCTGAACCGACGTTGCTCGTCCTGCTCTGGCCAACGCTCAATCGCCTGCTGCTCTAACCGTACGGACATCGGAGCCTCTTCGCAGGAACTCGCAATGCACACAGTGAGGCAACTACTCCCCACGGCAGCCATGCCGGCCGCCGACGTATTCATGAACCACAAAATTCCCTCAAATATGTTCAGAGAACACAAAGCTGTCCAAATCAGTTGAAAAGAAGATGAAAGGGGCAGGGATAAGGTGGAACGGAGACGACCAAAAGTAACAGGAGGTGGTGGCCGGAGGCCTACTCGGCAGCTAGATCTGGCCGATGGGCGACTGCGAGCCACGAAGAGGGACAGCTGAAGGGGCAGCTGGAGCGCTCGGCCTCGGCGATGTGAGGAGGCCCGTCGACTACTTCCACTGCTGTCCCGACAAAGTCGGGCAGAGGAGTTGGGGGAAGGAGTGAGAGAGGTGGCGGGGACACCATGCGGGCGCACGCGCTCGTCTCGCCCATCATCCTGGCCGCCAGCGAAGGTAAGGAGGGAAACGGAAAAGGGGGCGGAGGGAGAAGGTCGGTGCCTCCGCGGGCGCAGCTCGCCTCTGTTTCTTCGTTCGTTGGAAAGAAAAATAATTGAACCGGTAGATTGGAATGCGGGTTGGTTTCTTCGTTTCCGAGGGACTAAACTGCAAGAAGGCCACGATGTACCTACGGTCGGTTAATGATATTATATAGTAGAGATTACATGAACGATCTCATCCAATCCCTACCATCCCCTTCAGCCTACAGCAGGGATTTACTCACACATGGATGGGGGAATCATGGATGGTTGATGGAGTGGCGTCGGTGATGATGATGGCGATGATCTCCTCCAATTCCCCATCCCGGTGGAGTGCCAGAACGGAGTTTCTGGTACCCAAATAGGGTTTTCGGTGGCGACGGAGCTCTGGAGTGTTTCTGGAAAAAGCGTCGATCCCTCTAGCGTTTTTAGGTCAAGTCCTTTATGTAGTCGAAAGGGGGACGCGAGGGCGTGGCCGAGGCGGCCTCACCATGTGGTGGCGCGGACCAGGGCCCATTGCGCCGCCACGTGGTGAGTGTGCCTCGTGGCCCCCCTCCGTCTCTTCTTCTCGCATCGTGGGTCTTCTGATAAAATAGGAGCTTCACAATATTTTCTGGGGATTTTCCCGAAAGTTGATTTTGTGCACAAAAACAAGACACCAGGGCAATTCTGCTGAAAACAGCGTTAGTCCGTGTTAGTTGCATTCAAAACACACAAATTAGAGGTAAAACAATAGCAAAAGTGTTCGGGAAAGTGGATACGTTTTGGACGTATCAACTCCCCCAAGCTTAGCTTATTGCTTGTCCTCAAGCAATTCAGTTAACAACTGAGTGCGATAAAAGAAACTTTCACGAACACATTTGCTTCATATGATGTATACATTCTCACTATATGGACAAGTGCTTAGTCAATTCATAATAAGATGTATGCAAATAATGTCACCTAATAGTTATGTAAACTATGAAGAGATGCCAACACAATAATAATAAACAACATGAAACATATTTATCTGCAAGATTGCAATGCTCATAATAAGATATGATAAGGTGGTATCTCGCTTGCCCGAATTTGTACAACAAAACATAAATGCCCAGGCACCTCTGAAGTTCTAGGGAAGACTAGAAGTAAAGATATCAAAGATAAAAGCATCAAAGTTATACCGCAGTTAACCGCATTCTGGGACAAGCACATTACACTAAGAATGACAACTATGCTCTCGAAAAGGTGCTCAAAGAAAGGATGGTGACTCAACATAAAAATAAAAGATTGGCCCTTCGCAGAGGGAAGCAGGGATTAACATGTGCTAGAGATTTTTATTTTTAAAACATAAGTAATTTTTTGGGGAGGTGGTTGTTCCTGTCAACGAATGGCAATAGAGTTTCTGTTATCTTCCATACTAAACAAGTTGAGAGCGGTTCCGAGATGTTGATATTTGGCATTTATAGCATGCACTTTTTATATATAGTTTGACACTCCTCCCAACCTTTGCTTACACAAACCATGGCTAACCGAATCCTCGGGTGCCTTCCAACAATCACATACCATGGATGAGTGCCTATTTTATTTGTTTTAGTTTTTTGATGTTATAATGGTCTAACCAGCTCTTTGCAAAATTAGTGACAAGCAGATGAAGCATGCAGGTCGGGGCACTTAATTTAGTATGGAAGATAACAAACCCAACTACTACTTCCTCATGAGCTAAAAACAATATCACAAAATGAGAAGTAATTTGAAGGTTTTAAAGGTAGCACATGAAAATTTACTTGAATGGTTTGAAATTCCATGCATAGGTATTATAGTGGACTCTTTGGAATAACTTGGTTTCAGGGATTTGGAAGCACGAGCAGCATTCCCGCTCAGTACAAGTGTAGGCTAGCAATAGACTGGAAAGCGACAATCAAGAGAGCAATAACCGTCATAATCATGCTTGCGACAAAACAAAATTAACGGAGGCATAAAAGTGATACAAGAACTCTGAGGCAAAGTAAATCATCGAGGCTTGATGTCTACGCACACTTGTATTCTTATAGACAGTGTTGGGCCTCCAAGTGCAGAGGTTTGTAGAACAGCAGCAAGTTTCCCTTAAGTGAATAACCCAAGGTTTATCGAACTCGGGGAGGTATAGGTTAAAGATAACCCTCTCAAGCAACCCTGCAATTAAGATACAAGAAGTCTCTTGTGTCCCCAACACACCCAATACACTTGTCAGGTGTATAGGTGAACTAGTTCGGCGAAGAGATAGTGAAATACAAGTGATATGGATGATTATAAGTGGTGATGGCAATCTGAAATAAAAATGGCAGCAAGCAAACTTGAGCCAAAATGAGAGCAAACGGTGTTTCAATGCTTGGAAATAAGGCCTAGGGATCATACTTTCACTAGTGTACACTCTCAATAATAATATAATTGAATACATAGATATTTCCTCTTCCCTATGCTACTCTGAACTATTCTCATGTTGGATAGAAATATCAATCTACTACGTAGGGCTACAAGAGCACACCTTAAAGTCTGAGTGAACAAACACCACAATATCATAGAACACCAAGACCATCGTGTAGGGCTACAAAAGCACACCTTAAAGTTTGTTTTCCATATCTAGGGAACCCCAAGGTCACTATGAGTGCCCCAAAATAGTACTAAACAAACACCACAATTTCATAGTGACATCCAACACAAGAATAACTCATGGTAAGTATTTCTATAACCTTTAGCCTAAGAGTCACACAAGGTGCGCACACTGTCAACTTCACACCATGGGACAAAGGTGACTCAGGAAATTACATTAATAAAACCACTCAAGTAGCATAATTCATATCTATGGATTCAACTAGATTACAAAGCTCATGATCACATAAGATCATACCATGAGAGAGAGAGATGAACCACATAGCTACCGGTAGAGCCCTCAGCCTCGATGAATAACTACTCCCCCCTCATCATGGGAGGCAGCAACGGCGATGAAGATGGTGGTGGTGTTGATGGAGACTCCGGAGGAGGGACGGAGGAACCTTCCGGAGGTGATTCGGCGGCGGTTCCCCCTCCAATCTTCTCCGGCGGCAGCCTTCTGTCTCCTGTTTCGCGATTTTGTGTTTCTCCGCCGCCTCCTCGCGAAACTCCTCGGGGGACTATTTTTATAGATGTTTTTAGGTCAAGACGAAGTCGGAGGAGCAAAGATCAACGGTAACGGAGCCTCGAGGCCCAAAATAGGTAGGCCCACGCGGGCAAGATTTTAGGCCGCGTGGGGCCCTCTCATTTCCAGCTGGTTGGGCTTCTGGCTTTCACTTTGAGCCCATTGCGTTCGTCTCGAAAATTCTGAACCGTGCTCTTTGGCCTTACCCTTTTTGGAGTCCCGAAGGTCCCGAAAAGTCTGAAACACTAAAAAACACGTTTTCTGGAAAACAGGGTTAATTCCAAATAAATGGGAAAATTATGAAGTATTCCCAAAAATCATTATAAAACATTGATATAACCCTTATTTGATGCAAATATGATTGGAATAGAAGTAAAATAATGCAAAGTTCATGTATGTATTTTACATGCATCAACATCACCAAGTTTAACCCATGCTCGTCCGAGTATGAAGGTGATAAAACTAACATGGACTTTGCATTTTAATACTAACAATGGATATCAAAGATGATTACTATTGCTACATAGAGTCAAATGATTCATTCTTAAAAGGAGTAGCAATATGCAAGATAGTTTATGAAGTGATATCAAGTATTCAATAGAAGGATGTTCAATGATAGTTCACAAAGTGTAACATAACAGATAGTAGTATGGACCATATGTATGCATAATGATAAGTATGGACATCCTACATTGGTCATAGAGTGATGATGAAAATCTGAATATGATAGGTGGACACTTTGGAAAGATGTATAAGTGAGTAGAGGTAAAGCATGCATAAGTTTTATCTAATCTCCAAACTCTTCTACTTAAGTTAATTATTGCAATGTGGTAATACTTGGTGTCAAGCTCTCATTCCCCTATCATAGCATCTTGAATGATTATAGTTTAATGTGAGAGCAAATATGAGTAGTGTGCTTGACAAAGTAAACGTTTGATGTCTCATGGCCCTTGAATACAAGTACCTACACCATGAGTTACTCAACTTGGAAAAGCAAGTTCAAGTTATCTATCATCTATTATATATTAAAAGTAAATTACGGGCTAACCAGAAATTAGAGAATTAGACTAGAAAATCCCACAAAAAACAGAAACATCTGGCCGTTTATTTTTACAGCAGTAAACCACAACCAATGGATCTGTTAAGTACAGGTAAATTACCCACCTCTGCCATTATGTAAAATACCTCTTCGTTTCTTTTTGCTTGCATACAAATTAAAACAACTTTCTGCCCGGCTGCGTTGGACTACTAGATCGATCTACTAGACGGGGATGCACCGCTGGCCAGGATTAGATGGATGCACGAGGCGGCGATGGATGCCGCTGATGATCAACGTAAGGCGTCTGCATGCCCCGCCCGACGTGCATGAAGTCATCGTATATGTCCCTATGGCCTGATCCCTTCTGATCAGTCCGGAGGCGGCAATGATTAGCCCGAACGAGTATGTTCTCACCATGACGCAGATTCAATTCCGATTCTCTCTCAGACTCTCAGGTAACTATAGCTGATCCATCCATGCATGCAAGTTTATTCCATTGCTAATTAATTATGGCTACTGCACCGATCCATCAAATCCCCATGCCCACTACTACCTATTTTACCCGTTGTATTTCATGATCCAATCTAGATTAAAACATGGGCCGGTAATGTGCATGCACTTCGTGGAGGTCGTCCGGCCGGCCGACGGCACCGAGGAAAATACGGCGGTGACGGCTGCGTGCGTGAGCACACGCTAGCTAGGGCAGGTCGTAGATCGCTTTTTCTTTCGATGGAGTCTGTATCCAATTTTTTACTGTGAGCACATGCACGTGCATATTGATCAGGCGTATGTACGTGTTCCATTAATCCGCGGTCAATTAAATATTTCTGGCTGAAATGCATAGATAGCCTACCATGATTTGAAGTGTTGCTGCGGGTGGTTAATTCTTGACTAGGGGAATAAGCGTGGACTCCGCCGCGCCCGTGGAATTGAAAGATTTTAGTTTGTTTGGAGGGATTAAATTTGAAATTTGGATTGGAAAGCTTCTTGATAAATTTCATTTTTTTTAGAAGATGTTCAAATATGAACGGTAGTTTAGTTCAGAAAAGGTTGCGTTTAAAAGAATATTGAGATTTTGGAAATGCTCCTTATTGGGTGTACTAAAATTTGTATTTTTTAATGTGAACGAAATGATGAAATTTGGGAAGGTATTTGAAATATTTTCGAATGGATATATTTGAATAAGAAGTTCAAATTTGGAAGTGGCCACATTTGAAAATTGTTCGGATTTCAACTCTGTTCGGTAGCGCGAAAATGTTAGGCGGATTAAATTGTCGTCCGAAGAGGAAATAACTCTTCGGGGAAAATCAATTTTTGAAGTGCCTACATTGAAAAATTGCTTGTCGAGCTAAAATACGCAAATAAATAGGTGGGAATGCATTTATATTATCTCCAAGTGTTTACCGAGTTCAAAAAGAGAAATATGTTTGTATTTTACCTTAAATATTTAATGTAACTCCATAATTAGAGAGGGAGTGCATTATATGAGCTTTTTAAATTTAACTACATAATTAGAGGAAATGCATTAAATATATATCAATTTGAAATAGTCAAATATTTTTTGTATTTTGCCATAAATAGGTAGCATGTATTTTTCTGGTCATTTTGATATTTTTTTCATATTTTTCAGATGGTTAGATTTAAAGAAATCAATTTTGTAATTTTTGGGCATTTTTGCATCTATTTTCTGGGAATTGGAAAATCCTGACGGGTGGGCCACCGATGACGCCAGGATGACGTCATTGTGAGATCCTGGCTCAGGGCTTAACAGGATTAATAGAATACTCATATCAACAAGTTGCAACTTCTTTTCCGGAAGCTCATCTGGAAAGAACTCCGAGATTAAGCGTGCTTGGCCCGGAGCACTCCCAAGGATGGGTGACCGACCGGGAACTGGTTCCCGGGTGCGCACGAGTGAGGACAAAGTGCGCAGAAAAGACTAGTGTTGATCTGTGGGGCCAGTCTGGAGATCCTAGAGAGCTGCCAGGGGTGACAGGCCCGGCCTGGGGGTGGCCGGGGTGTTACAGTCATCGATGGCCACAGCGGCAGCGGTCAAGGCGGCACGGCGAGCGACGCCAGCGACGCGTTTGGGGACGCGCCCGTACGCGCGGCGGGCGCGCCTCGACGCGAGGACCCCGAAAGTGGCGGCGCCGCTGTAACAGCCCGAAGTTTGAAAACCTAAAAACCCGAGTAAAATTTCCGCTTTTGTGTTGCATTGCATCATGGCATCCATATTAAGTTGCTAAACAACACACAAATTGGGTTTGACAACATTGGGAAACAAAATGCTAAACTTGTTTAAACAAAATCTCAAATCAAGGAATGCACTCAACTTGTAAAACAAATTTTACCTTGACATGTCATATTTGTCAAGGAAGTTCCAAGAGTTCTCAAAATATATTTTGCAATTGCTATAAATTTCCAAAGGAACAACATTTTTGAAATTAGCAAAATGCCCTATTTTTTAACTCTATGAACAAATGTTGCTCAAACTATTTTATCTTGAATTGCCAATTTTTGTGGTGCTTCTACCTGTTGTGAGGAGGCTATTTGATTTTTCCCAATTTTTTTCTAAAATTGTGTAGTGCCTTAATAAAATCCATGAAGTTCCTGCTGGTTTGTAAAAGGTTTTTAGAAAAAGGAAACTGGACAGGGACCGATCTGTGATGGAAATAATTTGGCCAGGGGGTCCTTTGTAATTTCTCCTTTCTTCCTCGCTCTGTAGCGACCGAGCTACTCCGCTCCCGCCGGACCACCATGCCGCCGTGCCTCGCCACGCCTGCCGGGCCCCTCTCCGCTCTCTCCCCTGCGAGGAAGAGGAGCAACTCGAGCCCCCACCTGCCCTACTCCTCCATTCCCGACTTTTCTTCCCGTTCCCCATTTCTTTCGCTGCTCCCCACCGAGCTGCCAAGGTCGCCGCACTGCGCCACCGTCTCACCGCCGGTTGAAGACTCCCCAGGTAAATCGAAGAACGCCACCCGCTTCGCCGCGTCCAGTGCTTCAACTCCGCCAGAGGAATTGACCGGAGGAGGCGTGAATCGACCGCGCCGTCCATTTCCCTCTCCGCCACCGCCACGGCTCCGCCGCCCGCGTTCGTCGCCATTGAGCCCTCCCCCACCACGCCGTCTGCGCCAACTGCTTCGTGGTGAGCACCCTGTGCCGTGCGCACCTTCCCTCTCCCTCTCTCGCGCTGGTTCGCTCTACCTCGCCGTCGCCGTCGCACCGTTGCCGCCGGTCATTTTTCCCCACGCGCGCGCACGCCCGGCCGTGGCATCGGCTTAGCCGGGCTACGGACCGGCCTCCTCTGGCCCATGACCGGCCTGTGGACCGGCCCAGACCGGGCTGTGAGCCGGGCCTCTCTGTTAACAGGCCGGCCTGCCAGCCGGCCCAGCCGGGCTGGAGACCGGCTAGTCTGTTTTTTTTCCTGCTGTGTTTCTTTTCCTTTTTCCTCCCTTCTAGCACATGATCCCCGCTACCCCCTCGCGCTTCAGAGACATTGAGCTCCGACGTTTGTCGTGTTTCATCCCTCTCTCTCTCGACTTCGAGGAAGTAAAATATTATTGTTGTAAAACTAAATTATTTAAATCATAAATTTAAAAGAAGAAATTATAAAATTAATAACTTTATATCGGGACCTCCGAAAAAGGTGTTCCTTATATCAAAATGCTCAGAAAAACATGAGTGATCCAAAAATCTTCATCATCATACATAATTGATCACAATTACAATAATGTGCTCTAGTAGTAAGTATAATCACTAAGTTTAAATATGGGGTTTATTCCAAATAATGCAATAAATATAATGGGGACCCCATTTAATTTGTTGCCCTTGTTCAATGCTTCTAGGGTGCATTTAAAATGTCATATCATCATTTTTGTATGCATTGCACAATTGCCATGTGTTGATTGTTGTTTTTGCTTTCCGGTGTTGTTTGCTCTCCGGTAGATCACGAGTTCGGTGTTGAGCATCATTACTCCGACGAGCAGTTTGACTCCTCCGCTCAACAATGCAAGTGTAATCCCCCTCTGAGCATATCTTATCCTATTTTCCACAAGTATTTTCTCCACTATAATATTGCATGCGGTTCCAAATGTCAATTTGATTCGGATTAGAGTATCCTATAGTTGCATTATGATTCCAATGCCATTACCTGTAACATCCCAAGTTTTTCAAAAAGTTGAAAAATCAGAAAAATTTAAAACTTTTGAAAACTATTATGTATTTTGCTTTGAAAGGAAAATTCATGCATACATTCAGCATCATATAGCATTGTTTGCATTTGGTTATTTCAAAAGTGGGAAATACATTTCCACTTGAAAACATATTTAAGAAAATATATTAGTAGAGCAATTATGCTCCAATTTTCTTTTGACTTTTATGTATTGTTCTGTTAATGTTGTTTGTGAATTGATTGTTTTTGTTGAAATATAAATATTTTCAAAAGGTTTATCTTGTGATATTCAAGTTTTAGTTAAGCCACCTCAGATTGTTTTAAACCTATTTTAAAATTGGACATCAAGTGTCATATTGTTTATTAAAAACCTAGTTTGGAAATCAAAATGATTTCTATTTGAAAAGTGTGTTGATTGTGAATAGTTTGGATGTATTAAGAAATTATTCTATTACTTACCTAAGCTCTATTCTCAAGTTTTATAGTTTTACTTTTGAAGGAAAATATTTATTTGGATTTCCAAAATGAGTTTTGAAATCATTTTGATTTATCAAAACCCTTTTAAAAACTACTTATGTTTTATACAAAATTATTTTATTGAGTGAGATAAATCAAATTACTTATATTTGACCTTGGGTTAAATTATATATTTCAAAAGGAATTCATAAAACCCTATAGATTTAAAATGGCATTATCATGTCCAAAATCCATTTAAACTCATTTCAAAATTTAGATAATAAAATGTTTTGGAAAATGATATTTAAAGGCTGCAGATCAAAGAGTTTGTTTTTACAAAATTATTGAAAGTGGTTTGAATTGTTTTGGATTTAAAATTCAAAAGTTATTTGATTTTTGAATAAAACAGAAAAGAAAACGTTTTCTGGAAAAAAATGCGAAGCCTAGCTAAATGGGCCAAGCCCAACTACTAGCTACCGCTCAGCGCAGCAAGCAGCAGCCCAGGCCCGCTCCTTTCCTCTGACTGACATGTGGGCCCCACCAATGACGTCAGCGATGACGTCATCATCGTCTCCACCGTGTTCATCACGGATTCTTCCCGAACCCTAACCGAATCCGCCCGATTTCGTCGCGATTTGTTGCGTGCTTCGCACGAACCCTTTCCCCCATATAAACCTCAGCCCCCGCCGCATCTTTTCCCCCAGAAACCCTAGCCTCTACGCCCCCAGGCTGCCCACAAAATCGCTGCCGCCGTCCGCCATTACCGCCGCCGTTCGAGCACGATTCCGGCGACACCGCAGGTCTACACCGCCACCTTTTGGTCCCCTCCGAGTCCTCTCAACCTGGCGCATCTCCCTGACCTTTTTCTTGTACTCCAGATCAACGCGTCTGTCCGTGACCCTTGACCGCCGCCGTGGGAGCTTCTCCAGCGAGCAACCTGGGAAGGAGGAGAACGTGTCCGTGACCCCCGACCCCTCCATCAAGCTCGCCTCGGCGTCCGGAAGCTCGTGGTAACAGAACCCTCTCGGACCCCTCTCCCTGCTCGATTCTCTCACCGCCGGCGATGGCACCACCGTAGATGATTAGGTCACCGGCACAGCTCCGGCGAACAGTGCCGCTAGTTTTAGGTCAAACGATTTTGGGCCGTCGGATCTCGTTTTAACGGCGTAGATTAGATCCTTTAGCGAATCGGTACGGGCAAATCAGAGGCCGCCTCGTCAGCGCACCGTCAGCAGCAACGTCAGCGCCACGTCAAGCCGAGTCAGCAACACAGTCATCGCAGCTCCGCACCAACCAGAAGACGCCACGTCGACGGAGGACTCCAGCGCGAGGATCTTTTCGGTTTTCCTTACGCTTAAGCCCCTGCGCATCACGGATAGGTCCCTGGTTTTAGATTCGTTATTAATTTTTAGTCCCTTATCCAAAATTTATGAAATTTATATTTTTGGAAAGCTAATAATGTGTAGAAACTTTCTATATGCTTAATTTGAAGTTTGGACGAAATTAATTTAGATAAATTTTAAAAAATGGTTTAATTGATATTTTGGCTATAATTTAATTATAAAAATTGTTATTTGAGCAAAATATTTTGCTATATTTTTGTTTGTATAAATAATGGCCGTAGCATTGCTCTGTATGTTTGCAGAAGTGTTTTTATGTGTTTTTGCATGTAATTTGTTTTTATTGCTTTTTAGGTGGTATTTTTAATAAGTAAATTATATTAAAATTGTTCTCCACATTAAATTCGAATAGAAATTTTAGCTAAGTCATGATGATCATGATAGATGCAAAATAACTTATAAATATTTCACCTCTCCCACAAAAGTGTTATTTCTTCCTTAGAAAATTTTGAGTAATAAAATTTTGACAACACTTTTCCTTGGAAAATTTTCTTAGAAAATTTCAACACCTTAAAAGTGCTAAATCTTTTCCTTAGAAAAATTTAGCATTCTGAAAACTTATTTTGTTTCCCTTAGGAAATTTTTCTAAGTACTTGCTACCACAAAAGTTTGTCCTTAGAAAAATTATCAACTTATGCTTTGCATACTTTCCTTAGAAAATCTGGCACCTCTTATTTTGTTAACTTTGCCTTAGAAATTATTTTAGTGACTTGTTGTTGACCTTTGGTCCTTAGTCTTATTTGGACCATCTTACTTGTCTTGCATTAACTTAGAATAATTTCATGGCATGGCATGCATCTCTAGTCCTTAGAAATATTTTGCATTCTTACATGACATTCCTCCTTAGAATTTTTGGAGGTGATGCTTGTTAGCCCTTTTAACCCTCCTAGAAAAAAAAACCCACTAAATTAGAAATTAGTGGAAAAGTTTGCATTGTTATCCTTGGAGAATTCAACAAGAAGTTAGAGGACCAATGAAGGACTTAGCCAAGAAAAACAAACTCCAGAAGCATCTCCAAGAAGTCAAGGTACTTAGAAGAAAATCAAGGGGAAGTTCACGAAGACCAACCACCTACATTTTTCTAAGTCTTTCTTTCCTTCTCTCTTTCTTCCTTCTTCTCTCTTCATGGTGACTAAGTTATATCCAAGACCTTGAGGCTGCCAACATCATCAAGTCTTCAGAATCAACAAGTCCACAAACGTGTAATGAAGAACACATCAAGTAAAATCACAAGGAAGCAAAGAGGAGAACTTTAGAAGACCAACTACTTCTTTTCTTTCTATCTCCTTTTCTATTTTTGTCTCACTTTGGACAAAGGCCAAGTCCTTGTTTAAGACTAAGTTCATAGAGTGCTATTTGAAGATCAATGAAGCTGCAAAGGAGTTGAAGATTATTTGAAGACCAAACTTGTGAAGACTTAGAGTAGCTTTACAACCTTCGAGTGGTGGTTTTACCAAATTTATTTTACTCTACCTTGACCTTGCCTTAGCTGAATAGGATAATGTTATTTTGTTATCTCTCCCTTATTATATTTTGCTTGTCTTTCATACCACATTTCTTTGTATCATCCTGCATCTCATGCATATCATATTTTTCCAAGTGTTGCATTTATGATTGTATGTTTATTTGTGATTTGTTTGACTTGTTAGAAATTCCGGAGAGAGACGAAAGTGGTTGCAACTGCTACTACTACACTTCTGTTTGCCAAGGCAAGTGGCACACCCCATAAATTTCCTAAGTATTTTTATATGCATTACTTAGTGTATTTCCTTATATGCATGTGTTGGATAGTATTATTGCTATATGCTAAACCCACCATACCTTTACACTAGTTGTGTCTAGAACCCTTTGATAACTTAGTAGAATATTTGATGCTATGCAAATGTGTTTTCTTTAAAGCTTAATTCTACTAAGTAATTTATCACCTGGGTGGACTTGGTTATGAAAAGATGATGGAAAGGTTGAGTGTCATCTCTTAGGGGTGACCTCTAAGGGATGGTCACTTGTGGTTGCCACCCAGGGTATTAAGGGGCCAATGTTTTCTCTAAGTGAAGATTGCTTACCGTGCAGCCATTAGTCATATGGGCTCTGGCTAGATGGATTAAGTTGCGTGGACTCGTCCCGACTTGACAGGTGGTGGTAGAATGGTTAGAATGGGAGCGCGTCAAGTCGGTATGGGATGGGAAAATGCTTCTGAAAAGTCTCGTCTCAACTCTCTCCTTTTCCTTAGCACAATTTGAGTGCTTGAGGATAGTTTGGGTTTGTTGGGTCTAATGGTGAAAGTGCACAACCTCTGCAGAGTTAAAAACTAAGTACTTAGCCGTGTCCCCGGTTACGGACAATTTGAGCAGCTGATCAAGGATTCAACGGAGGCTTCATCATTCCAATTTCGAAAGTAAAACTTGATGGTGAACAAGGGTAGATGAGACTATGGTCTTATACCATATCGTCTCCAACTTTTGAAGAAAATGTTTTACAAAGTGTTAGGCAAAATTGGCTTTTATGCAAAATAGCCTTGAACTCCACCAGCCAAATATGCATATAGGCTATAGAGTTATTCCATTAAGTGTCCACATAGTGTCACTTGCCAGATCCATTTTTAATGGTTCTGACCCACTCTGTTGCAAAATTTTATTTGTTGCAGATTGTTCTGACGACGAGTGAGTTTCGTTAGGGTTTCGAGTCTGCAACCAACATGTTTTCGCCTGTGGCACATGCAAAGGATGAGGACTCCATGAAGATTATTATTTCCGCTGCTTTACTCTTTCAAGCTAGCTATATGCTATGCAAGTTGTAATGAATATTTTACCAAGTCTGGATCATTCGATGTAATAATGATACTTTGTTGTGATACTACATCTTAAACTGTGTGTGCAAATGAAACGATCCAGGGGTTTGCACTATACACAGGTACCTTGCCAATTTCTAAGTGCAGGTACGTTACAGATGGTATCAGAGCACTGTGTTGCCTGTAGGTTCGAAACCCTAAGTCTGGATAGAAATAGGCTGGCCATAGGAATTAAAAGCTAATTTACTCTACTATAAAAGTTTAATCTTGTTTCTTCCTTTTCTTTTGAACTTATTCTAGTAACACTTATCTAATCTTGTTTCCTCAAATTCTGTTTAGATGGTCCCCTTCACCTGCACGGAGATTCTGAGAGACAGCGTGACTTGTCCTTTTGGAGTTCAACTGAATGGTATCTGCAAAGATCTTGATTTGGTTCCCCCAACCTTCAAAATAAGGACGATACCCTCAGAGATAACCAATAAGCAACGCTGGGAGATTGAGACAGAGATCCTACCTGGTACTACCAGGATTCCCACCGAGGCAATTGTCTACAAGAGGGTGTACCCTACCTGGGAGACTGGCCTTCTGCTAGCAAAACATGAGGCACTATCACGTATCTGTGAGGAATTCTACGAGATGTTGCCCCAAAACTCTTCCTACCGTCGCTTCGGGAGGCGTAATGCTAATGAACTACCCCACTGGAGTGGAAAGGATCGCGAGAAGCTAAACCCTACAGAGCTACAAATGGAAGATCTGGAGTTAGCAACACATATAGCTACCACTGCACTCCATGCTGAGATGAAGATGACGGACGAGGCCAAGGAGTTGATTGAGGAGCAGAGGAAGGAGATCGAAACCACTATAGAAATAATAGCCTCCGAAGAACTTCAGAAGCAGAAGCGTGAGACGATCATTCAAAGGCTTGAAGCTGAAAATTTGAAGCTGCTAAACAAGGTCGACAGACAGGAAGCAACGATAGCAGCCCTTCGGGAGCAATGTGCCCAACTCGCCAAGGAGTCATTTGAAGAGGAGAACTCAAGGATGAAGCGCCCTAAGACTAAGACCTCCACCTAGTGTTCCAGCAAGAACCAGAGAGAGTAGTCACCCACCAACCCTAGAATTTTGTCAGACGACGTTAGTTTCATTATTGACCAACCAAAATTGTGGTATGGCAGTACTTAGGCTTGTATTTTCAGAATATCCGTTGTTACCTGGGTTTGAAGTCAAGAGAAAAGTTTGAAAGTTTAAAGTTTGTTTTGAGCTTGTTTGTGTTGTGTTATGTGAATGCTTGTATGGGTAGAAATATTTCCCTTAGAATCTGTCTATCTTATACTTATCTATTCCAAAACCCACAGATGTCTCCCCAGAGTGCACCTGAAGACAACAACAACAACACCAGCACCAACAACGTTGAAACAATGTTGCAGAAGATGATGGCAACACAAGCCCAGCTGATGACCATGATGACCCAGATCAAAGCAGATCAAAGTGAACCACCACCACCCCTAACCCATACGGATAGACTTGTCAAATTTTTAAGTCTTGAACCCAACACGTTCCACCCTACAAATGATCCAATTATGGCAACCGACTGGCTACGATCAATAGAGAAGGATCTGATACTTTGTGAGTGCACCGACATAGAGAAAGTGAGTTTTGCATCTTATTTCTTGGAAGGACTTGCGGCTAAATGGTGGAGAACATATCATAGCACTCACACATGTGATACTTTAACCTGGAAAGAGTTCAAGGAAGGGTTCTGTAGTGTTTACAGTTCCCCTGACATGTGGAATATGAAGCAAGAAGAGTTCCTAAACCTGAGGCAAGGGGGCAGGACACTCAAGGAGTATAGAGATGATTTCTATGCACTGTCTCGTTATGCCCCTGAAGGCATAATTATCGAGGAAGAGAGGGAGGAAAGTTTTCTCAAGAGACTATGTGATGAGATGAAAGTCCCTTTCACAGTCACACACGCTTGGGAGTATCAGGCCTTACTGGACCAAGCACTCATACTGGAGGATGATATCAGGAAGACTGGAAATCTGAAGAGAAAGCTAAGTATCAACAAACATCATTCTGAGCCTTCATTCAAAAGACACCATACTCCTGAGGTGAACCATAGCCACAAACAGGGGAATCACCATAATAAAGGGAGTCATCTCAAACATCCTGATCGCAATGGTGGGTCCAAAGGAAGCAATGGAGACCGGAAGGGAAATGGACATGATGACCATAACCATAACAATGGACAGCATCGCCCAAATCCAGAACTCAAGAAAGATAACAGCCAAGTGCTCTGCTTTAAGTGCAATAATAAGGGCCATTATGCCAATAAGTGCCCGGAAAATAAACTCCAGAACAACCCTCCACACAAAGACATCAGCAAGGTGATGTGCTTCAAATGCAAGAACATGGGTCATTACGCCAATAAATGCCCAGCTAAGATGAAGACCGAAGAAATTGCTAAGACAAAGCCTTTTGGTAAAGAATATATGAACCACACCAATGTGGAAGGAGTGATTGAGGAACCTAGCTTGGAGAATGGTACGTTATCAATCAAGTTTACAGTTTGAAGTTTGACTGCCAACATAGATTTCTTTTAAGGGTGGTAGCCACCCTGATATCCCCGTCACAAACTTTTGCTAGCCTTCCCGAATCTCGGGACGAGATTCCTTTTAAGGGTGGTAGTATGTAACATCCCAAGTTTTTCAAAAAGTTGAAAAATCAGAAAAATTTAAAACTTTTGAAAACTATTATGTATTTTGCTTTGAAAGGAAAATTCATGCATACATTCAGCATCATATAGCATTGTTTGCATTTGGTTATTTCAAAAGTGGGAAATACATTTCCACTTGAAAACATATTTAAGAAAATATATTAGTAGAGCAATTATGCTCCAATTTTCTTTTGACTTTTATGTATTGTTCTGTTAATGTTGTTTGTGAATTGATTGTTTTTGTTGAAATATAAATATTTTCAAAAGGTTTATCTTGTGATATTCAAGTTTTAGTTAAGCCACCTCAGATTGTTTTAAACCTATTTTAAAATTGGACATCAAGTGTCATATTGTTTATTAAAAACCTAGTTTGGAAATCAAAATGATTTCTATTTGAAAAGTGTGTTGATTGTGAATAGTTTGGATGTATTAAGAAATTATTCTATTACTTACCTAAGCTCTATTCTCAAGTTTTATAGTTTTACTTTTGAAGGAAAATATTTATTTGGATTTCCAAAATGAGTTTTGAAATCATTTTGATTTATCAAAACCCTTTTAAAAACTACTTATGTTTTATACAAAATTATTTTATTGAGTGAGATAAATCAAATTACTTATATTTGACCTTGGGTTAAATTATATATTTCAAAAGGAATTCATAAAACCCTATAGATTTAAAATGGCATTATCATGTCCAAAATCCATTTAAACTCATTTCAAAATTTAGATAATAAAATGTTTTGGAAAATGATATTTAAAGGCTGCAGATCAAAGAGTTTGTTTTTACAAAATTATTGAAAGTGGTTTGAATTGTTTTGGATTTAAAATTCAAAAGTTATTTGATTTTTGAATAAAACAGAAAAGAAAACGTTTTCTGGAAAAAAATGCGAAGCCTAGCTAAATGGGCCAAGCCCAACTACTAGCTACCGCTCAGCGCAGCAAGCAGCAGCCCAGGCCCGCTCCTTTCCTCTGACTGACATGTGGGCCCCACCAATGACGTCAGCGATGACGTCATCATCGTCTCCACCGTGTTCATCACGGATTCTTCCCGAACCCTAACCGAATCCGCCCGATTTCGTCGCGATTTGTTGCGTGCTTCGCACGAACCCTTTCCCCCATATAAACCTCAGCCCCCGCCGCATCTTTTCCCCCAGAAACCCTAGCCTCTACGCCCCCAGGCTGCCCACAAAATCGCTGCCGCCGTCCGCCATTACCGCCGCCGTTCGAGCACGATTCCGGCGACACCGCAGGTCTACACCGCCACCTTTTGGTCCCCTCCGAGTCCTCTCAACCTGGCGCATCTCCCTGACCTTTTTCTTGTACTCCAGATCAACGCGTCTGTCCGTGACCCTTGACCGCCGCCGTGGGAGCTTCTCCAGCGAGCAACCTGGGAAGGAGGAGAACGTGTCCGTGACCCCCGACCCCTCCATCAAGCTCGCCTCGGCGTCCGGAAGCTCGTGGTAACAGAACCCTCTCGGACCCCTCTCCCTGCTCGATTCTCTCACCGCCGGCGATGGCACCACCGTAGATGATTAGGTCACCGGCACAGCTCCGGCGAACAGTGCCGCTAGTTTTAGGTCAAACGATTTTGGGCCGTCGGATCTCGTTTTAACGGCGTAGATTAGATCCTTTAGCGAATCGGTACGGGCAAATCAGAGGCCGCCTCGTCAGCGCACCGTCAGCAGCAACGTCAGCGCCACGTCAAGCCGAGTCAGCAACACAGTCATCGCAGCTCCGCACCAACCAGAAGACGCCACGTCGACGGAGGACTCCAGCGCGAGGATCTTTTCGGTTTTCCTTACGCTTAAGCCCCTGCGCATCACGGATAGGTCCCTGGTTTTAGATTCGTTATTAATTTTTAGTCCCTTATCCAAAATTTATGAAATTTATATTTTTGGAAAGCTAATAATGTGTAGAAACTTTCTATATGCTTAATTTGAAGTTTGGACGAAATTAATTTAGATAAATTTTAAAAAATGGTTTAATTGATATTTTGGCTATAATTTAATTATAAAAATTGTTATTTGAGCAAAATATTTTGCTATATTTTTGTTTGTATAAATAATGGCCGTAGCATTGCTCTGTATGTTTGCAGAAGTGTTTTTATGTGTTTTTGCATGTAATTTGTTTTTATTGCTTTTTAGGTGGTATTTTTAATAAGTAAATTATATTAAAATTGTTCTCCACATTAAATTCGAATAGAAATTTTAGCTAAGTCATGATGATCATGATAGATGCAAAATAACTTATAAATATTTCACCTCTCCCACAAAAGTGTTATTTCTTCCTTAGAAAATTTTGAGTAATAAAATTTTGACAACACTTTTCCTTGGAAAATTTTCTTAGAAAATTTCAACACCTTAAAAGTGCTAAATCTTTTCCTTAGAAAAATTTAGCATTCTGAAAACTTATTTTGTTTCCCTTAGGAAATTTTTCTAAGTACTTGCTACCACAAAAGTTTGTCCTTAGAAAAATTATCAACTTATGCTTTGCATACTTTCCTTAGAAAATCTGGCACCTCTTATTTTGTTAACTTTGCCTTAGAAATTATTTTAGTGACTTGTTGTTGACCTTTGGTCCTTAGTCTTATTTGGACCATCTTACTTGTCTTGCATTAACTTAGAATAATTTCATGGCATGGCATGCATCTCTAGTCCTTAGAAATATTTTGCATTCTTACATGACATTCCTCCTTAGAATTTTTGGAGGTGATGCTTGTTAGCCCTTTTAACCCTCCTAGAAAAAAAAACCCACTAAATTAGAAATTAGTGGAAAAGTTTGCATTGTTATCCTTGGAGAATTCAACAAGAAGTTAGAGGACCAATGAAGGACTTAGCCAAGAAAAACAAACTCCAGAAGCATCTCCAAGAAGTCAAGGTACTTAGAAGAAAATCAAGGGGAAGTTCACGAAGACCAACCACCTACATTTTTCTAAGTCTTTCTTTCCTTCTCTCTTTCTTCCTTCTTCTCTCTTCATGGTGACTAAGTTATATCCAAGACCTTGAGGCTGCCAACATCATCAAGTCTTCAGAATCAACAAGTCCACAAACGTGTAATGAAGAACACATCAAGTAAAATCACAAGGAAGCAAAGAGGAGAACTTTAGAAGACCAACTACTTCTTTTCTTTCTATCTCCTTTTCTATTTTTGTCTCACTTTGGACAAAGGCCAAGTCCTTGTTTAAGACTAAGTTCATAGAGTGCTATTTGAAGATCAATGAAGCTGCAAAGGAGTTGAAGATTATTTGAAGACCAAACTTGTGAAGACTTAGAGTAGCTTTACAACCTTCGAGTGGTGGTTTTACCAAATTTATTTTACTCTACCTTGACCTTGCCTTAGCTGAATAGGATAATGTTATTTTGTTATCTCTCCCTTATTATATTTTGCTTGTCTTTCATACCACATTTCTTTGTATCATCCTGCATCTCATGCATATCATATTTTTCCAAGTGTTGCATTTATGATTGTATGTTTATTTGTGATTTGTTTGACTTGTTAGAAATTCCGGAGAGAGACGAAAGTGGTTGCAACTGCTACTACTACACTTCTGTTTGCCAAGGCAAGTGGCACACCCCATAAATTTCCTAAGTATTTTTATATGCATTACTTAGTGTATTTCCTTATATGCATGTGTTGGATAGTATTATTGCTATATGCTAAATCCACCATACCTTTACTCTAGTTGTGTCTAGAACCCTTTGATAACTTAGTAGAATATTTGATGCTATGCAAATGTGTTTTCTTTAAATTTAATTCTACTAAGTAATTTATCACCTGGGTGGACTTGGTTATGAAAAGATGATGGAAAGGTTGAGTGTCATCTCTTAGGGGTGACCTCTAAGGGATGGTCACTTGTGGTTGCCACCCAGGGTATTAAGGGGCCAATGTTTTCTCCAAGTGAAGATTGCTTCCCGTGCAGCCATTAGTCATATGGGCTCTGGCTAGATGGATTAAGTTGCGTGGACTCGTCCCGACTTGACAGGTGGTGGTAGAATGGTTAGAATGGGAGCGCGTCAAGTCGGTATGGGATGGGAAAATGCTTCTGAAAAGTCTCGTCTCAACTCTCTCCTTTTCCTTAGCACAATTTGAGTGCTTGAGGATAGTTTGGGTTTGTTGGGTCTAATGGTGAAAGTGCACAACCTCTGCAGAGTTAAAAACTAAGTACTTAGCCGTGTCCCCGGTTACGGACAATTTGAGCAGCTGATCAAGGATTCAACGGAGGCTTCATCATTCCAATTTTGAAAGTAAAACTTGATGGTGAACAAGGGTAGATGAGACTATGGTCTTATACCATATCGTCTCCAACTTTTGAAGAAAATGTTTTACAAAGTGTTAGGCAAAATTGGCTTTTATGCAAAATAGCCTTGAACTCCACCAGCCAAATATGCATATAGGCTATAGAGTTATTCCATTAAGTGTCCACATAGTGTCACTTGCCAGATCCATTTTTAATGGTTCTGACCCACTCTGTTGCAAATTTTTATTTGTTGCAGATTGTTCTGACGACGAGTGAGTTTCGTTAGGGGGTTTCGAGTCTGCAACCAACATGTTTTCGCCTGTGGCACATGCAAAGGATGAGGACTCCATGAAGATTATTATTTCCGCTGCTTTACTCTTTCAAGCTAGCTATATGCTATGCAAGTTGTAACGAATATTTTACCAAGTCTGGATCATTCGATGTAATAATGATACTTTGTTGTGATACTACATCTTAAACTGTGTGTGCAAATGAAACGATCCAGGGGTTTGCACTATACACAGGTACCTTGCCAATTTCTAAGTGCAGGTACGTTACATTACCTGTTTTCCCTCCTATTATCCATAGGTTTGTATTGTTGGCCTGAGCTACTTATTTATGCTATGTTGTTGCTTAGCCATGCTTAGTTAAATGCTTAGCTGTCCGATGGATGGTTCATGTTGGAAACAGGTGATGAGATGAATGGATGATGGTGGAGAAATTGTGGAGACAGGTAATAAAATGCTAAAAGGTGGGGATGAGAGGCCACTGTGGTTGTGGTGCCTTGTCTCGTTCTCGCCGCCTAGGTGAGAGTTCTTTACCTCCCGAACCAAGATTGAGCGTGCAACCATGCGTGAGGCCTATGCATTCGCAGTGCAGGAACCCTCATAGACTAAATAACTCGAGCGGGGCTAGCCAGGGTCCTCTAGTTCGGGCTTCCATTTGCGCGTGCGTGATGATGGTGGGATGAACTGAGATGAGGATTGTGGTGTTAGGAGAATAAGTGGCCGTGGGGCGGGTGTTGCAGGCACTGGCTGTCCTGCCGCCACTGATGATCCTGGAAAGTCCTTAACGAGGGAGAAGTCGACACCGCTCCCACCCAGCCGGCTTTCCATGGAAGAGAGCTAATTGTACAGGTAATGGGCCGGACGGTACGCGTGGCGAAGGAACTGGAGCCCCTCGGGACTCCGGGGACTTCCACTTTGTACACCCCTGCATTGATAAATCTTTTCGAAAAGCCATGTCCGCGGTTATGGACGACTTGGGAAGTGAAGGTAGGATCATAGAATAACTTTAACAGAATGATTAAAAACTGGGTACTAGAGGTACCACTCACAAATGCAAGGTGAGCTTCCTCGAGGGTGATTCGAGGAGGTGCCTTTGATGAACAGGTACAATGGTTGGTGATGGTTGATCTCTGAGAAATGTGATCAAAGAAAAGAGTTACTTCTTACCCCTTTTCAAAATAATCTGATTAGTCGATGCCTTTGAGTTATGTCTTTCTAAAATAAAATCAGCTTTATGCAAAACAGCCATAAAACCTTGAAAGCCAATCATCGAGCATATATTAGCTCTTAATCTTGCGAGTTCGTCGAACTCAACGTCCTTTGCTTATTTTCAGGAGAGGACTTCACCGCCCTCGAAGGTGGGTTCTTTGTGGACGTCGACGAGTAGTCTGGGGTTCCCAGGTGGCTGCTTGGGACATCCCGGAACAGCTGGCGCTGGATGTTTATTTGTAGGCCTCTTAGGCCATAATTTGGTTCTTGTTGTTTAGAACAACACACTTCGCTTCCGCATGTTGTAATGTTGGGTCTGTGACCTCTGGTTGTCTTTTGCTATCTTTCTCTATTATAAGAGTTGAACTATATGATTTTGTGTCGTAGAGTCTGTGATGTGCCAGTTGTTCCACAAGTCTTGATCTCTCTATTATGCTTTGATAGTGTGCCTGCTGGTATCGGATAACCGGAGACACAGTATCTCTGTATAGCAGTCAGGTCGGGGCGCCACAAGTTGGTATCAGAGTAGTACTGCCTGTAGGAAACCCTTCTACTGGTCGATGTTGAGTCTAGTGTTTGTGAAAATATTTCAAACCTAAAAATGAGTTGTGAAAACCATCTTAGGATTCTTTTTACTCCTTATCTGGTTACCCTCTAATCTCGGAGCAATCTTACCTCAATTTGAGTTAAAAGTTTTACTTCTTGTCTGTTACTTCAAAATTAGGAGAAACGGGGTTGGGTTCGATCGTTAGTGTTATGTGTCCAGTTGCTCCCGCTGCGTTGCAATCCGAAATCAACTCAGATGTTTCGACCGAGTCTAATCCTTTGCTCCTCTGTTGGATTTTAACCCAAGGTCTTGAACCGAAGGTCCCTGATTGTACTTTGGTTCTGGTGTGTTGAATTATGTGGGTTGTCACCCATGTGATCCTCATGCTACTTGTGAATCCCGGTACATGAAGCTGACCTTTAACCCAAGTCCTTTATGTGGTCTGTGTGGTAAATGGTTGAACCTTACTTTCCCACATCTCAGCTGGCTATGTAACTCCAACTCTTCCGTAGCCTTGTGTAGATTCTGTCTTGGAATCATCTGGGTTATGACCAGAATTCCCTTAGCAAATTCCCCATCCATGTTCATGACTCTGTTGCATCTCTCCCTTTTTGGGCATGGTTATCACAATTGAGTAATAACCGGTGCATCTTCAACCTCTTAGGATTTCTCCTGAGCATGTCTCTCACTCTGATCTGCTTTCTAACCTTGGTCTGTCGGTTGACAGTAAAGTGTTATAGTGCGTTGGTATGTTCCGATGCAAGTCCCTCCCGTGATACGACAAGACTTTTCAATTCGTCTTGTTAGGAGAAACAAACTCCAGTACCTTGTCCACTTCTCGGACTAGGTCAAAGTATTGTAATCTGCGGAATAAGGGGCTTGTCTAGCTTTTGGTTCTGCTCCACCTTAGAGTGTCACACTCTTTGATATCAGGGTATCGAGCTAAGTGTCATGATCCTCTTGATGAAGTGATGCTCTTACTCCTCGTTACTCTCTGTTTTTCGAGTGACTTGTTACTCGACAAGGTTAAGTCGTGAGCAATGATGTGGCTATCAGATATTCTTAGCAGTTCTTACTGTGCGGAAGTCCAAGGAAAATTCTTTGTCCTCATTAGCTTGATTGATTAGCCGATCCATGAGCTGAGTTTGACAGTGCTACCAAGTCAGTTGGCTCTGATGCACTCCCTCGGTCAAAGAGCTAGGTTCGTGCCGAAGCTCCCAAAACCACCTCGTTGTGCCTTGAAAGGCATGATCCTACCTTGAACTCAAGATCCACCGCTATGTCGTGATATCCCATATGTGGACCGTGACATTCTGGAGGTCTTTCCAGAAGTATCGCCAGGTTGTCACCTGACCGTGATGTTCAGCTTATGAGTAAGCTGGCTCTCTGAACAACTCCCTTCTCCAAGAAAATCGTGCTGGATGTCCAGAATTATTCGGTTGAGCTTAAACGACTTGGAGAGTCGAAAGACAAGAGCTCTATCCCGATATAGTTCCTTTTCAATGGGATGTCTAATCTGTCCGTGTTGAAGCTAGGTGGTATCTCCTTTGTGGTATGCTATCCTACAAATTTTTGATTTGATTTGGGCTATCGCCAAATCAAACTCAGACTAACACATTCAGTAGGTTAAACTCAGATTAGAAAGATGTTGGTCTGACCAATACTTATGCCTCGTTCTGGTGAGATATGAGTCTACCGTCTTGGAGTATCTGGATAAGTTTGTGGTTGAGCCCATCAACTACCTTCTTATCTTCTCCATGTTTGAGGAGATTCATATTGGATATTGGGCGTTAGCGTTGGAAAATTGTTGGAACTAACTTTGTGCCTACACAAAGTATGCGTTCTGGAGTAGAAGTGACTTTTCCTGGTTCACGGGCAATTGCTGAAAGATGTCGCCGTGGATCTGAGTGAATTGTCTGGTTTCCTCGGAATCATTTCAACTCGATCATGCATGGGTAGAATATTCTCGAAATGGTATGTTGTTACCTCCATCCGATGAGAATTTCATCTATGCATCCAAGTCACTGATTGAATTGTTCCAGAAAAAGGGGAAGTCTGAGAACTTCTTCGTCTTCTTTGGTGTTTCCCCACAAGGACTCAATCGTGTCTCACTACAAGATATTCAATTGGGGCAGCTGTCTCCTGACAAGTTGCTAATCCGCGGGTTCCGCAATCTCGTTCCTCCTTTGAAGTTAGACCTTGTAGTCCAACTCTTGGGATTCCTAGCAATTGTAAGCCGTTGGTATGCATTGCAAAGCTTCCTAATCCTACCGGTGCTAAGTCTGGAGTATCTCTACACTTCCCAGATCTAAATCTCAATCAGAAACGATAGTTGGTGATCCTCAAGAAGTTTGTCCCGATGTCTGGAAAATCAAGAAGTGTTCCCAATACTAACGTTTGCGGAGTTTCTGAAGTTCTCTCGATCTAGCTTCCCGATCCTTCTTAAGTGATCTGAAATGCTCCTCCATGAGGAAAGTTCTAATCAAGCCGACTAGTACAAGTTATCTCTTCATCTGTTAGAATATTGTTTCAACACTCTCCCTCAGAAACTTTGGGCCTTGTGCAAAGTTCATATTCTGAATCTTTGGGAAAACAGTTGTCTACCAACTGGAAACTTCTTGTCAATCCTCCGTCACCCGCTCGTGTCTCCTAACTGTCAATTCATGGGATGCTTGAAATCCCATTCTAAGATTCTACTAGGAGGTACTCCGTGGTGGTATATTCACCAAGATCCATCCTCCCGGAGAGGTTTCCTTCTGTCCTACAGTGTATGTTGATGATGAACTCGAAGAGAAGCCGATGAAGACCTTCAGGATGTGCTTAATCCTTCTACATCGAGAAGATCGTGTAGTACCGTCGTAACTTTCCCTCTTTCCTACGCTTAGAATCTCGGGGCGAGATTCCTGTAAGGAGGGTAGAGTTGTAACAGCCCGAAGTTTGAAAACCTAAAAACCCGAGTAAAATTTCCGCTTTTGTGTTGCATTGCATCATGTCATCCATATTAAGTTGCTAAACAACACACAAATTGGGTTTGACAACATTGGGAAACAAAATGCTAAACTTGTTTAAACAAAATCTCAAATCAAGGAATGCACTCAACTTGTAAAACAAATTTTACCTTGACATGTCATATTTGTCAAGGAAGTTCCAAGAGTTCTGAAAATATATTTTGCAATTGCTATAAATTTCCAAAGGAACAACATTTTTGAAATTAGCAAAATGCCCTATTTTTTAACTCTATGAACAAATGTTGCTCAAACTATTTTATCTTGAATTGCCAATTTTTGTGGTGCTTCTACCTGTTGTGAGGAGGCTACTTGATTTTTCCCAATTTTTCTAAAATTGTGTAGTGCCTTAATAAAATCCATGAAGTTCCTGCTGGTTTGTAAAAGATTTTTAGAAAAAGGAAACTAGACAGGGACCGATCTGTGATGGAAATAATTTGGCCAGGGGGTCCTTTGTAATTTCTCCTTTCTTCCTCGCTCTGTAGCGACCGAGCTACTCTGCTCCCGCCGGACCACCATGCCGCCGTGCCTCGCCACGCCTGCCGGGCCCCTCTCCGCTCTCTCCCCTGCGAGGAAGAGGAGCAACTCGAGCCCCCACCTGCCCTACTCCTCCATTCCCGACTTTTCTTCCTGTTCCCCATTTCTTTCACTGCTCCCCACCGAGCTGCCAAGGTCGCCGCACTGCGCCACCGTCTCACCGCCGGTTGAAGACTCCCCAGGTAAATCGAAGAACGCCACCCGCTTCGCCGCGTCCAGTGCTTCAACTCCGCCAGAGGAATCGACCGAAGGAGGCGTGAATCGACCGCGCCGTCCATTTCCCTCTCCGCCACCACCGCGGCTCCGCCGCCCGCGTTCGTCGCCATTGAGCCCTCCCCCACCACGCCGTCTGCGCCAACTGCTTCGTGGTGAGCACCCTGTGCCGTGCGCACCTTCCCTCTCCCTCTCTCGCGCTGGTTCGCTCTACCTCGCCGTCGCCGTCGCACCGTTGCCGCCGATCATTTTTTCCCACGCGCGCGCACGCCCGGCCGTGGCATCGGCTTAGCCAGGCTACGAACCGGCCTCCTCTAGCCCATGACGGGCCTGTGGACCGGCCCAGACCGGGCTGTGAGCCGGGCCTCTCTGTTAACAGGCCGGCCTGCCAGCCGGCCCAACCGGGCTGGAGACCGGCTAGTCTGTTTTTTTTCCTGCTGTGTTTCTTTTCCTTTTTCCTCCCTTCTAGCACATGATCCCCGCTACCCCCTCGCGCTTCAGAGACATCGAGCTCCGATGTTTGTCGTGTTTCATCCCTCTCTCTCTCGACTTCGAGGAAGTAAAATATTATTGTTGTAAAACTAAATTATTTAAATCATAAATTTAAAAGAAGAAATTATAAAATTAATAGCTTTATATCGGGACCTCCAAAAAGGTGTTCCTTATATCAAAATGCTCAGAAAAACATGAGTGATCCAAAAATCTTCATCATCATACATAATTGATCACAATTACAATAATGTGCTCTAGTAGTAAGTATAATCACTAAGTTTAAATATGGGGTTTATTCCAAATAATGCAATAAATATAATGGGGACCCCATTTAACTTGTTGCCCTTGTTCAATGCTTCTAGGGTGCATTTAAAATGTCATATCATCATTTTTGTATGCATTGCACAATTGCCATGTGTTGATTGTTGTTTTTGCTTTTCGGTGTTGTTTGCTCTCCGGTAGATCACGAGTTCGGTGTTGAGCATCATTACTCCGACGAGCAGTTTGACTCCTCCGCTCAACAAGGCAAGTGTAATCCCCCTCTGAGCATATCTTATCCTATTTTCCACAAGTATTTTCTCCACTATAATATTGCATGCGGTTCCAAATGTCAATTTGATTCGGATTAGAGTATCCTATAGTTGCATTATGATTCCAATGCCATTACCTGTTTTCCCTCCTATTATCCATAGGTTTGTATTGTTGGCCTGAGCTACTTATTTATGCTATGTTGTTGCTTAGCCATGCTTAGTTAAATGCTTAGCCGTCCGATGGATGGTTCATGTTGGAAACAGGTGATGAGATGAATGGATGATGGTGGAGAAATTGTGGAGACAGGTAATAAAATGCTAAAAGGTGGGGATGAGAGGCCACTGTGGTTGTGGTGCCTTGTCTCGTTCTCGCCGCCTAGGTGCGAGTTCTTTACCTCCCGAACCAAGATTGAGCGTGCAACCATGCGTGAGGCCTATGCATTCGCAGTGCAGGAACCCTCATAGACTAAATAACTCGAGCGGGGCTAGCCAGGGTACTCTAGTTCGGGCTTCCATTTGCGCGTGCGTGATGATGGTGGGATGAACTGAGATGAGGATTGTGGTGTTAGGAGAATAAGTGGCCGTGGGGCGGGTGTTGCAGGCACTGGCTGTCCTGCCGCCACTGATGATCCTGGAAAGTCCTTAACGAGGGAGAAGTCGACACCGCTCCCACCCAGCCGGCTTTCCATGGAAGAGAGCTAATTGTACAGGTAATGGGCCGGACGGTACGCGTGGCGAAGGAACTGGAGCCCGTCGGGACTCCGGGGACTTCCACTTTGTACACCCCAGCAGGGATAAATCTTTTCGAAAAGCCGTGTCCACGGTTATGGACGACTTGGGAAGTGAAGGTAGGATCATAGAATAACTTTAACGGAATGATTAAAAACTGGGTACTAGAGGTACCACTCACAAATGCAAGGTGAGCTTCCTCGAGGGTGATTCGGGGAGGTGCCTTTGATGAACAGGTACAATGGTTGGTGATGGTTGATCTCTGAGAAAGGTGATCAAAGAAAAGAGTTACTTCTTACCCCTTTTCAAAATAATCTGATTAGTCGATGCCTTTGAGTTATGTCTTTCTAAAATAAAATCAGCTTTATGCAAAACAACCATAAAACCTTGAAAGCCAATCATCGAGCATATATTAGCTCTTAATCTTGCGAGTTCGTCGAACTCAACGTCGTTTGCTTATTTTCAGGAGAGGACTTCACCGCCCTCGAAGGTGGGTTCTTTGTGGACGTCGACGAGTAGTCTGGGGTTCCCAGGTGGCAGCTTGGGACATCCCGGAACAGCTGGCGCTGGATGTTTATTTGTAGGCCTCTTAGGCCATAATTTGGTTCTTGTTGTTTAGAACAACACACTTCGCTTCCGCATGTTGTAATGTTGGGTCTGTGACCTCTGGTTGTCTTTTGCTATCTTTCTCTATTATAAGAGTTGAACTATATGATTTTGTGTCGTAGAGTCTGTGATGTGCCAGTTGTTTCACAAGTCTTGATCTCTCTATTATGCTTTGATAGTGTGCCTGCTGGTATCGGATAACCGGAGACACAGTATCTCTGTATAGCAGTCAGGTCGGGGCGCCACAGCCGCCACCCGTAGGTCGTCGGAGAGCGGTCGGCGACGGCCGAAAGTGGCATTGGACGGCGAGATCGGCCGCGCCGATCCCGGCTCGTGGGCGGCGTCCCGGCGGCCAAACGACGGCGGAGCCCGTGGTGGGCTCCGATTTGAGCGGGGAGGGACGGAGCGGCAGCGCGCCGCGACGGCGGCGCCGGTGACCACAACGTCGCGCGGGGGGAGAGGAGTGCTCGCTGGTCGTTTTGCACATAAGCCCCTGTCTTTGCTGGATATTGCATTTAGCCCCCGCGCAGAGGAAAAGCATGGAAAGTTTGCAAATATCTGAAAATGGGAGGTTTTTTTTGCAAAAGGACGTGGTGACCGGGTGGGCGACCGGCTGGGAGCCGGGCGACCGGCGGGTGACCGGGCCACGTGGCGCACCGTGATTGGTAGATAATCGAGATGAACAGTGATTCGCGGAGATGGGGCGACGTGGGCGCATCTCGGCCGTCGATTTCGCGGATCGGACGGCTGTGGGACGCCCTGCGACGTGGAGGGCTGAGAGGAGCGGGATTGTGCCGTCTTTTATATATAGTAGGATATGTTGTAGTAAACGATGTGAAAATCATGATGCCCCTCTTTTGAGCCGGCTAAATGTGGATGGACCGGTGGTTGTCAAATTTCATCAGAACCTTTACTTAATTGATATGAAGCTGCAGGTAAAATCTCTACTCTCTATTTCTTATAAAGTATACACTCACAACTTATTGAATCTGATAATTACGTGTTCTGTGTCAAATCATTAACAAATGCATGAGAACATACATGCAAGCATGGTAATTGTGTTCATTTTGAGTATTTCCACCATGCATGCTGTGGATCCTGTGGAGAGATGGCAGCGTAGCTCTCACGCACAGCCAGGATGGCAGGAAGGCAACAAAGTGGTGTTTAAGCAGCTAAGCCGCATATATAGTCGTTCCAGTTTACCTACCTAGGAACTCCAGTAGATTAATGAATTGCTAAAGTCTACTTCGTTTAAATGATCCATGTGGCCACTTTTTATATTGATGTACATCTACGCTTCATAAGTTGAAATTTTATCACGAACGTAGCGATTGTTTCTATGGATTTTTTTGTGAGTTCCCTATGGATATAATTGGAAGGATTTACTTGATTTTTGTCGAGCGATTCCAACATATATGAATTATGCACAAGAACTTCAATAAAAAAACACTATTTATAAGGGACCTTGGTTATCTATTATTTAATATTAAATCTTATAAAGTATACACTCACACCTTAATTATTGAGTCTGATAATTACGTTTTGTGTCAAATCGTGATGAAATGCATGAGAACATGTAGGCAAGCATGGTAATTGTGTTCATTTGAGTATTTCCGCCGTGCATGGTGTGGATCCTATGCTGAGATGGCAGCGTAGCTCTCACGCATAGCCAGGAAGGCAGGAAGGCAATAAAGTGGTGTTTAAGCACCTAAGCCGCATATATAGTCGTTCCAGTTTACCTACCTAGGACCTCCAGTAGATTAATGAATTGCTAAAGTCTTCTTCGTTTAAATGATCCATGTGGCCACTTTTTATTTTGAGTTACATCTATGTTCCATAAGTTCAAATTTTATCACAAACGTAGTGATTGTTTCTATGGATTTTTTCTGCGAGTTCCCTATAGATATAATTGGAAGGATTTACTTGGTTTTTATCGAGCGATTCCAACATATATGCATTATGCACAACAAATTCAATAACAAAAGCAATATTTATAAGGTCTGTGCCAATGCATTGTTTCTTAGCACGTTATCATAGGAGTATTAAAAATTTAAGAGACGACTAATACAATGCATTGTCTCTTGTGTGTTGTATCTACATTTAATGATTTTGGGCTTATACATACATGTGATTGGAGTAGAATCATTTTTTGACTATGGCCACGTGCAAAGGTTGTATCTTAGCTAAGATATAACCTCACCCTCTCTCTTCATTAAGTAGTATGCCACATAAGCAAAATGCATATGAAACCGCGCTAAGAAACTTGCATTGGCATAGGCCTAAGGGACCTTGGTTATGTATTATTTAATATTAAAAGCTACAATTAATTTGTTGTCAATCATTGTCGATATCAGCTATAATAATTATCTTGCTTTATATTTATATTTCATACAGAACACAATTAAATTAGTTCTAAGAAGCCAGCGTGTAATAGAGTTACTGTCATGTTACCGGAACACATCTCCAGTATATTTGCACTATTGTGACATCATGATTCAGTTAAGATGCTCATAATTTTAAATGGTTAATCAACTCTATGATTATTCCAAACAAGAACTCCTTAGATTTTTTCCAGTTCCTATTTTCATTCAACTAGCACAGTATGAAAGTAAATAGACTTAAAACCACAATCTTTAAGCAAATAAATTTAAAACAAATATATGGCAAATAATAACAACAAAAGAATAGCCCGCGCATGTGCGCGGACCACTTTACTAGTTGTAAGTAATAATAGTATCATCAAGAGCGTCAACTGGGGTACCTCTTGTTTCAGTATATGGAACAAGCCCATATCAAAATGACAAGACAAACAAACAAGATGAACCACCTCAACACCCTTTTTATTTACCATTGGAATAGCTTTTTATTGTAAGGTGTGTCATAGATAATTCACCATAGCATGTAAGTAAATTTCCACCATGAATAATGCATGGCTTAGATTAGCGGCCCAGGCGTCTCTCTAACCATTTATACAAACTCATTCAAACTAAATCTTTTCCCCTTATTTCATCATGATAGGCATCCATGACAAAAGCACATGATATCAACTAAATGGAGTATGTTGAAAGCTTTGCATGTGACAGCACATATGGGCTAACTCCCAACCTTGGACATTTATCAAGCCACCAGCATCATAATCTTAATCACAATGGGTCATGTTTTATTTATAGCAATGATAGTAAAAATGTGCATCAAGTTCATGAGAGCTATATAACCAACTTTTCCCATGGCAATCAATAACATAATCATTTTCATTCAGAGGTATAGATAACACAAATATCATGATGAACATACTCGGAATAGCATATAGCTAGTAGGTAGATATGGTGGACTCACTGGAATAACTTTGGTTGAAGGTGTTGGAAACAAGTTTTAACTTGTTGGAGTTTTTGGGCTAGCAAAAGGGAGAAAGTTGACCATCTAGATGCATGCATGAGTGTCCATAGAACTAACTAATCCATGTTAAACCAAGTAAAATAACAATCAGCACCAAAACATGAATAAGTTATAGCTCTTCAAAAAGGATTTGCAAACTATTACTCATAAACAAGCTCATGAATCATGCAACTATATGTATCATTAAAAATCAACTCAAACATCCCTTTTCCCAATCTTATAAAAGCATCCAACATATTTCAACCCATATTTCCAGTAGCTCTCCCATATATAAATGATAGTGTGGTGGTCTCTCAAAACAAATCAAACCAAAACAAAACAAAGACGCTCCAAGTTTATGCGATAAAGTGTTTCGATCGAAAAACAGAAGTTGGACGTGCGCAAACCGAGAGTGTGTAGGTCCAGTGGGGTTGTCTTCACATCCCCAAGCTTATGGTCTTCACCATCCTTGGATAGCTCTTGGTGCATCTCCTCCAATCCCTGTGAAAAAACTTCAAAACACCGTTTCTCCCATTTCTTTTCTGTGGGGTGCATTAATAGTGATAAACAAATAGGTTTCTTGCTGCATATAATCCTTGAACAAAAATTCATATGAGATGTCCAGAAAGTGTATAATGTTGTATGCCTACTCATAAACTCAATTGGATAAAAAGATTCAACTTAAAAGCTCAAAGCATGCATCAAACAAAATGGGACAGAATCTGTCCAGAAAAACAGCAGCAGCAAAACGTATTTTTCTACCCTACCAAACTTTCTCGAAAAATTCCGAAAAAATTCATGCATACAGAGGATGAAAAGTTGCAACTACAGTTCAAATATGAGCTCATTCGGAGTTACAGAATAAGAATTAAAAATCATACCGTGCACTGACTCGTGCAGGAATAAAATCTCCGAACTCAATAAGCAACTTTTCAAGACCAAAATGGGTAAAACTTGGCACTTTATTTAAAACTCCAGAAACTAAACTAAACACAAAGTCTCTTGTTACAGCAAGAGGACACAAAGAAAAATCACACACAAAAATAACCGGGTTGCCTCCCGCAAAGCGCTTTCTTTATAGCCATATAGCTAGGCATGATAGTTTTAATGATGCTCACAAAGGAATAGATGTTGAATATAAAAGAGCATCAAGAAGCAAATATCAAACACATTTAGGTCTAACCCACTTCCTATGCATTGGGATCTTGTAAGAAAATAAATCAATAAAGCACAAGGTGACTAGCATAGGAAGGCAAAGCAAGTGCAACTTCAAAATTTCAACAAAAAGAGAGAAGACTTAATATTTTTGAGATATATGAAATCATGTCTCCCTCTCTCATAAAAACTTTCAGTAGCATCATTGATAAACTCAACAATATAGCTATCACATGAAACATTCTTATCATGATCCATATGAATAAAAGTATCATTACTCTCCACATAAGCATAAACAGTTTCATTAGGAATAGTGGGAGTAAAACATTCATAATAATCATTGTAATCATCATATATAGGAGGCATATCATAATCACAATAAACTTTATACTCAATAGTGGGTGGACTGAAAATATCATATTCATCATCATTTTTACTAGAAGGAGATGTCTCAAATATATAATCATTACTAGCAAAAGGATTTTCAAACACCTCTTCCCCAAGCTTAGAGCTTTTCATATAATCATTGGAAAGAACATGAATAGTACTAATAGTATAACAATTATTAACATCATCATTTTCAGAATTGGTACCCAAGAGATTTTCAATATCAAAAGTACTATGCTTTTCCCAATCATGATCACTATTATAAGTAACAGGCATAGGATCATCATTGAATTCAGACTCATCAGCAACATCTATAATAGGAGCAACATGTTTAGGGGAAGATACCGTTTCCTCTCTCTTTTTACTCCTCTTCTTCTTCTTTCCCTCTTTCGGAGAGAGAGGCTTGGAAGGAAGCTTCTCCATATAACCTGGTTTATTGTTAGAAACAACGGAAGAAACTTGGGAGGATTCCTCTCTTTCATTAATAAGAGTAAAACAAACATTAGTCCTTTCATATTTTGGTAAAGCCATTCCATCTTTTATAATATTTTGTATGTAAGTGTTGGCATGGCAATTATTAACACAATAGAGATAACATCCATGTAACACACTATTCATATCAAAAGCACTCATATCTAACGAAGAAGTTTTTCTTGATAACTCTTCACACCCCAAAAATAATGTAAGTTCATCATGTTGATTAGGAGTGATCATGTTATCACAAAAGTCTCCCGCAATATCCTTATTAGAACCTGAGCATTGGAATTCGAAATGCCCCTCTTTATAGCAAAGTTCACAAGTAAAAGGATAGGTGGCACAAACTTTTTCAGCAAGATCACCTAGAGCTCTGTACCATGTTGTAGTTTTTTCATTCCTATGATGGATACAATATTCTTCTTCGATTTGATTCTTTTCACAAGGTCTAAGTGCTCCACAATACTTAACATGCTTATAAGAAATAGTATTTTCAGAAGTTTGAGCATGTTTATTGCAATCATTAGTAACAATTTCATTTTCCATGCAAGTGTCTTTAAAAGGTTCATGATACATGTCCCAATTCTCTTTAGGAATATTAATATGAGAAGCAAAGGTTTTACAGCAATTAACAATAATTTGAGAATCAAGACCAAATTTAGCACTAAGCTCATGAAAACTAGCAGTTTCAGCAAAAGACTTAATGCTATCATATTCATGGTTTATACCTGATTCTTTACCTTTGTCGATCTCCCAATCTTCAGTATTGCGTTGAATTTTTTCAAGAAGATCCCATTTAGCTTCAACCTTCTTACTTGTGAAAGAACCACCTGAAGAAGAATCTAGATAATCCTTATGATGACCTGAAAGCCTTGCATAAAAATTAGAAATAATTATTTCCTCAGAAAGCTCATGGTTAGGACATTTGAGTATTAATGTTTTCAGTCTTCCCCAAGCTTGAGCAATGCTTTCTACATCATGAGGATAAAAATTAAAAATGTAACTCCTATCTCGATGCACTTCATGAAGAGGATAAAATTTAGAGCAAAAGAGAGATTCAAGCTGTTTCCAATTCGAAGGACGATCATCCAACAGCCTATACCACTCCTTTGCTTTGTCCTTAAGTGAAAATGGAAATACTTTCCTCATGACATCTTCTCTTGATAAACCTGCAACTTTAAACAACTCACAAAGTTCTGTAAGTTTCAACAAGTGATCATTCGGACGAACTGTTCCATCCCCTGAATAAGGTTCTTCCATAACCATTTCAACAAGTTCCATAGGTATTTCAAAAGCAGTACTTTCAGTAGGTGGATTTAGAATATTACAAGCATCATTAGAATTATCACATATGGGAGACAAAGCATTATCAAGGCAAGTTTTATTCTCCAAAGCTGGGAACTAAAAAGATCATTTTCATATAAACTAGCTTCCCCAAGCTTAGACTTTTCCATAGCATTAGGAATAATGGTGTTCAAAGCATTCATGTTAACAACATTGTTATCACTATTATGCAAACAAACTCCCATTGCTTTTTTATTTTCTCTTCAAAAGCATCATGTCCTAATTCGATATAAAGTTCATAAAGATCTCTAATTTTTTTTTGTTTTCCATTAAGCCTAACTAGTAAAATAAAAACAAGAAACAAAAAGATATAACTGCAGGACCTAAAGGAGATACCTTCAAGCACTTACCTCCCCGGCAACGGCGCCAGAAAATAGCTTGATGTCTACGCACACTTCTATTCTTGTAGACAGTGTTGGGCCTCCAAGTGCAGAGGTTTGTAGAACAGCAGCAAGTTTCCCTTAAGTGAATAACCCAAGGTTTATCGAACTCGGGGAGGTATAGGTCAAAGATAACCCTCTCAAGCAACCCTGCAATTAAGATACAAGAAGTCTCTTGTGTCCCCAACACACCCAATACACTTGTCAGGTGTATAGGTGCACTAGTTCGGCGAAGAGATAGTGAAATACAAGTGATATGGATGATTATAAGTGGTGATGGCAATCTGAAATAAAAATGGCAGCAAGCAAACTTGAGCCAAAATGAGAGCAAACGGTGTTTCAATGCTTGGAAATAAGGCCTAGGGATCATACTTTCACTAGTGGACACTCTCAATAATAATATAATTGAATACATAGATATTTCCTCTTCCCTATGCTACTCTGAACTATTCTCATGTTGGATAGAAATACCAATCTACTGCGTAGGGCTACAAGAGCACACCTTAAAGTCTGAGTGAACAAACACCACAATATCATAGAACACCAAGACCATCGTGTAGGGCTACAAAAGCACACCTTAAAGTCTGTCTTCCACATCTAGGGAACCCCAAGGTCACTATGAGTGCCCCAAAATAGTACTAAACAAACACCACAATTTTATAGTGACATCCAACACAAGAATAACTCATGGTAAGTATTTCTGTAACCTTTAGCCTAAGAGTCACACACGGTGCGCACACTGTCAACTTCACACCATGGGACAAAGGTGACTCCGGAAATTACATTAATAAAACCACTCAAGTAGCATAATTCATATCTATGGATTCAACTAGATTACAAAGCTCATGATCACATAAAGATCACACCATGAGAGAGAGATGAACCACATAGCTACCGGTAGAGCCCTCAGCCTCGATGAAGAACTACTCCCCCCTCATCATGGGAGGCAGCAACGGCGATGAAGATGGCGGTGGTGTTGATGGAGACTCCGGAGGAGGGACGGAGGAGCCTTCCGGAGGTGATTCCGGCGGCGGTTCCCCCTCCAATCTTCTCCGGCGGCAGCCTTCTGTCTCCTGTTTCGTGGTTTTGTGTTTCTCCGCCGCCTCCTCGCGAAACACCTCGGGGGACTATTTTTATAGACGTTTTTAGGTCAAGACGAAGTCGGAGGAGCAAAGATCAACGGCAACGGAGCCTCGAGGCCCAAAATAGGTAGGCCCATGCGGCCAAGATTTTAGGCCGCGTGGGGCTCTCTCATTTCCAGCTGGTTGGCCTTCTGGCCTTCACTTTGAGCCCATTGCGTTCATCTCGAAAATTCTGAACGTGCTCTTTGGCCTTGCCCTTTTTGGAGTCCCGAAGCTCTCGGAAAGTCTGAAACACTAAAAAAGACGTTTTCTGGAAAACAGGGTTAATTCCAAATAAATGGGAAAATTATGAAATATTCCCAAAAATCATTATAAAACATTGATATAACCCTTATATGATGCAAATATGATTGGAATAGAAGTAAAATAATGCAAAGTTCATGTATGCATTTTACATGCATCAAGGCTTAATTGACTTTTTGTTTTTCAGTCATATGCATGCGTGAGCATGTGCCAAGTCAATTCAAATGAATCATTCAGAGGAGGATACCATAATGTCATACCCCTTTATGAATAGAACAATGCAAGCAAACATCAATATAACATGCCACCAACTATTAATAAATTGGAATTGATCATAAGAGAACATGAATTACTAAGCATCGACTAAATGACATATACCTCACACGAACCAACTAAGCATGTTCACATGGATGAGTATATGTACAAAAATGAAAACAAATAGAGTTCATACCAGCCTCTCACGCCAACTCGAATTGTCGTAAATCGTCATTATTGTTTTTCACTTGTGTGGCTTGAATGATATGAAATGATAACCAAGCTCCACTGGAGTCACGGAAGGCTGTCGAACTCTGCAACAAACTTTACAAAACCGAAAAGAACTACAAATATTTTAGGGTTTTCGAATTTAAATCAAGAGCAAAAAGAAACAAGCAATAAAGCAAAATATTTTTGGATTTTTGAATAACAAACATAATTGGATAATTAAGCAAACCATTACTAGAGACTTACAGAAACAAATAAAGAGAAACATCAGAAATATTTTTGGTCTTTTTATGTTTTAGGAAAGCAAAAACAAACAAGAAACAACAAAAAGAAAGAAAGAAAATCGAAGCATGGATATACAAATTACCGACAGATCATGATATATAAATGAGTGAGATGTCGGTATACCTCCCCCTAAGCTTAGGCTTTTGGCCTAAGTGGAGATCAATCGTAACGTGGGTATGAACTCCAGGCTAGTGGATCATACCTGGCGTGATCATAATCTAGCTCCACTGAAGAAGAAGAAACAGAAGGTCCAGCGTACCCAGGATGTGGGTGTGGGAAACCAGTTGTGTCAGAGGACTGGGCGAAATCATCGTCAGCTCACTCTCCAACATCCTCTGCGTGATGGACATATTTGTCCATGTATGCATCAAGCTCATCCTCCGAGAATGACCAGCTTTCCCTGGAATCAAGGTTAAACAAAAGAGGTGCAGGCAAACCGACTATTCGGTCTGACTTAACTACTATCCACCCTTATTTCTTGAAAAATGTTATCTCATAAGACAAGCTATACAAATCAGCCCAATTAGAAACAAAGTTGTGTTTTATCATGGATTTAATATCAAGTTTCTCTATGGGGAGGTGAACATCCAAACGGTGAGGTACTACACCATGCATAGCTAATAAGCGAGAGGCAATGAGACCCCCACAAAATCCCCCTTTCTCGCGGTTAGTAGCAAGACGGAAAGCTATCAAAGCACCCAAATTATAGTTCATATCTCGTTGCAAAGCAGCTGCTAGGAAAGCCAAGTCATGAACAGATAATTTACTTGCAACCCTCCTAGCAAGAACGCACTTGGAAACGAAGTAAGCAAAATATCGAATAGATGGGAGTTGAATACTTCGAATTTTACCATTCTCATCTGAGAAACTCCTTCCTTGGCAGATCTCCTCGTACAAGTCCATCAGTGGCTTTGGCTGCCCTCTTATCTTCTCCCGTGATCCCCATTGTGGCACCCTAATCGCTGCACAAAAATCATCAAAGGGCAAGTTGACAGTTTTATTGTAAATTTTGTAGCGAACCATGGGGTTAGGTGAAGACCAGTTGAAGCTAAAATCCTGCACCACTGATATAGTTAGCTTTGCATATTGGTAAGGTTCACCACTAACAAAATCTTCCAATCCTGCATTAGAGATTAGGGTTTGGAAATCTTGCAGAATCCCTGCACTTCTCATGAACTCTGAGCATGGATAGATGGAGGGGAACACACCCTCTTCACGATGGATTCATATGACTTCAAGCACCACCAATTCTTGCTAGTTGAGTAGATATACATTCATCTCCATTTTCTGAAATTTTTGGCAAACACTATAAAAATTGATTTTGAGACATCTAAATGAAGGGAATTACTATAGGGACTTGCTAGAGGATTTATCATGCATCAAAACTAATCTATTATATAATTAAAACACAAGACAATCTACGGCCAGGATGCATCCGTTTTATGTTAGAGGAAATTAAAGGACGAGATTAAACAACATGGGTATATCTTCGGAACAAAAATCACTATCCCGTACGCAGCTATAGTAGGTCGATTCATATTAGTACGAGACATGGACTCTTTACAATTTATTATCTCTACCAAAAAATACGAGAGAACTCTGCCCATATGTCGTGACGGACAAGTAGTAGCATCCCGGCCCAGCATAAAGCCGACCCGATCGATGCGCTAGAAGCGGCGACGACTATTTCTCTCGCCTTTGATCGATGAGCTCGAAGCAACAAAGTCAATCCGGGTTCCTCCGATCGATGAGCTGGAAGCGACAACCTGGATTTCGGTCTGATGAAGCTAGCTCTAGGGAAGGATTGCTGACGATCTTGCACCAACTATGCTGACGAACACACAAGGTACCCTGAAGCTATCTCAATCTCTTCCACGAGTCCGTGTGGCAAATCGGCGATATCAATCTACCTTGAAGCCTCTTTGTATCGGCATCAGTCGTGGCTTCAATTGGCCCATCATGGCGTCATCTTCTTTGTCCAAAATTGTAACATAAGAACGCATCGGAGTACTCTTGCTAGCTTCAGAAAGGCATGGCCGGGCGGCCGGCGGCCTCGCTCTGCCAAATCTGGAATCGTCTTTTGTTTCTCATGTAGTAGCATGCAAGGAGGAGAGGTGCTACGATTGTTCTCCAGGCAAACTTGCTAGAATCAAGAAAAGCAAGATCGGACGGCCGGTTTCATCGCTCGGCCACATCAGAACCGGTCAGCCAATCACGCTAAGCCTAGATCATGGTGGCCATCAGGATATGCGTTGCCGTGAGACAAGAACATGACAGCTTACAGCCTTGGTTCATGTAAAATATTACAACCTTCGTTGGCATCAAATCGATCTCACGACCTCGCCGGACTTCCCTCGCTACCCAAACTCGAAATCGAGATTTCCGTCAATAATGGAGCGACGGATCTTCCTTGGGCTGTACTTGACATGTCAAGACAGCATATGTGATCTTTATACATGAGTCGACGGAGGCAATCTCAGCAATTTTCAGGAGTAGCAGATCGTCCTCTGACTGTATACGACAAGTCAGGGCAGTTTGTGCGATCTTTATACATGAGTAGACGGAGACTATCTCGGCAATATTCGGCAGCAGCTACTGAAGTCGTTTGCCACCACGCTGTGATTTCTGCGTCGGCATCCAATACTTTCCATAGTCTTAGCACTGGCACCCTAACCATCATGCAAGTGATTCGTCAGATTCAAAATCCTATGTTTCTATATTGTCGATGATTAGTTGGTGACTGAGCGGAAGTAAATGAAGTTCCTTTCAGGATTCAAGGTGAACTGCTGCTCATATTTTTTGTGGTGGTTTTCTTTGCTAGCAAGAGATTAGGTTATTCCACCGTTCTCAGTTTCTGTTCTCTTATCTAGAATCATATCTTAATTCTCCACTTCTGTTGCTATTAATTTTCTTTTTATTGGACGGATCAATTGCAGCGTGATTATTCTGTCCTTTGGTGGTATCGCATATTTTTGCAGATGGGATACCCTTTGGATAATGGTTGGTGGAACAATATGATTTCCGTATATTCTCTTGGGCGAATTTCAGGTAGATTTACATCTTCCATCCTTTTTCCTGTTTTCTTATGAAGTAATTCAGGTGTTCGTATATCTGCAGTTGAACAGGTAAATATGTGTGTTTATTGGTAGCGATGTCATAGGTAAATACAAGAAGGGATCAGAGCCGGGAAATGTTGATAATTTTCTTAATAAAACAAGAAAAAAAACTTCATTATTTCACAGAAACTTCTTAATAAAATTTGTAGTGTCTAATGGAATGGGTACAATATTTCATAAACCGTACACATAGTCATTTCAAATATTTTTGAAGTCTTCTATTTTGACCATTAGGGTGCGCAAATTTTACACTGAATTAATTTAAATAGGGCGCTAAAGCTATTCATAAATCAGTGGCGGAGCCAGAATTACAAAGTTGTCATGTCAATTTAAAATTGTGTTGTCAAATACATGCATTTGTACGATTTTTTGCATATTTTAATACGATGACACTATACATGACGTTTTCCCAAATCCGGTGTAGTCGGCTGACTACATAGAAAAGCCGTGGCTCCGACACTGTCATAAATTACTGTCAGAAGAGACATACAGTTTGGAAAACACCTACAATGTTATGATGCCTGTGTAAAGTGTGCCCACTTTTATAGTAGAACAGATAGGCTAAGATTCAAAGTCGGTTTATTATGATAGAACTTCATTCTATGAGGATAAGAGAAGGACAAAACGTGTGCATGCTATGACCAAGAAAGAATATGTGAGTGCAAAAATAAGTGATAATCTGAATACGATCTCTTAAAATTTACCCAGAAGGCAAATGAGTGTCCAGGTGAACATAGAGCAAAGAATATTACTTACAAGGACATATTCTAATTTATAGTGCAGTACGAGAAGTTTACAGCGTTGACTGATGAAGTGGATTCATAATAAAAAAAAACACAGAGTAAACATGCCATAATATGGGAAACAAATTAAACTATAAGCTAGAGCTAGAAAATATTAGTTCATCGTAGCATGTTACTGCTTGCTTACCATGCTTTCACGTGTACTTCTTTGACATGATTCACTTTATATACTACAGTCTAACAGAGCTAGAAAATTTATATTTTTAGCAGGTTCCTCTCATCTCTCACTTTATATACTACACTCTAACAGAGCAATATGTCGGCTCAGCGCGTGGCGCCAAGAAATATTTGGGCTCTGACTGTCCTTGGACATAGGAAGGTATGACAGCAAGACACTCATAGCGCTGGCTGCGGGAAGTAAGCAGAGGCACAGAAAGTTGCAGAGGGACAAAAAGCCACATTATATGATCCAATTGAATTTTAGTCCCTGGCCGGTTCCAGCCCTATTCTTCACTTTCCGGCTGATCGCACCTGAGAAACAATATTGATCTAGGAATTTTAGCAACATTGCCTCGAGTAGCTAACAAGGCATCCAGAAACATAGCATGTCACTAGAATCATGTATTTTCCTTGCCATGTCAGGTTGCCCCAGAAAGAGCAAATCCCTCGGCACATCAGAAATGACATGACCAAAAGATTTTCCGCCAAGTTTAGTAAACTCATAACATACTTGACTAAATCATTTCTATATGATGAATTAAATCAAATTTTTCTGTGAGGGCAAATTATTGCCGAGAAACACTAGCTAAATTTTTTCTGTTTACCTTTTACCATTATTGTTTTTTGTTTATTACTTAAGTACGTACCGACTTACCAATTTTAAATCTAGCCGCGCAGTTGCGCGGGCCTTCCAGCTAGTTATTCTAACATAGAACAAGCATGCAAACTCACTTAACATGTCACCTACAGCTGCAAAATACTCAAGAATTACTCCACTAAACAAAATTCTACTTGGATATTCGGAGGAGTCACATACCGGAGAACAAATGTCCCAAATATCACCAACAAAGATGGGATGAGCAAGGAGATAAAAAATCGCGAGCAAGAATAGCAAGAACACGGGTTTGAGCAATGGTTCTGTGTTTGGTCGGGAGAGAGAAAGAGGTGGTAGGTGGGTGAGTGAGCGGAGGGCCAGGTGGGCCCCTCACCATGCCACGGCGCGGCCAGGTGGCTACCGCGCCACCATGTGGTGAGGTGGCATGGTGGGTCCCCCTGGTCAGCCCCAGGCATCCCCACGTCGCTCTTTCAAAAATAGGACCAGTGGTATAATTTTTGTAAATTTTTTGAAAACTTTCAATTTGGACAATTTCTGGTGCTTAAAGTAATAAATTCTGGGTAGATTTTTTTTCAAAATCTAACTCAACTAAACTTTCGCAAAATAAACAACATTACAGTAGGTAAAACAAGGATGAGGAATAAAATATTGTTTAGCACCTCCATGTATTTAAAATATATTTGTTAACAAGGTTGATCAAGTCTTGCCACCAAATAGATTTTAAATGACACAAAGCAATTAAACCTCATTAGACAATCATGTTACCTTGCATTGTATTGATATGGATCCAATCATAATGTTTTGATATCCTTCTTGATGATCATATATAGGAAAATCAATATTTCCCACCTTGATAGTTCTAAAATTAAAAATTGTATAAACTCCAAATACTTTGTCCACTTTCTTGGGGAAATAAACAATGTGCTCTTTGTCATTCACATTAAAAGTTACTTTTCCTTTATTGCAATCAGTAACAGCACCTGCGATATTTAGAAAAGGTCTCCCAAGAATAATAGACATATTATCATCTTCAGGCATTTCAGGCACAACAAAGTCAATTAAAATTAAACAATTATTAGCCACTTGAACAGGGACATCCTCACAAATGCCAACAGGAACAGCAGCAGATTTATCAGCCATTTGCAAAGATATATCAGTAGGTATCAATTTATCCAGATAAAGTCTCTTATAAAGACAGAAAGGCATAACACTAACTCCTGCTCCCAAGTCACATAGAGCAGTTCTAACATAATTATTTTTTATGAACAAGGAATGGTTGGTATACCTGGATCTCCAAGCTTCTTTGGAACCTTGCCATTGAAAGAATAATTAGCAAGAATAGTAGAAATTTCCTCATTAGGAATTTTTCTTTTGTTAGAAACAATATCTTTCATATATTTTGAATAAGGAGGCAATTTAATAGCATCAGTCAAAGGAATTTGCAAGAACAAAGGTTTCATCCAATCACAAAATTTATTATTGTGTTCTTCTTCCTTTGATTTGAGTTTCTTAGTAGGAAAGGGCATTTGTTTTTGGACCCAAGGTTCTCTCTCATTACCATGTTTTTTAGCAATGAAGTCTTCTTTGGTGTACTTTTTATTTTTAGTATGCTTTTCAGGTTCCTCTTCGATTTCTTCCTTATCAGAAGCATAATTCTTATCATTATCATTGCTATGTTCATTACCACTTTCAGTTTCAGCATCAGAAATAGATATACTATTAGGATCATTAACAGGTTCAGAGGATTCTACAACAGTTTTATGTTTCTTCTTCTTTTTCTTAGAAGGAGCACTAGTTCCTTTAACTCGTTGAGAATCTTGTTCAATTCTTTAAGGATGCCCCTCCGGATATAAAGGATCCTGAGTAGAAATTCCTCCTCTAGTTGTTACTTCACAAACATGTTTCTCTTTTTCACTAGAGGCATTAACTAACAGATCTTTTTGCACTTTAGTGAGTTGATCAATTTGAGTTTGAACCATATGAAAATGTTTAATAAGCATTTTAACATCATTGGAGGTTCTCTCCACAATATCATGCAATTTACTAATAGCTTGAGAATTTTCATTTAAATGATTTTCCACTCTCATATTAAAGTTATCTTGCTTAACAATATAATTATCAAATTCATCTAAGCATTGATCAGGAGGTTTAGAGTACGGAATATCTCCATCATAAAACCGTTGGAGAGAGTGTACCTCAATTATGGATGAATGGGGAATTGGCTTATATAATTCTTCTATAGGTGGAAGATTCTTCACATCTTCAGATTTAATACCCTTCTCCTTAAGAGATTTCTTGGGTTCCCCCATCACTTCATCATTTAATTCAATCATGCCCCTCTTCTTCAGTATTGGTGTTGGGGTCGGTTCAGGTAAAGTCCAATCATCATGATTTTGACTTATTTTAGCCATTAATTCCTCAGCTTCATCTGGAGTTCTTTTCCTCAAAACACAACCAACACAACTATCCAGGTATGTCCTAGATTCGACAGTTAGTCCATTATAAAATATATCAAGAAGTTCATTTTTAGCCAATTGATGTCCAGGCCGAGCCCTAATTAGAGAACAAAACCTTGCCCAAGATTCAGGCATTTTCTCTCTTTCAACCTATTTAAAGTTAAAATATTCTCTCCAAGGCAGCATGTTGAGCACTAGCAGGAAAATATTTCTGAAAGAAAGCATTAAGCAAACCAATAGGACAATCAATAGAACCAGGAGACAGATTATTATACCAAGTTTTAGCTTCATCTTTCAATGAGAAAGGAAAAAAAATAGTAACAAAGTAGCTGCGTTTCTTTATATCATCAGAAAACAAACTACTCAAAGTAGAGAGCTCATTCATGTGTTCTACATCACTTTCATTTTCAGTACCACAAAAAGGTTCTTTCTCAACAATGGATATATGTGAAAAATCAAGAGAGAAGTCATAATCCTTATCTTTAATGTTTATAGGAGATGTAGCAAATTTAGCATCAGGAGACAATTTATATCTAACAACATGTTTTGCAAGAATATTTTTAATATTACTTGCACCACTAGTAGCATGACATTCATCAATAAAGTCATCATCAAGTTGCACATAAGTTTCATCAAGATCATCACAAGTAAAATCTCTCAACTCAGGTGAATCAACAGGGGTAGTGGGACTTCCACTAGGTGTTTCAGCATTTTCAATTTGTTTAGATTTAGCAATTGTAGCATCTAGAAAAGGACCTAATGAACCACTTTCATCAAGAACAGTAGAAGCATCATGATGACCCACAAGTATAGGGGATCGCAACAATCTTCGAGGGAAGTAAAACCCAATTTATTGATTCGACACAAGGGGAGCCAAAGAATATTTATAAGCCTTAACAACTGAATTGTCAGTTCAGCTGCACCTGGAAATAGACTTGCTCGACACAGATTATCAGTAGCAACAGTTTTATAGCAGTAGCAGCAGTGAAATAATTGCAGTAGTGAAATAAAAACAACAGGATTGAAATACTGTAGGCATAGGGATGGATGAACGGGCGTTGCATGGATAAGATAATTCATATAATAATCAAGAAAAAGGCATTTGTAGGTAAATAATGATAAAACATCCAAGTATTAAGTAACCATAGGCATGTGTTCCATATATAGTCGTACGTGCTCGCAATGAGAAACTTGAACAACATCTTTTGTCCTACCAGCCCGTTTGCAGCGGGGCCTCAAGGGAAACTACTGGTAATTAAGGTACTCCTTTTAATAAACTACCGGAGCAAAGCATTAACACTCCGTGAACACATGTGATCCTCACATCAAAGCCATCCCCTCCAGTTGTCCCAATTGTTGTCACTTTGGGGCCTCGGGTTCCGGACAATTATATGTGTATACAAATTGCAGATATGATCCAAAACAATGATTATCCTCGTTATACAATAACATGATCAGATCTGAAATCATGGCACTCGGGCCCTAAGTGACAAGCATTAAGCATAACAAGTTGCAACAATGACATAATGTATTAACACCGGATACTAGGCACCATGCCCTAATGATCTTATATCTATTACATGAACGATCTCATCCAATCCCTTCCATCCCCTTCAGCCTACAGCGGGGAATTACTCACACATGGATGGGGGAAACATGGATGGTTGATGGAGAGGCGTCGGTGATGATGATGGTGATGATCTCCTCCAATTCCTCGTCCCGGCGGAGTGCCAGAACGGAGTTTCTGGTCCCCGAAATAGGGTTTTCGATGGCGGCGGCGCTCTGGAGAGTTTCTGGAAATATGGTCGATCCCCCCGGCGTATTTAGGTCAAGTCCTTTAAGTAGTCGAGAGGGGACGTGAGGGGGTGGCCGAGTCGGCCTCACCATGTGGTGGCGCGGCCCAGGGCCCACCGCGCCGCCATGTGGTGAGGGCGGCTCGTTGCCCCCCTCCGTCTCATCTTCTGGCACCGTGGGTCTTCTGATAAAATAGGGGCTTTGCCATATTTTCTGGGGATTTTCCCGAAAGTTGGATTTCTACACAAAAACAAGACACCAGGGCAATTCTGCTGAAAACAACGTTAGTCCGTGTTAGTTGTATTCAAAACACACAAATTAGAGGCAAAACAATAGCAAAAGTGTTCGGGAAATTAGATACGTTTTGGACGTATCAACTCCCCCAAGCTTAGCTTATTGCTTGTCCTCAAGCAATTCAGTTAACAACTGAGTGCGATAAAAGAAACTTTCACGAACACATTTGCTTCATATGATATATATTCTCACTATATGGACAAGTGCTTAGGCAATTCATAATAAGATGTATGCAAATAATGTCACCTAATAGCGATGTAAACCATGAAAAGATGCCAACATACTAATAACAAACAACATGAAACATATCTATCTGCAAGATTGCAATGCTCATAATAGGATATGATAAGGTGGTATCTCGCTTGCCCGTATTTGTACAGCAAAACATAAATGCCCAAGCACCTCTGAAGTTCAAGGGAAGACTAGAAGTAAAGATATCAAAGATAAAAGCATCAAGGTTATACCACAGTTAACCGCATTCTGGGACAAGAACATTACACTAAGAATGACAACTATGCTCTCGAGAAGGTGCTCAAAGAAAGGATGGTGACTCAGTATAAAAGTAAAAGATTGGCCCTTAGTAGAGGGAAGCAGGGATTAACATGTGCTAGAGCTTTTTATTTTTAAAACAGAAGTAAAATTGTTTTGGGAGGTGGTTGTTCCTGTCAACGAATGGCAATAGAGTTTATGTTGTCTTCCATACTAAACAAGTTGAGAGTGGTTCCGAGATGTTGATATTAAGCATTTATAGCATGCACTTTATATATAGTTTGACACTCCTCCCAACCTTTGCTTACACAAGCCATGGCTAACTGAATCCTCGGGTGCCTTCCAACAATCACATACCATGGAGGAGTGCCTATTTTGTTTGTTTTTAGCTTTTTGATGTTATAATGGTCTAACCAGCTCTTTGCAAAATTGGTGACAAGAAGATGAAGCATGCAAGTCGGGGTACTTAATTTAGTATGGAAGATAACAAACCCAACTACTACTTCCTCATGAGCTAAAAACAGTGTCACAAAATGAGAAGTAATTTGAAAGTTTTAAAGGTAGCACATGAAAATTTACTTGAATGGTTCGAAATTCCATGCATAGGTATTTATAGTGGACTCTTTGGAATAACTTGGTTTCAGGTATTTGGAAGCACGAGCAGTATTCCCGCTCAGTACAAGTGGAGGCTAGCAATAGACTGGGAAGCGACAATCAAGAGAGCAATAACCGTCATAATCATGCTTGCGACAAACAAAATTAACGGAGGCATAAAAGTGATACAAGAACTCCGAGGCAAAATAAATCATCAAGGCTTAATTGACTTTTTGTTTTTCAGTCATATGCATGCGTAAGCATGTGCCAAGTCAATTCAAATGAATCATTCAGAGGAGGATACCACAGTGTCGTACCCTTTTATGAATAGAACAATGCAAGCAAATATCAATATAACATGCTACCCACTATTAATAAATTGGAACGGATCATAAGAGAACATGAACTATTAAGCATCCACTAAATAACATATACCTCACATGAACCAACTAAGCATGCTCACATGGATGAGTATATGTACAAAAATGAAAACAAATAGCGTTCATACCAGCCTCTCACCCCAACTCGAATCGTCGTAAATCGTCATTATTGTTTTTCGCTTGTGTGGCTTGAATGATATGAAATGATAACCAAGCTCCACTTGAGTCACGGAAGGCTGTCGAACTCTGCAGCAAACTATACAAAACCGAAGAAGAACAACAAATATTTTTTGGGTTTTTCTAATTTAAAACAAAAGCAAAAAGAAGCAAGCAACAAAGCAAAATATTTTTGGATTTTTGAATAACAAACCGAATTTAAACAACTAAGCAAACTAATACTAGAGACTTAAAGAAACAAATAAAGAGAAACAACATAAATATTTTTGGTCTTTTTGTGTTTTGGAAAGCAAAAGCAGAAACAAGAAACAACAAAAAAGAAAAAAGAAAATCGAAACATGGATATACAAAGTACCGACGGAACATGATATATAAATGAGTAAGATGTCGGTGTACCTCCCCCCAAGCTTAGGCTTTTGGCCTAAGTGAAGATCAATCGTAATGTGGGTAGGAACTCCAGGCTGGTGGATCATACCTGGCGTGCTCATAATCTGGCTCCACTGAGGAACAAGAAGCAGAAGTCCCAGCGTACCCAGGGTGTGGGTGTGAGTAACCAGCCGTGTCAGATGACTGGGCGAAGTCATCTTCAGCCCACTCTCCATCACCCTCTGCGTGATGGCCATGTTGCTCTATGTATGCATCGAACTCATCCTCCAAGAGTGACCAACTTGCCCTGGAATCAAGGCTAAACAAAAGAGGCGCAGGCAAACCGACTATTCGGTCAGATTTAACTACTCTCCACCCTTGTTTCTTGAGGAATGATATCTCATAGGACAAGCTATTCAAATCAGACCAATTAGAAACAAAGTTGTGTCTTATCATGGAAGTAATATCAAGTTTCTCCACGGGGAGCTGAACATCCAAACGGTGAGGTACTACACCATGCATAGCTAATAAGCGAGAAGCAATGAGACCCCCACAAAATCCCCCTTTCTCGCGGTTAGTAGCAAGACGGAAAGCTATCAAAGCACCCAAATTATAGTTCCTATCTCGTTGCAAAGCCGCTGCTAGGAAAGCCAAGTCATGAACGGATAATTTACCTACAGCTTTCCTAGCAAGAACGCACTTTGAAATGAAATAAGCAAAATATTGAATAGATGGGAGTTGAATACTTCGAACTTTACCATTCTCATCTGAGAAGCTTCTTCCTTGGCAGATATCCTTGTACAAGTCCATCAATGGCCTTGGATGCCCTCTTATCTTCTCTCGCGACCCCCATTGGGGCACCCTAATGGCTGTACAAAAATCATCAAAGGGTGTTGTGTTTGTTGCGATCCGATGAATTGTTACATTATGATCAGTCTATCTATAAGTTTGTGAAGTTATTGTTGCTGCAATCATGTTATGTTTAATGCGTGTCACTAGTGCACGAGTGGCATGATCTTAGATTTAAGCTCTATAATTATTGCTTAGATTGTATCTACAAGTTGTTTGCACACGTCTCTGTCCGGAACCCAAGGCCCCAGAGTGACAACAACTAGGATAACTGGAGGGGATGGTTTAGATATGAGGATCACATGTTTTCACTAAGTGCTAATGCTTTGCTCCGGTGCTCTATTAAAAGGAGTACCTTAATTACCAGTAGATTGCCTAGAGGCCCCGCTGCAAACGGGCTGGTAGGACAAAAAATGTTGTGCAAGTTTCTCATTGCGAACACGTATGACTATATATGGAAAACATGCCTACGTATATTTAATAGACTAGATGTTCTGTCTTAATGCTATTTCAATTCTATCAATTGCCCAACTGTAATTTGTTCACCCAACACTTGTTATTGGAGAGTTACCACTAGTGTAGATAGCTGGGAACCCCGGTCCATTTGTAATCATCATTGCTCCCCTGTCAAGAACGCTATTGGAAGTAGTATCAACTATTTTCTGGTACCATTGCCTCTGTGTTACTGCTACTGCTGCTGTGTTACTATTACTATTGCTCTCATATTACTGCTGCTTTCACATCACCCCTGTTATTAGTGCTTTTCCAGGTGCAGCTGAATTGACAACTCCGCTGTTAAGCCTTATAAGTATTCTCTGTCTCCCCTTGTGTCGAATCAATAAATTTGGGTTTTACTTCCCTCGAAGACTCTTGCGATCCCCTATACATGTGGGTTACCAAGACTATTTTCTGGTGCCGTTGCCGGGGAGATCCACAGCTTCCTACAAGATATTTCCCGTCAACTACGCACCAGAATATTTTCTGGCGCCGTTGCCGGGGAGCATAGCTCTACTCATAAGTTCACCTAGGGAGTACACTCTACTTGTCTCTCTGTTTTTATATTATTTTGTCTTGTCTAGTTTATTTGTGCTTAGTTTATTTCTGTCTAGTATTATCTTGCTTAGTTTACTTTTGTCTAGTTTATTTTTGTCTTGTTTTATTTTTCCTATATACCCGAAAGTCCATAAAAATTAAAAAACCGAAAATCTAAAAAAACTTGTGCTATGGATTATCTCCATGAAACTAGAGCTAGATTGTAACAGCCCAAAGTTTGAGAACCCTGAGTAAAATTTTCGCTTTTGTGTTCCATTGCATCATGGCATCAATTTTAACTTGTTAAACAACATGTTAATTGATTTGGCAACATTGAGTTGTTAAACAAAATGCCAAATTGCTCTAACAAACTTCAAAACCATGAAGGCACTCAAACTTGCAAAACAAAGTATCTTGACCTGTTATATTTGTCAAGGAAGTTCCAAGAGTTCAAATTGCTATTTGGGTCTTGCTCTAAAATTCCTAGAAGTTTATAATTTGGGGAATTTAGAAGAATTGCCTTAAGTGAAACCTATGAACAAAAGTGGTACAAAACTTTTTATCATGAGAAACCAATTCTTGTGGAGCTTCTTAACAATGTGGGGAGGCAACACAAATTTTCCAGATTTTAATAAAATGTTAAAGTGCCTAAATTAAATCGTTGAAGCCACAGGTTTTAAAATAAAAGCTGAAAAGGACCTATCTGTGATGGGAAATATTTTCCAGGGGGTTTTCGGGAAAAAGGTCGTCTCTCTCCTACCTCCTGGCGCCATGCCGTCGCCGTGGCGCTACCACGCGCACGCCCGCGCCGGGCCCCCCCTCTCTCTGCCTCCACCTGCAGGACGACGTGCACCACGAGGCCACACCTGCTCTGTCCCTCGATTTTCTCCCCGTTTCCCCATCTCCTCTCCCCAAGAGCTCAGCACCGCCGCGCCATGGCCGAGCCCGTCGCTGCGGACTGAAGCCTCCCCGAGCCAAGCCGAGGCCGCCACAAGCTCTGCCGTGCTGTGCTCTACCTCTCCGCCAGAGGAATCGGGCTGGGCGCTGGAAATCGAGCTCGCCGTCCACCACTTCGCCGCCGCACTCCGAGCAAGCTCTCCGTCGATTATGACCACCTCTGACCTCGCCGTCCCCTCCTACTCGCTTAGGGTGAGCTGGCGAACATCCCCATACCCTCTTTTCGTTCGATTGTAGTCCGTAGTTTGAGATTGTAGAACCTCTCCATCGAACTGGAAAATCCGGTATAATTCCCGGAATTTTCCGGATTTTATACCGAGTTAAGGAAATAGCTACTGGACTCGATCGTTTTCGCCCGGTTTACACCCGGAATCCACCCGGAAATAATTCCGGATCCTTTATTCCGGTGCAGAACCTGGAATTCTCCGGACCTGAAACCGGATTTCTCCCGGTACCAGAACCGGAATTTTCCGGATTTCATTCCGGATACTCCAGTTTTAATCTGTTTCAACACCAATCTTCAGATCACCCTTAGTACTTGTTGCAAGGGTGTTTAATCACCTAAACCATGCATGCTAACATGTTCATGTCATGTCCATATGCAAGTTAACCCTAGGATGTCATCTATTCTAATTAACAAATAAAGATGCTACTTTACTTAACTCCACGGTGCATTCGAGATGTGCTTCTCTAAGCCTCCGAACTCCGTTTAATTTGAATAGTTGAATCATCCTTGTCCCATGGATTTAAAATGTCATGCCATCATGTGCTTGCGCATTGCATTTGCTAAACCTTGAGTGGTGATTGATTGTTCTTCCCGTGTGTTATGCTTCGATAGATCAAGCAGTCGGGGTTACGCCACAATACCCCGAAGAGCAGTACTACCAGCACGTTAATCAAGGCAAGCGTAATCCCCCTCTGAGCATATCTTATCCTATGTTTTCTGCAAATATTTTCTCCACTATAATATTGCATGCGGTTCCAAATGTCAATTTTATTGGATAGAGTATCCTATAGTTGCATTAAGTTTCCGATGCCAATACATTTTTCCCTCCTATTATCCATAGGTTTGTATTGTTGGCCTGAAACACTTAACTATGTTCTGTTGTTGCTTAGCCATGCTTAGTAAATGCTTAGCCATCCGATGGATGGTTCATGTTGGAAACAGGTGATGAGAAGAATGGATGATGGTGGAGAATTTGTGGTGACAGGAAATAAAATGCTTAAAGGTGGGGATGAGAGGCCACTGTGGTTGTGGTGCTTTGTCTCGTTCTCGCCGCCTAGGTGCGAGTTCTTTACCTCTTGAACCAAGACTGAGCGTGCAACCATGTGTGAGGCCTATGCAATTGCAGGAACCCTCATAGACTAAATAACTCGAGCGGGGCTAGCCAGGGTCCTCTAGTTTGAGCTTCCATTTGCGCGTGCGTGATGATGGTGGTATGAACTGTGATGAGGATGGTGGTGTTAGGAAAATGAGTGGCCACGGGGCAGGGTGTTGGATCCGCTGCTCCGTCCTCACTGATGATCCTGGAAAGTCCTTAACGAGGGAGAAGTCGACACCGCTCCCACCCAGCCGGCTCTCGAAGGAAGAGAGATAAAAGCTAGGCAATGGGCCAGACGGTACGTGTGGCAAACATTGTACACCCCTGCAGGGTTAAATCTTTTCGAAAAGCCGTGTCCGCGGTTATGGACGAACTTGGGAAGTGAAGGTAAGATCATAGAATAACTTGAATGGAATGATTAAAAAACTGGGTACTAAAGGTACCACTCAAGAATGCAAGGTGAGCTTCCTCGAGGGTGATTCGGGGAGGTTCCTTTGATGAACAGGTACAGTGGTTGATGATGGTTGATGTTGAGAGAGGTGATCAAAGAAAAGAGTCACTTCTTACCCCTCTTGAAAATACTCTGAATAGTCGATGCCATTGAGTATGTTTTCATAAATAAAATCAACTTTATGCAAAACAGCCTTATGACTTTGAAAGCCTCATCGAGCTAAAGCTCTATATATAATCTTGCGAGTTCGTCGAACTCAACGTCGTTTGTTTTGTTTCAGTGGAGGACTTCACCTACCTCGAAGGTGGGTTCTTTGTGGATGTCGACGAGTAGTCTGGGGTTCCCAGGTGGCAGCTTGGGACATTCCGGAACAGCTGGCGCTGGATGTTTATATGTAGGCCTCTTAGGCCATATTTGGTTCTTGTTGTTTAGAACAACCTACTTTGCTTCCGCTTGATGTAATGTTGGGTCTGTGACCTCTGAATGTATTTTGCTATCTTTCTCTATTATAAGAGTTGAGCTATAATGATTTGTGTCGTAGAGTCTGTGATCTGCCAGTTGTTTCACAAGTCTTCATCTCTCTATTATGCAGTGGGGGTTGTGCCTGTGTTAAGGCATCAATCGGGGCGTTGTGTTGCCAATGATCCATTCTGAGCAACACCTGCCAAAGGTTTTGGCCGGGGATTGGTAAACCCGTAACCTCCGCTTGTATCGCTTAACCGGTGACACACAGCATCACTGTATAGCAGTCGGGTCGGGGCGCCACTCTTCTTGGCAAGGCGGGTCCACGGAGGGTGAACAAAAATATTATATGAATTACCGCTTGTCAGATAAAGGGATATACTTATGGGAATTACTAAATCAACTGGAGATGTATGCTAAAAATTTATGCTTTATATTTGGCAAATCTTTTTGTTGTGATGAATCTGATTGTCATGTGAAGTTTAAGCATTTTCCTTTCCAATGTGCTTATAATGATAATGAAACCTTAGCTTCTTATGTTAAAGGTTACTATAATGCTTATGAGGTAGAAAGGATTGAAGAATTTTTTGCCTTTAAGGGTGCCCTAGAAATTAGTTCTTATCTTGAGCATAAAATTGGTGCCCCTTATAAATCTGAAAGTCTCTCTATACTTAAATATTGTTTTGATAACTATAAGGATGAAAATTGTTATATTACTGAACATTTTAAGAGTATGTTTTCTCAGAAAGAAGAGACTAATTCTTTGCAGGAACATGTGGAAGAAGAAATTGCTGAACCTGAAAGCTCATTAGATGAAAAAGAGGAGGAGAGTGATGAACAAAAGGAGGAAGAATGGATTAGCTACCCATGCCAACCTTCTAATGAGAGTAACTCTTTATCTCTTACACTATTTAATTGCCCTCCATGCTTACAAAGGAGGATGAATGTTATGTTCCTATGGATTCTCTTGAAATATTCCCTATGAGTAAAACTTGTGAAAATGATTATGCTACTGTTATTTATGATAATCCATGCTATTTCGAAAAATCTTATGATAATCCTTTATTTGTGCCTAACTTCGAAATGCATGGTACTAAAGTGTTTTGCTTAGAAAATGTTTATGATAAAGCTCTAGATGATGGTCCTATGTTACTTGATAATATTAATTGTACTACTAATGAAAATGGGATTGGAGAGGTCTTGAATTTATCTATGATTCCCATAACTTTTGAGAATGATCAATCATCTTGTTATAAAATTGTTAAAAGTGGGTTTGAAAGTTTTGATCCCACTATTTTTGAGCTTGATAAAAATTATGTGTTTGTAGATCATGAAAAGCATGCTTTATGTGATAGTTATATTGTTGAGTTTATTCATGATGCTACTGAAAATTATTATGAGAGAGGAGAATATGGTTGTAGAAATTTTCATGATATTAAAACACCTCTCTATATGCTGAAAGTTTTGAAGTTACTCTTGTTTTATCTTCCTATGCTTGTCACTTTGTTCTTTGTGAATTTATTTGGATACAAGATTACTATGCATAGGAAGTGGGTTAGACTTAAATGTGTTTTGAATTTGCTTCTTGATGCTCCTTTTGCTTCACTTTCTATTTTCATGAGAGCATCATTAAAACTATCAAGCCTAGCTAAAAGACATTAAAGAAAAGCGCTCTTGGGAGACAACCCATGTTTTATTTCTGAAATTTTTCTTTGCTTTTTGAGTCAAGGAGCTTGCTTACTTCTGTAACAACTCATTTGTATCTTTATTTTATCGCATTATTGAGCCAAGTAAAGTCTCTAATAGAAAGTTGATGCTAGATTTGGATTTCTGCGCAGGGACAGATTTTTGCTGTCCACCGTTTTGAGCTGTATAAATTCCAGAAAAATTGCAAAAAATCTGCAAATTTTTGTGCGTGATCCTCAGATTTGGATTTCATTAGTTTCAAGTTTTCTGATTTGAGCAACGAAAGTGCCTCGAAAAAATTCATCTTTATTGGCTGTTCTGTTTTGACAGATTCTGTCTCTGTTTTTTTTTTTGCATTGTCTCTTGTGGACTTTAAGTATGGCTCTCTAGACGTGGAGGGCTGTAGCTAATGTTTTATTGAGTTCTTGCAATGTGTCACTACAGAACCAAAGTGGATTAATGTTTTTGAGTACTAACCCCTCTAATGAAGTTTATGAGAAGTTTGGTGTGGCGGAAGTTTTCAAGGGTCAAGAGAGAAGGATGATATAATGGAATCAAGAAGAGTGAAAAGCCTAAACTTGGGGATGCCCCCATGGACCACCCAAGCATATTTCAAGAAGACTCAAGCGTCTAATTCTTTCACATCATATGTGTTGTTCTTGGAGCGTCTGTGTGCTTTTATTTTTAGTTTGTTATTTTTTATTTTCTGATCATATCAATGTCGGATCCTATCTATCTTGTTTGGGAGAGTGACACGCTCCGCTTTTTCATTTGAATACTCCTATTCTTCACTTATATCAGTTGAGTATTCCATTTTCGCACTGTTTAGCTTCTAGCTCTTGGTTTTCATGTATCTCTTGTTCAGAGCTATTAGTTCTTTTATAGAAAGTACTCTCTTACTTCACTTATATTTGTTTTGAGAGTTGCTTGGTTGATGTGTTGGTTCAGAAAATGTTGCATGTGGTAGTGGTATAATGAAAAACTTGCATTATCTTGTAGATCATTGAACTTTGATAACCTGATTCTTTGCAAACGTTTTGAGATATTTTGATGGTAAAGTTTGCTGGTTAATTAAGTTAAAATCATTAGTGGATAGTTATCTTTAAGCTTGTACCGTACTACAAACTCTACTAAAATTGTTGAAGGTGTAGTTGGACTTGATAGCTTTCCATGTCTAAAGGTAATTCGTAATAACTGAGTTGTGCTGAAGGTCGAGGGATCTAGCGGGGTACTTGTGCCGCCGTGAACGGCCCTTCTTGGAGTGAATTTTAATCATGCTCTTAATGTTGAACCTGCTAGTTGTTTGCAATAAGCTTGTGAGTTCTTTTTGACTAATGTTAAGCTACGGTTTTTGGCGCTTCCACTGTCGAGGTGCGCCCCCGGCAATCCCAGGGTCGAGTACCCCAGGTAGATTTTGAGGGAGAAGATGTGCGTGCTGGTAGTATCGGACGGCTGACAAGTAAAGATTTACCCAGGTTCGGCCCCTCATTGTGAGGTAAAGACCTACTCTTGCTTGTCTGATTATGATGATATATGAGGTTACATGGTGGCCATGATGGCGATTGTGGTGGTGAGACGTGGCTTCTCTATGCTATGCCATGTATGCTCTGTCTAATTGTGTCCCTGGATCCCCCCTTGGAGGTGCCCCTGCCTGGCTTTATAAAGGGAGCCAGGTAGGGTTTACAAGAGTCCTAGTAGACTACATCTTGGAGTCCTTGTCTTGTGCTTCAAGAAATAGCCCGCAGCTTCTTGGGCTTCATTGGGTCGCCATGTGGGCCTTCGGGTGGAGCGGACCAGGTATACCAATAATAGGGGACCCGAAGGGTATATCCTCGTCACTAGCCCCCGAGTGTCTGGTCGATTCAAAGTATCGGGTAGAGACTCATAACAGTATGTCGATTAGGCGTAGTCGATGCATTGGGTGTGTTGATGACCATGTGATGACTGTAATATCCATGCTTTGTGATTTGAATTATTCCTGAGAAATCCAGTTTAGTGTGAGAAATCCAATATTAATAAATTAGACGCGGGTGTAAAGAAAAACCCCGACTTTGAGAAATCCGGCGCGGGCTATAGAAAACCCGACTTTGAGAAATCCGTGCGGGCTATAGAGAACCCGACTTTGAGAAATCTGTGCGGGCTATAGAGAACCCGACTTTGATAAATCCGTGCGGGCTATAAAGAACCCGACTTTGATAAATCCAATATGAGCCGTAGAAAATCCAATTTTAATATAGTCAGGGCGAGCAATGAAAACCCAGCTTTTGAGGAAAATCATTTGCACTCGAGCCAGAGGCGAGTGCTCTCCCGATGGGAGTAATCGATGAAATTTGAGCTGTCCAAGGATGTTCTCAACTTGGCCTCAGTCTTTGCGCCTTTGCTGCATTTTCTGGTACTTTTGACTCGGTAATTCGTCGGGTGCGCGCTCAGTGCTTCCGATGGGAGTAGCCCCCGAGTGTCTGGTCGATTCGAAGAATCGGGCAGAGACTCATTTGCAGGTGTATTTCACCATCTGATTATTTGCTCATTTTTCTATGTATATTTTGAGTCGAGATTGTCTCGATTGTGCTTGCTGAGTCGATAATTCGTCGACTGATGTTTTGCATGAACTTTGTTATTTATTTTTGAGTCGAGAATGCCTCGATTGTGCATGCTGAGTCGGAAGACGTCGACTAATGCTTTGTTTATTTTGCCTAGGGATATTGACATAGTAGGCCTGGTACACTCGACGGATCGGGACCAGTTAACTGCACTTTTAGGCAAAACCTTACTAGTCTACTTCAAGCTCGAGTCCCCGGACTCGGACCCGGAACAGGCTGGTCAGATTCGACTCATGTCGCGGAGGCCTTACTGAGCTGATCTACAGCGTAACTTTGCTACCCAACGCGTCTGCTAGGATTTTCTTCATGTGTGTTGACACGGAAAGTTGCAGGGCAAACGATGTTAGGAGCGGGCCCCGGCCCAGCTCGATGGATCGGCGGGTCTTACCTATGCACTACGTGTGCCGCATCCAAGGATCGAAGATATATCTTGGGAAGATTATGATTATGCTTTTGCTTTATGTGGGCTAAGTAGCTAGTCGAGTAAGCTTCGACTGTGCATATTTTGCTCTTGCCTATGCCTTATCGGTGCGCGACAGTGCTCCCGATGGGAGTAGCCCCCGAGGTTATGTGCAACTATTTGTAGTTGGGCATAGGATCAATTTGCCTTCCTTTTTGTTGTTGTCAATTATCTTCTGCGTGCTTCAGCCTTCGTGCCTGATGGCGCAGATATTTTCAGTTGTGCAACACTCGAACCGGGGGCGAGTGCCCTCCCGAGTGTCGGGTGCAGCCGAGGAAAAAAAATACGGCCTGTGCGGCGCAGCCCCCGAGTGTCGGGTGCGGCCGAGGCGAATTTGTTACGGCCTGTGCGGCGCAGCCCCCGAGTGTCGGGTGCGGCCGAGGCGAATTTGTTACGGCCTGTGCGGCGCAGCCCCCGAGCACCGGGTGTGGCCAAGTCTTGCAGTGTTTAGTCGGAAGAAGTCGGCGCGGCTGATGTTGCGCTGCATAGTCAGTCGACACGGCGGACCGGAGTCGACGCGGCGGATGTTGTGCTATGTAGTCAGTCGACACGGCGGACCGGAGTCGACGCCGCGGATGTTATGATGCGCGGTCAGTCGACGCGGCGGACCGGAGTCGACGCGGCGTATGTTATGCTGCGCGGTCAGTCGACGCGGCGGACCGGAGTCGACGCGGCGTATGTTTATGCTGCGCGGTCAGTCGACACGGCGGACCGGAGTCGACGCGGCGGATGTTATGGTGCGAAGTCAGTCGACGCGGCGGACCAGAGTCGACGCTGCGGATGTAATGGTGCGAAGTCAGTCGACGCGGCGGACCAGTCGACGCTGCGGAGTTGAGCGGCGATGTGAGTTGACGCGGCGGACCGAAGCCGACGCGGCGGACCGGAGTCGACGCGGCGGATGTTGTGCTGCGTGGTCAGTCGACGTGGCGGACCAGAGTCGACGCGGCGGAGTCGAGAAGCGCCAGCCTTCGAGTGTTGGATTCAACCAGAGCAGGTTTATAATTGAAAAAATATGGAACTGACTTAGCTGTTCATGAGCGATGAAAATCTGTAGACTTTTGTTGTTTGCCGTTGATGACGAAGCGTCAGCCCCCGAGTATCGGAGGTGGAGTTGAGGATGCAGAGTCGAAGAAGTCGCGGGTGTCGCCAGCCCCCGAGTGTTGGAGGCAGAGTCGATGAAGGCGAGTCCGGAGATGGCGAAGTAGAGTCGAAGAAGGCACTCAAATCGCCTACCGAGTGCAGTGGTGAAGTTGATTTTTGTTGTTGATGTCGAAGCGCTAGCCCCCGAGCGTCGGGTGCGCCGAATTTATTTTGAGATGCAGCCCCCGAGTATTAGGAGCACCTTGCGTTGATGTAGAGGTTGACGAGCGGACAAAGATACGCAGCTCCACCGCCGCCCCGAGTCGCCGGTTTGTCGGGTGCGCGCAGTCGAATATGATGTCGTTTTTTATTTCGAGAGCCAGATCCTGAGGGTACGTAGTGCCCTTCCACGAAGCGGGCTTTGTGTGCTGGTACCGCCGTGTTGGTTGATTATGTCGAGTGAGCCGAAGTTTACCCGCAGTAGGGGTGTGGTCAATGTCGATGCTTTGTTGTTGTAGAGGCCGCCGAGCTATGGATGTCGTCGTGTATGACGCGGCTATGGCCAGGTCGCCGATAGTCGCCTGAAACCAGCGCGCCGGCTGGGTCGTAGATGGTCGCCTGGTTGGTGTGAGGCGCTATGCGCCCGCGAGCGTGATCCATGCATGCAGTCGAAACCGCTAGTCGACGAGATTGGATCGTTCGAGACTGGGAACGGAACGGTCGTCGCTAGGAAAATCTGCAAATATCATAATGCGAGTCCGCAGTAAAAAAATTCTTCAAAAGGAATCAATTTGTGCGAGTTTAATGGAAAATAGCACCTGATGTTATGCGATTAGCATTGCGGCCGCCAAATCCACGCATGCACGCGATTAGCCTGATGATCTTCATTTTTTTTTCTTGTTTGCACTTCCGTGCGTGTGTCGCTTGTTCGGCTGGCCGGCTTCCGGTTTGTACGTAGGATACTAATTGGATAATTAGAGCTGGCAACCGATCAGATTGGATCGGCGCCGCCGCCTTCTGCTTGATTTTGCTTTGGTCCTCGCCTTGATTTCTCCGTACTTGATTCCATCTTGCCGGGAGTCGAGACTCGAGAGCTCCGGCCAGCTATTTGTCTTCACGAGTGCTCTCGCGTGTTCTGCCGTCGAGTGCCCTTGCCAGGGCATGAACGCCTCGCCGCCTAGTTGGATCGCTTCAGGCTTGTGCGGGCTGCTGCCGTTTGTGATGTTGACGTAGATTGGATCTGCTATGTACGTAACGCCGCTGCTAGATGCGATTTGGTTGCTTTTGTCTATGAAAATTTGTCGATGAAGATGATGGAGCCGCCGAAACCGCGATCCAGCACGCGTTCTTCCCACAGACGGCGCCAATTGTCGAGGTGCGCCCCCGGCAATCCCAGGGTCGAGTACCCCAGGTAGATTTTGTGGGAGAAGATGTGCGCGCTGGTAGTATCGGACGGCTGACAAGCAATGATTTACCCAGGTTCGGCCCCTCATTGTGAAGTAAAGACCTACTCCTGCTTGTATGATTATGATGATATATGAGGTTACATGGTGGCCATGATGGCGATTGTGGTGGTGAGACGTGGCTTCTCTATGCTATGCCGTGTATGCTCTGTCTAATTGTGTCCCTGGATCCCCCCTTGGAGGTGCCCCTGCCTGGCTTTATAAAGGGAGCCAGGTAGGGTTTACAAGAGTCCTAGTATACTACATCTTGCAGTCCTTGTCTTGTGCTTCAAGAAATAGCCCGCAGCTTCTTGGGCTTCATTGGGTCGCCATGTGGGCCTTCGGGTGGAGCGGACCAGGTATACCAATAATAGGGGACCCGAAGGGTATATACTCGTCATCCATCATCCAAATTTGCTAGCCTCTTGTAACAGCCCACTTTTGGTAATGCAAATTATGAGTAAAATTTTCACTTTTGCATTCCATGCATGCATCTTTGCCTCCATTTGCAATTGCTAAACAACACTAACTTGTTTTGGCAACATTGGGAAAACAAATTCTCAACTTGTTCCAACAAATCTCACAACAAAGATGACACTCAAGGTTTGCAAAACAAATTCCTTGTCTTCTCATATTTGTCGAGGAAGCTCCAAAAGTTACAAGGATAATTTTTGACAAACTATTTTTGAATTGTAAAATGAAATAAAAAGCGTGTATCTCAAAATTTCCTGCGAGCTTTTCTATTTTATTTCCCTACCAAATGGTTTTCAAATAATCTGTAAAAATTAGGGGAACTTCAATTTGGTATACAGAGACTCCCCAAAAATTGGCATAATTTTTGGAGGTGTTTAAGTGGCCCAAATATTTCTTTTCCACCTGCTGTTCTATTAATCCAGTACCAAGAAGGACCTGTTTGTGATGGTTTAAAACTTCCAGGGACTAAACTGTAAAACCTTCATCTCCCTCGCGCTGTAGCGACCGAGCTGCTGCTCGGGCTGCACCATGTCGCCGTCCAGCGGCTCCCCATGCAGCTCCGGGCCCCCCCTGCTCGACCTCCACCTGCAGGAAGAGGACCTCCACGAGGCCACGCTGCCCCACCCCCACACCTGCTCCTCGCCCCTGCCCCTTTTCCCTTCTCCCCACGAGCCGCACCGAGCCGCCATGGCCGTCGAGATGCGCCGCCGTCTCCCCGTCGATTGAGGAGCTCCCGAGCCGAATGAAGACCGCAGGAAGCTCCGCCTAGCTCGCCTCTACCTCCACGCCGGAGGAATCGCTCGGAGCCGCAGCGAATCGACTGCGCCGTCCGTGAACTCGCCGACCACCGCCGCATCCCCGCCGCGGGATTCCGCCGCCGCCGTCGCGCCACCGCCGTCCCCGACATCTTCCACGAGTTCGTGGTGAGATCCTCGAGTCAATGCGCGTTTTTCCCTCTCTCCTCTCGCGCTGAATCGCGTGCTCGCCGGAGCCAGTCGCCGGCGTTCGACGTCGCCTCTTCTCTCTTTTTCCCGCGCGTGACCGGCCATGAAGACGGCCTAGGCCGGGCCACAGGCCGCTCCTCTCGGGCCAATAGCCGGCCTTGGGCCCAGCCCAAGCTGGCCTGGAAGCCGGACGCCACTGTCACATGGCCGGCCTTTTAACCGGCCCAGGCCGGGCAGAGGGCCGGTGGCCTCTGCTAGCAGGCCGGCCCACGAACCGGCCCAGGCCGGGCTGGAGGCTGGGGTTACTGTTTTTTTGTTTTAGGGTTTCTTTTTCTGTTTTCCTCTCCGATAGCATTTGTTTCCCCGCTCCTTCCTCGCAACGTAGGGACATCGACTCGATGATTCCTACTAGTTCCGCTCCCCCTTCCGAGACGAGGAAGTAAAATAATTATCGTTGGAATTTAAAAAAATATCGAAAGTAAACATTTAAAAAGAGGATGTATAAAATTAATAACTTCTTATCCGGACTTTAGAAAATTGTGTTCCTTATACCAAAATGTTCAGAAAAATGCGAGCTACCCAAAATCATCATCATCATGCATACTTGCCCACAATTAAATTGTTGCACCTCTAGTAGTAATAAAATCATTAAGTTAAATATGGGGTTCCTCCCAAATAATTGCCTAATTATTTGGCTCTCCATTTAATGTTGCTAAATAAACTAAATGATGCTACCTTGCATAAACTTGTCATGTCATCATGTGATTGTGCATTGCATGGTACACATGTGTGGTGATTGATTTTGTTTTTCCGTGTGTGCTTCGTTAGATCAAGCAGACGGGGTCCCACCTCAATACCCCGCCGAGCAGTACTACCAGCACTCTGAACAAGGCAAGCGTAATCCCCCCTCTGAGCATATCTTATCCTATTTTCCGCAATTATTTTCTCCACTATAATATTGCATGCGGTTCTAAATGTCTTTGCCTGGATTAGAGTATCCTACTAGTTGCATTAGAATCCTGTTGCCAATACCTGTTCTACCTTCCTATTACCATAGGTTTGTATTGTTGGCCATGGAATACTTACTATGCTATGCAAGTGCTTAGCCATGCTTAGTGAAATGCCTAGTTGTACTAGGGATGGTGAATGCTGGAAACAGGTGTTAACTTGTGACAGTGATGTTGATGGTGGAGAATTGTGGAGATGGATAATAAAATGCTAAGAAGGTGGGGATGAGAGGCCACATGGAATGTGGTGGGTTGTCTCGTTCTTGCCGCCTAGGTGCGAGTTCTGTACCTCCTGAACCAAGACTGAGCGTGCAACCATGCGTGAGGCCTATGCAATTGCAGGAACCCTCATAGACTAAATAACTCGAGCGGGGCTAGCCAGGGTCCTCTAGTTTGGCTTTCCATTTGCGCGTGCGTGATGGTGTTGAACTGAGATGAGGATGGTGGTGTTAGGAAAATAAGTGGCCGTGGGGCGGGGTGTTGTGATCCTGGCAGCCCTACTGCCACTGATGATCCTGGAAAGTCCTTAACGAGGGAGAAGTCGACACCGTTCCCACCCAGCCGGCTTTCCAAGGAAGAGAGCTAATGCGCAGGTAATGGGCCGGACGGTACGCGTGGCAAACATTTGTACACCCCTGCAGGGTTAAATCTTTTCGAAAAGCCGTGTCCACGGTTAAGGACGACTTGGGAATGGACGATGATCATAGAATAACTTAAACGGAATGATTAAAAACTGGGTACTAGAGGTACCAATTTCACGAATGTAAGGTTGACTTCCTCGAGGGTGATTCGGGGAGGTGCCTTGATGAACAGGTACAATGGTGATGTGGTTGTTGTTGAGAAAGTGATCTCAAGAGAAAAGAGTTACTTCTTACCCCTCTTTGAAAATGTTCTAATAGTCGATGCCTTTGAGTTATGTTTTTCATAAATAAAATCAGCTTTATGCAAAAGAGCCATAAAACCTTGACAGCTAATCATCGAGCATATATTAGCTCTTAATCTTGCGAGTTCGTCGAACTCAACGTCTTTGCTTTTGTTTCAGAGGAGGACTTCACCGACTTCGAAGGTGGGTTCTTTGTGGACGTCGACGAGTAGTCTGGGGTTCCCAGGTGGCAGCTTGGGACATCCTGGAACAGCTGGCGCTGTGATGTTTATCTGTAGGCCTCTTAGGCCATATGTTGGTTCTTGTTGTTTAGAACAACACACTTCGCTTCCGCATGTTGTAATGTTGGGTCTGTGACCTCTGTTTGTCATTTGCTATCTTTCTCTGTATAAGAGTTGAACTATATGATTTTGTGTCGTAGAGTCTGTGATGTGCCAGTTGTTCCACAAGTCTTGATCTTACTATTATGCTTGAGTTGCGCCGTGTTAAGGCATCAATCGGGGTGTTGCGTTGTCTGGAGTGAGGTGTACCCAGCAACGCCTGCCAAAGGTTTTGGCCGGGGATTGGTAAACCCGTAACCTCCGCTTGTATCGCTTAACCGGTGACACGCAGCATCACTGTATAACAGTCGGGTCAGGGCGCCACAAGTTGGTATCAGAGCAGTACTGCCTGTAGGAAACCCTTCTACTGGTCGATGTTGAGTCTAGTGTTTGTGAAAATATTTTAACCTAAAAATGAGTTGTGAAAACCATCTTAGGATTCTTTTTACTCCTTATCTGGTTACCCTCTAATCTCGGAGCAATCTTACTCGATTTGAGTTTAAAGGTTTTACTTCTCACTGTTACTTCAAAATGATTAGAAACGGGGTGGGTTCGACCTTGAGTGTTATGTGTCACGTTGCTCCCGCTGCGTACAATCCAATCAACTCAGATGTTTCTATCCAGTCAATCTTTGATCCTTTCTTTGGGTTTTAACCCACGGACTTGAACATAAGGTCCCGGATTGTGCCAACTAGAGTGTGTTAAGTTGTGATTTCTTAACTCTCACTAGTAGCACATGATGCTGATCTTCGACCCAAGTTCTATCTTTTGTTTTCCTTCTCGCAAAGTATTATCGTCCCTAGTCTGTGTACTTGTGAAGACGCTAATGCTATTGTTCGACCATTCGGAGAAAGATACTAACCGTGTCATTGTCAAATCTCCAGAATGGCTCGAGGAGGTCGTGGAGGCCGTGGTGGTCGCGGTAACCACAATGATGATGAGGATGATCTGCCGCCACCACCCTCGATGGCTCAAGTCTTGATGGCCATTGAGGAGAACCGTGGGCGCAATGAGCGTTTGCTTGAGCAGTTGGTGCAGCAGAATGCACGGAGGAACGAGTGCAACACTCTCACTGAGTTCTGCGTTCCAGCCACCCACCTTTGCTGATGCTAAGGAGCCACTGGAAGCTGATGATTGGCTTCGTGCTTTGGAGCGCAAGTTCTCCGCGCTGCATGTCCCATTGGCTGAACAAGTCAACTTTGCCACCTATCTCTTGGTTGGTGCTGCTGGCTGTTGGTGGGAAAGCCATGTGGCTTTGTTTCCAGCCAACCATGTCTTCACCTGGGAGAATTCCGCACTGCCTTCCGAGCGGAGTACATTCCCAGCCAATCATGGATTGAAGAGGAGGGAGTTCCTGGATCTGCAACAGGGACGGATGGACCTCCGCACTTATGGTCGTGAGTTCAACCATCTCTCTCGTTACGCCCCAAGGGACGTGACCAATGATGCTGACAAGCAAGAGCTGTTCCGCAAGGGTCTGAATCCGCAGCTCCGCTATGAGCTATTGCCCTTCAGGTTCCAGACCTATCAGGAGCTGTTCAACCAGGCTTTCACCCTTGAGCAAGGAAGAAAAGAACTGGAAGCTTCCAAGAGGCCCGCACATGGGGACCACCAGAGTTCCTCGGGTTCTGAGAGCAAGAAGCGCAGGGTGTTTGTCCCCTACAGCGCCGTACCTCGTGCTCCCTTCATGCCGAGGCAGCAGGATATAGGCCACCTCCTCCGCGTCCCACTACTTCGACACTTGGGATAGGCGGGAGTGGGTACCGTCCTATGCTACCTGCTCCACCTGGACTCACTTGCTACACTGTGGCCAGGCTGGTCACTACTCCAGGGAGTGCCCCCAGAAGGCACCTCTCGCTATAACTCCTGCACGAGCCCCTGCCACTCCAACTGGCAAGGCTGGACCTATGGTGCGTGGTCGCCTGAACCACGTCTCTGCTGAAGAAGCTGAAGAGGATCCTGGCGTCCTTATGGGTGAGCTTCGAATCAACAACCATCTTGCTACCGTTTTGTTTGATTCTGGAGCATCGCATTCATTCATCTCTATTGCGTTTGCAAAAGATCACCAAATACCGTTTGAGAAGATGAGCAGTCCCTTGATGATCTCTACCCCTGGCTCCAAATGGCAAACCGATGGCGTTACTCCTGAGGTCCAGATTATCATAGCATCCCTGTCCTTCCCTTTCCCGTTGATAGCCTTGAGGTCGAAGGGCCTTGATGCCATACTGGGCATGGACTGGTTAGCAAGATACCATGCTAATCTCGACTGTGCTGCTAAGTCCATCACCGTGACCCACCCTTCCGGTTACGATGTGCAGTTTTGGGCTACATATTCAGGACCTCCATCATCAGACAATCCCCTCTCCCCGGAGATCGCCCTATGTTTCATGGAAGGCTTGTCCCCTCCTGAAATCCAGGACATACACGTGGTGTGTGACTTCCCGGATGTGTTCCCAGAAGAATTGCCTGGCATGCCACCTGATCGAAGTGTGGAGTTTGTCATAGACTTGCTTCCCGGTACTGCTCCAATTTCCAAGAAGCCCTACCGCATGCCGGTGGAAGAGTTGGCTCTGTTGAAGGAGCAAATTGATCAGCTGTTAGCTAAGGAGTTCATCCAGCCTAGCAGTTCACCTTGGGGTTGTCCGGTACTCTTTGTCAAGAAGAGGGATTCTACCGTGCCTCGTCTTGTCTCTGACTATAGACCGTTGAATGCGGTGACAATCAAGAACAAGTATCCTATTCCTCGCATCAATGATCTGTTGGATCAGTTAGCTGGTGCAAGAGTATTCTCCAAGATGGATCTGAGGTCAGGGTACCATCAAATAAAGATCAGAAAGGAGGATATCCCAAAGACGGCATTTGTTACTCGCTATGGCTCATATGAGTATACCGTCATGTCCTTTGGTCTCACAAATGCTCCAGCTACTTTCATGAGGCTCATGAATTCCATTTTCATGGATTATCTTGATAAGTTTGTCGTCATTTACATCGATGACATCCTCATCTATTCTAAAACCGACGAAGAGCATGATGAACACCTTCGGTTGGTTCTGACACGGCTTCGTGAACACCGTCTTATGCCAAGTTCTCCAAGTGTGAGTTTTGGTTGGATAAACTTGTCTTCCTTGGACATGTAATATCTGCCAATGGTGTGGAAGTCATCCCCGACAAAATTCAAGCTATTCTAGACTGGAAAACTCCAATGTCAGTCAAGGACATTCGTAGCTTTCTCGGATTGGCGGGTTACTACCGCCGATTCATCGAAGCTTTCTCCAAAATAGCCAAGGCATTGACTGACCTTCTCAAGAAGGATAGAAAGTTCGTATGGACTGCCGAAGCTGAAGAGAGCTTCCAAGCCTGAAAGCCAAGCTCACGTCCGCTCCTGTGCTTGTCCTGCCGGACACAAGCAAGGATTTCGTCGTCTTCTGTGACGCCTCTCTACAAGGTTTGGGCTGTGTGCTGATGCAAGATGGCCATGTTGTGGCTTATGCTTCTCGCCAACTTAAGCCGCATGAGCTCAATTACCCTACTCATGATCTAGAGCTTGCCGCGTGGTCTATGCTTTGAAGCAATGGAGACCATACCTGTTTGGTAACCGTTGCGAGATCTTCTCGGATCACAAGAGTCTAAAGTACCTCTTCACCCAGCCGGATTTAAATCTCAGGCAAAGGCGTTGGTTGGAGTTAATCACGGACTACAATGTGAGTCTGAACTATCAACCCGGCAAAGCAAACGTCGTGGCTGACGCGCTAAGTCGGAAGTCCTATTGCAACAATCTGATGATTGAAAGGCCCAACCTGCCCTTCATGAAGAGTTGCCCGTTTGAACTGGAAATTGTTCCCTCCGGCTATCTAGCAAATCTGGAGATCAAATCTACTCTTGTAGACCAGATCAAGGATGCTCAGAAGCGTGACAAGGGTATTCTAAAATCAAGGACAACATTGCTAGCGGGAAGTACAAATGCTTCTCCGTCGATGAATCCGGAGTTGTTTATTTCGGTGACCGTCTAGTGGTACCCAAGAAGCGGAAATTGAGAGAGCTGATCCTTCAGGAGGCTCATGATACACCTCTCTCTATCCATCCCGGAAGTACCAAAATGTACCAAGACCTTCGACCACAATTCTGGTGGACTCGTATGAAACGGGAAATCGCCAAGTTTGTTGCTGAATGCGACACCTGTCGTCGGGTAAAAGCTGAACATCAAAGACCCCTGGCACTCTCCGCCCTATTGCTGTCCCGGAGTGGAAATGGGATGAAATTGGGATGGACTTCATCACCGGTTTTCCCAGGTCTCCTAAGGGCAACAATGCAATCTGGGTAATCATTGATCGTCTGTCCAAGGTTGCCCACTTCCTACCAGTCCGTGAGGATATACGTGCAAGTCAACTTGCTGAGTTATATTTGGCTCGTATTGTTCCATTGCACGGGGTCCCTTTGAGGATCATATCGGACCGTGGAAGTATCTTCGTCTCCAAGTTCTGGCACAGTTTCCAAACTGCTATGGGGTCCCGTCTCAACTTCAGTACCGCTTACCACCCCAGACTGATGGTCAGACTGAAAGAGTGAATCAAGTTTTGGAAGACATGCTTCGGGCATGTGTCATCTCTTTTGGCCAAGGTTGGGAAAAGTATCTCCCTTTCGCGGAGTTCTCATACAACAATAGCTATCAAGCTAGTCTGGGCATGGCTCCCTTCGAGGCTCTATATGGAAGAAAATGCCGTACTCCTCTAAATTGGTCCGAGACCGGAGAGAGAGCACTCTTTGGTCCGGATGTGATCAATGAAGCTGAGGAGAAGGTCAGAATCATACGAGAGAATCTGAGAATTGCCCAGTCAAGGCAGAAGAGCTACTATGATAAGCACCATCAGGAGATTCATTATGAAATTGGTGATAAAGCTTATCTCCGTGTCTCTCCCCTTCGAGGCGTTCGCCGCTTCGGAATCAAAGGAAAATTGGCCCCTCGCTATGTCGGTCCGTTCACCGTCCTGGAAAAGCGAGGAGATCTTTCTTATAAGTTGGAGTTACCGGTCAAATTCCCAAATGTGCATGATGTGTTCCATGTCTCCCAACTCCGCCGTTGTTTCAAGGATCCTATCCATGGGGTCAATCATGAGAGCTAGATCTACAGAAGACCTCACTTATCGTGAGCATCCTATCCGTGTCTTGGATGAAGCCGAAAGGAAGACCCGCAACAAGACTACCAAGTTCCTCAAAATTCAGTGGTCTCATCATTCCGAAGAAGAAGCTACTTGGGAACGAGAGTCTAGTCTTCGTGAGGAGTATCCCGACTTCTTTTCGCAACCTTAGAATCTCGGGACGAGATTCCTGTAAGGAGGGTAGAGTTGTAACAGCCCACTTTTGGTAATGCAAATTATGAGTAAAATTTTCACTTTTGCATTCCATGCATGCATCTTTGCCTCCATTTGCAATTGCTAAACAACACTAACTTGTTTTGGCAACATTGGGAAAACAAATTCTCAACTTGTTCCAACAAATCTCACAACAAAGATGACACTCAAGGTTTGCAAAACAAATTCCTTGTCTTCTCATATTTGTCGAGGAAGCTCCAAAAGTTCCAAGGATAATTTTTGACAAACTATTTTTGAATTGTAAAATGAAATAAAAAGAGTGTATCTCAAAATTTCCTGCGAGCTTTTCTATTTTATTTCCCTACCAAATGGTTTTCAAATAATCTGTAAAAATTAGGGGAACTTCAATTTGGTATACAGAGACTCCCCAAAAATTGGCATAATTTTTGGAGGTGTTTAAGTGGCCCAAATATTTCTTTTCCACCTGCTGTTCTATTAATCCAGTACCAAGAAGGACCTGTTTGTGATGGTTTAAAACTTCCATGGACTAAACTGTAAAACCTTCATCTCCCTCGCGCTGTAGCGACCGAGCTGCTGCTCGGGCTGCACCATGTCGCCGTCCAGCGGCTCCCCATGCAGCTCCGGGCCCCCCTGCTCGACCTCCACCTGCAGGAAGAGGACCTCCACGAGGCCACGCTGCCCCACCCCCACACCTGCTCCTCGCCCCTGCCCCTTTTCCCTTCTCCCCACGAGCCGCACCGAGCCGCCATGGCCGTCGAGATGCGCCGCCGTCTCCCCGTCGATTGAGGAGCTCCCGAGCCGAATGAAGACTGCAGGAAGCTCCGCCTAGCTCGCCTCTACCTCCACGCCGGAGGAATCACTCGGAGCCGCAGCGAATCGACTGCGCCGTCCGTGAACTCGCCGACCACCGCCGCATCCCCGCCGCGGGATTCCGCCGCCGTCGCGCCACCGCCGTCCCCGACATCTTCTACGAGTTCGTGGTGAGATCCTCGAGTCAATGCGCGTTTTTCCCTCTCTCCTCTCGCGCCGAATCGCGTGCTCGCCGGAGCCAGTCGCCGGCGTTCGACGTCGCCTCTTCTCTCTTTTTCCCGCGCGTGACCGGCCGTGAAGACGGCCTAGGCCGGGCCACAGGCCGCTCCTCTCAGGCCAATAGCCGGCCTTGGGCCCAGCCCAAGCTGGCCTGGAGGCCGGATGCCACTGTCACATGGCCGCCTTTTAACCGGCCCAGGCCGGGCAGAGGGCCGGTGGCCTCTGCTAGCAGGCCGGCCCACGAACCGGCCCAGGCCGGGCTAGAGGCTGGGGTTACTGTTTTTTTGTTTTAGGGTTTCTTTTTCTGTTTTCCTCTCCGATAGCATTTGTTTCCCCGCTCCTTCCTCGCAACGTAGGGACATCGACTCGATGATTCCTACTAGTTCCGCTCCCCCTTCCGAGACGAGGAAGTAAAATAATTATCGTTGGAATTTAAAAAAATATCGAAAGTAAACATTTAAAAAGAGGATGTATAAAATTAATAACTTCTTATCCGGACTTTAGAAAATTGTGTTCCTTATACCAAAATGTTCAGAAAAATGCGAGCTACCCAAAATCATCATCATCATGCATACTTGCCCACAATTAAATTGTTGCACCTCTAGTAGTAATAAAATCATTAAGTTAAATATGGGGTTCCTCCCAAATAATTGCCTAATTATTTGGCTCTCCATTTAATGTTGCTAAATAAACTAAATGATGCTACCTTGCATAAACTTGTCATGTCATCATGTGATTGTGCATTGCATGGTACACATGTGTGGTGATTGATTTTGTTTTTCCGTGTGTGCTTCGTTAGATCAAGCAGACGGGGTCCCACCTCAATACCCCGCCGAGCAGTACTACCAGCACTCTGAACAAGGCAAGCGTAATCCCCCCTCTGAGCATATCTTATCCTATTTTCCGCAATTATTTTCTCCACTATAATATTGCATGCGGTTCTAAATGTCTTTGCCTGGATTAGAGTATCCTACTAGTTGCATTAGAATCCTGTTGCCAATACCTGTTCTACCTTCCTATTACCATAGGTTTGTATTGTTGGCCATGGAATACTTACTATGTTATGCAAGTGCTTAGCCATGCTTAGTGAAATGCCTAGTTGTACTAGGGATGGTGAATGCTGGAAACAGGTGTTAACTTGTGACAGTGATGTTGATGGTGGAGAATTGTGGAGATGGATAATAAAATGCTAAGAAGGTGGGGATGAGAGGCCACATGGAATGTGGTGGGTTGTCTCGTTCTTGCCGCCTAGGTGCGAGTTCTGTACCTCCTGAACCAAGACTGAGCGTGCAACCATGCGTGAGGCCTATGCAATTGCAGGAACCCTCATAGACTAAATAACTCGAGCGGGGCTAGCCAGGGTCCTCTAGTTTGGCTTTCCATTTGCGCGTGCGTGATGGTGTTGAACTGAGATGATGATGGTGGTGTTAGGAAAATAAGTGGCCGTGGGGCGGGGTGTTGTGATCCTGGCAGCCCTACTGCCACTGATGATCCTGGAAAGTCCTTAACGAGGGAGAAGTCGACACCGTTCCCACCCAGCCGGCTTTCCAAGGAAGAGAGCTAATGCGCAGGTAATGGGCCGGACGGTACGCGTGGCAAATATTTGTACACCCCTGCAGGGTTAAATCTTTTCGAAAAGCCGTGTCCACGGTTAAGGACGACTTGGGAATGGACGATGATCATAGAATAACTTAAACGGAATGATTAAAAACTGGGTACTAGAGGTACCAATTTCACGAATGTAAGGTTGACTTCCTCGAGGGTGATTCGGGGAGGTGCCTATGATGAACAGGTACAATGATGTGATGGTGGTTGTTGTTGAGAAAGTGATCTCAAGAGAAAAGAGTTACTTCTTACCCCTCTTTGAAAATGTTCTAATAGTCGATGCCTTTGAGTTATGTTTTTCATAAATAAAATCAGCTTTATGCAAAAGAGCCATAAAACCTTGACAGCTAATCATCGAGCATATATTAGCTCTTAATCTTGCGAGTTCGTCGAACTCAACGTCTTTGCTTTTGTTTCAGAGGAGGACTTCACCGACTTCGAAGGTGGGTTCTTTGTGGACGTCGACGAGTAGTCTGGGGTACCCAGGTGGCAGCTTGGGACATCCCGGAACAGCTGGCGCTGGATGTTTATTTGCAGGCCTCTTAGGCCACATGTTGGTTCTTGTTGTTTAGAACAACACACTTCGCTTCCGCATGTTGTAATGTTGGGTCTGTGACCTCTGTTTGTCATTTGCTATCTTTCTCTGTATAAGAGTTGAACCATATGATTTTTGTGTCGTAGAGTCTGTGATGTGCCAGTTGTTCCACAAGTCTTGATCTTACTATTATGCCTTGAGGGTTGCGCCCGTGTTAAGGCATCAATCGGGGTGTTTCGTTGTCTGGAGTGAGGTGTACCCAGCAACGCCTGCCAAAGGTTTTGGCCGGGGATTGGTAAACCCGTAACCTCCGCTTGTATCGCTTAACCGGTGACATGCAGCATCACTGTATAACAGTCGGGTCAGGGCGCCACACCTCTTCGGTGTTGTGCATTGCCTTCTGCTCACATTGAGAGTTGTGCATACTTCGCCAGTACATCCAAACCCATGGGAGGACTTTCTCTTGTTCTCCTACACATAAGCCCATACATCTTCCTCAAAACAGCCACGATACCTACCTACCACAGCATTTCCATAGCTGTTCCAAAATATATTGCCATAGAACTTCCATCTTACATTACATGACTTGTTGTCATTTATCATTTATATATTGCTTTGCATGATTCTATACAGCTGATGTGTGGTTTACCCATGTTACGCTAGATCATTGCACATCCTGCTACACTGGCAGATGCATACCGTTTGATACATCATGTTTTGTTCATTATGAGTTATTTGTACCAAAAAGTGTGTTGTTATATTAGAATGTTGCCCCTAAAAGTGAAAAGAGCCATGGAGGCCATCGAAAAGAGAAAAAAAAAAGAAAAAAAAAGGAATAAAGAAAAAGGGGGCAACATTACTATCATTTATCCACACTTGTGCTCATGTTTCAGCACCTGCAGTATTCATAGTCATCATTTGTGCTCATGTTTAGCACCTATACTCCATGTGAGAGAGTTTTCATGTTTTACTAGTATAACTATGTGGGGAATTTACACTATAGAACTTGGGTTGTATATTCCAATGATGAGCTTCCTCAAAAGTGCTCTAGGTCTTCATGAGCAACCAAGTTGGATGCACCCTCACTAGTTCCATTGGATAGCTTTCATACACATATAGCTCTATGTGCATCTGTTGCATGGCAATCACTACTCCTTACATAGCTTCGTTTATAAGACTTCCTCTTGTCTAATGATCACTTATAGCTTTGTGAGACTTTCTTCCATTGGCCTTCCAAACCGCCATTAATGTTCTCTTAGCCATAACATCCTGGTGCCAATACCAAATGCTTACGCTCACCGGTTGAGTAGGCTTCGAAACAGTTGATTCATGATGTTCATGTTTATTTTTACTTGACTGGATCCGTACTCTATGTTGTGAAAATTTACTTGATGCTTGGAATTGAAGGATAGAACTCCTACATTGGATACTTAAAACATATTTAATGAACCTTGTACGGTTTCATGTCTTTAAAGCAATCATTCATGAAAACTTTTAGCTTGTTTAACTAACTTTCTTTATTATCTCTTATTTAATATCAATTATAGACATTTGCTTTGAATGATTTGATCTCAGCTCACATGCCTTACATCATTATTAGATCAAGTTTATGTTGGTAGCATGTCACTTCAGAAATTATTTTGTTTTTTATCGTTTACCTACTCGAGGACGAGTAGGAACTAAGCTTAGGGATGTTTGATACGTTTCAAACGTATCTATAATTTCTGATCTTTCATGCTTGTTTTATATCAATGTCACATGTTTTATATGCATTATATATCACTATTATACATTTTCTGGGACTAACCTATTAACAAGATGCCACAGTTCCTGATTTCTGCTGTTTTTGGTTTCAGAAAAGTTGTTCTAGAAATATTCTCGGAATTAGACGAAACAAAAGCCCAGCCTCCTATTTTCCCGAGATGTACACGGAGCCAGAAGGGCAACCCCGGGGGAGGCCCACGGCCTCCTCACCATGTCCCCGCGCGGTCTGGAGGGGGGTGCCGCCACCAGGTGGTGAGGTCGACTCGGCCACCCCCTCGCGCCGCCCTTTCGCCTATATAATCCTCCTGCCTCGAAACCCTAAAACAATCGACCATATTCCAAAAAGAGTTTCGGAGCGCTGCCGCCATCGAAACCTAGTTTCGGGGGTCAGAAGGTCCTGTTCCGGCAACCTGCCGGGACAGGGATCGACCCCCGGAGCCTTCTCCATCGACGCCACCGCCTCCATCATGCTCTGTGAGTAGTTCCCCCATGAACTACGGGTTCTAGCTGTAGCTAGTTGGTACTCTCTCTCCCATGTACTTCAATACAATGATCTCATGAGCTGCCTTACATGATTGAGATCCATCTGATGTAATCGGTGTTGTGTTTGTTGGGATCCGATGAATTGTTACATTATGATCAGTCTATCTATAAGTTTGTGAAGTTATTGTTGCTGCAATCTTGTTGTGTTTAATGCTTGTCACTAGTGCACGAGTGACATGATCTTAGATTTAAGCTCTATAATTATTGCTTAGATTGTATGTACAAGTTGTTTGCACACGTCTCTGTCCGGAACCCGAGGCCCCAGAGTGACAACAAATGGGATAACTGGAGGGGATGGTTTAGATATGAGGATCACATGTTTTCACTAAGTGCTAATGCTTTGCTCCGGTGCTCTATTAAAAGGAGTACCTTAATTACCAGTAGATTCCCTTGAGGCCCGGGGCTGGTAGGACAAAAGATGTTGTGCAAGTTTCTCATTGCGAGCACGTATGACTATATATGGAAAACATGCCTACGTATAATTAATAGACTAGATGTTCTGTCTTAATGCTATTTCAATTATATCAATTGCCCAACTGTAATTTGTTCACCCAACACTTGTTATTGCAGAGTTACCACTAGTGTAGATAGCTGGGAACCCCGGTCCATTTGTAAGCATCATTGCTCCCCTGTCAAGAACGCTATTAGAAGTAGTATCAATTATTTTCTGGTACCATTGCCTCTGTGTTACTATTACTATTGCTCTCATATTACTGCTGCTTTCACATCACCCCTGTTACTAGTGCTTTTCCAGGTGCAGCTGAATTGACAACTCCGTTGTTAAGGCTTATAAGTACTATTTGTCTCCCCTTGTGTCGAATCAATAAATTTGGGTTTTACTTCCCTCGAAGACTGTTGCGATCCCCTATACTTGTGGGTTATTAGTAGGTGGCATATAAGTATTCTTTGTCTCCCCTTGTCCACTTTCTTGGGGAAATAAACAGTGTGCTCTTTGTCATTCACATTAAAAGTTACTTTTCCTTTATTGCAATCAATAACAGCACCTGCAGTATTTAGAAAAGGTCTCCCAAAAATAATAGACATATTATCATCTTCATGCATTTCAAGCACAACAAAATCGGTTAAAATCAAACAATTATTAGCCACTTGAACAGGGACATCCTCACAAATGCCAACAGGAACAGTAGTAGATTTATCAGCCATTTGCAAAGATATATCAGTAGGTATCAGCTTATCAAGGTAAAGTCTCTTATAAAGAGAGAAAGGCATAACACTAACTCCTGCTCCCAAATCACACAGAGCAGTTCTAAAAAATTATTTTTGATGGAACAGGGAATGGTTGGTATACCTGGATCTCCAAGCTTTTTTGGAACCTTGCCATTGAAAGAATAATTAGCAAGCATGGTAGAAATTTCCTCATTGGGAATTTTCCTCTTGTTAGAAACAATATCTTTCATATATTTTGAATAGGGAGGCAATTTAATAGCATCAGTCAAAGGAATTTGCAAGAACAACGGTTTCATCCAATCACAAAATTTATTATAGTGTTCTTCTTTCTTTGATTTGAGTTTCTTAGCAGGAAAGGGCATTTGCTTTTGGACCCAAGGTTCTCTCTCATTACCATGTTTCTTAGCAATGATGTCCTCCTTACCATACTTTTTACTTTTAGTATGCTTTTCAGGTTCCTCTTCAATTTCTTCTTTATCAGAAGCACCATTGTTATCATTACCATTGTTATGTTCATTACCACTTTCGGTTTCAGCATCAGAAATAGATATACTATTAGGATCATTAATAGGTTCAGAGGATTCTACAACAGTTTTATGTTTCTTCTTCTTTTTCTTAGAAGGAGTACTAGTTTCATTAACTCGTTGAGAATCTTGTTCAATTCTTTTAGGATGCCCCTCAGGATATAGAGGATCCTGAGTAGAAATACCTCATCTAGTTGTTACTTCACAAACATGTTTCTCTCTATCCCTAGAGGCATTAACTAACAGATATTTTTGCACTTTAGTGAGTTGATCAATATGAGTTTGAACCATATGAAAATGTTTAATAAGCATCTTAACATCATTGGCGTTTCTCTCCACAATATCTTGCAATTTACTAATAGATTGAGAATTCTCATTTAAATGATTTTCCACTCTCATATTAAAGTTATCTTGCTTAACAATATAGTTATCAAACTCATCTAAGCATTGATCAGGAGGTTTAGAGTAGGGAATATCTCTATCTTCAAACCGTTGGAGAGAGTGTACCTCAGTTATGGACGAATGGGGAATTGGCTTACATAATTCTTCTATTGGTGGAAGATTCTTCACATCTTCAGATTTAATACCCTTCTCCTTAAGAGATTTCTTGGCTTCCCTCATCACTTCATCATTTAATTCAATCATACCCCTCTTCCTTAGCATTGGTGTTGGTGTTGGGGTCGGCTTAGGTAAGGTCCAATCATCATGATTTTGGCTTATTTTAGCCATTAATTCCTCAGCTTCATCTGGAGTTCTTTTCCTGAAAACACAACTAGCACAACTATCCAGGTATGTCCTAGATTCAACAGTTAGTCCATTATAAAATATATCAAGAAGTTCATTTTTGGCCAATTGATGTCCAGGCCGAGCCCTAATTAGAGAACAAAACCTTGACCAAGCTTCAGGCATTTTCTCTCCTTCAACCTATTTGAAATTAAAAATCCTCTACAAGGCAGCATGTTGAGCACTAGCAGGATAATATTTCTGAAACAAAGCATTAAGCAAACCAATAGGACTATCAATAGAATCAGGAGACAGATTATTATACCAAGTTTTAGCTTCATCTTTCAATGAGAAAGGAAAAAATTTAGTAACAAAGTAACTGTGTTTCTTTATATCATCAGAAAACAAACTACTCAAAGTAGAGAGCTCATTCATGTGTTCTACATCACTTTCATTTTCAGTACCACAGAAGGGTTCCTTCTCAACAATGGATATATGCGACAAATCAAGAGAGATGTCATAATCCTTATCTTTAATGTTTATGGGAGATGTGGCAAATTTAGCATCAGGAGACAGTTGATATCTAACAACATGTTCTGCAAGAAGATTTTTCATATTGATTGCACCACTAGTAGCATGACATTCATCAATAAAGTCATCATTAAGTTCCACATAAGTTTCATCAAGATCATCACAGGTATAATCCCTCAACTCAGGTGAATCAACAGGGGTAGTGGGACTTCCACTAGGTGTTTCAGCATTTTCAATTTGTTTAGATTTAGCAATTGTAGCATCTAGAAAGGGACATGTCGTGTCTCGAAGGACGGACACTGGGAGTGAAGGACACCCCCTTTGCAGATTCGGTAGGGTGCGAAGGAGGCTGGGAACGTCTCTCACGGAGGGGTCTCCGACGAGCTCTCACTCTCTCTCTCTCGACCTCGTCGTGTATGGAAAGCAAGTAAAGGACACAGCGATCTACCCAGGTTCAGGCCGCCCGAAGGCTAACAGCCCTACTCCTACATGTCGGGATAGATGGTGGCAACATGGTGTGGCTACAAGGTTATCTCCGGCGAGGAACCCGGCAAGGGTTTTGGCTAGAGGAAGAAGAGGGACAGATCCTGGCCCGGAGGAGATCACCTTCCCTTTCTTCCCTGCCCTAGCCTAGCTCTGCGGTGTGCTTGCTACGCTTGCACCGAGCGTGTCTTCTGCCTTGGATTCGTTCTTCTCCTCGCCATGCATTGGTCCTCCTTTTATAGATAAAGGGGATGCCACAGAGGTCATGCGAGGAGCGTGAGGGGTCTTGGCGGGAAGAAACCCCTCTCTGTGGTGGAGGAGACGTGGCCTCTCCTCCTCCAAGCATCCTTCCTCAGTTTGGTGAGATCACCGCCCTTTGGGGGAAAGCGACGTGGGTAAAGGCTGGCACTCCGCAGGTGGTGTCTCCTGCCCGTGCCTTGCTTCCCAAGTCTTTTGGACTCTTCTACCATCTTCTGGAGGGTGGTGGAAACCCTATCTTCAGCTTGTACGGCCGGGTACCCGAGAGGGAGTCCAGCGCTGTCAGGGCCTCTAGCTCTCGGGGTCTTCGTCTGCTTCCGGGGTGCGGGGGACCCGGGGGTCCCTCGCACCTGGTGGCCTTGGCTGGCGGGGTGGGTACCCGCCAGGTCTTGCGTCGTGTCTTGGCCTTGTCCATCTTCGTACTGGGTCCACGGGTGGTGGACCCACTTTGGCAGCGCTAGGGGAACCCCGTGTTCCACTACTGCGACAGTAGCCCCCGGGCATGGTCTCGGCAGCTTTGCTTCAGCGGCTGCCGGGGCCATGACCAAAAAGATAATCAAAGTGGGTCACCGGCGCCTGGCCTTCTTGGCACTAGTATAGAACGACACATCGAAAACGGACCAAAACCCTCATCTGAAACGGAGAAACGGTCCGTGTCCCCGACCCTGTCACTGATGTGAGCGAGCTCATTGGCAACGGAGGCAAAGACCGTTTTCGATGAGGCCCATAATTGCATACGGACGTGCACATATGTCCGTTTCCAATTAAAGCAGACAATGGAAACAGGTAAAATCATACAACCGTTACCGATGTGGAAAAATCATCTTAAAAAAAACGGCTTCTGGCCAGCTTTTTGCTGGCTTCTGCCAGCTTCTAGCAGTAATATTATTTCTTTATTTCCAATTAATTTTCAACCATACATGACACAACTTTACATAGTTCCTCCCTAGAAAGCTGGGTACTAACATTTACACACCTAACATGTGCTACATATACAAGGGTGTTCGATCGCCTGCTTCTCACCTAGAAAAGACCATAAGCTCCAACGAACTACAAAGATTGCAGCTGGAGCATTCCATGACTTCCCGATATCCACTTTTCTGTTGGAACAAGCACGAGCTTCTTGAGTGTTTATCTACAACAATGGAAAGAATTAGAAATACAGTCAGTTGGACAACGAATGTGGTGTTATTTAGCCTCTACCTCCTAGTACGTGAATGTGGTGTAAGCAGATTATTGTCAAAGCCAAAAGTATAGTTCTCATATTGTACATATATCTAGCAACATATATTCAAGATAAATAAGCAGGCACCAGAGCAAAGTTTGAGTGAATAATCTAAATCACAGTTGCCAAGCTAGTTGTTTGCCTTGGAAAAATAAATCACCATTCTTCCTCTCGCACTATCACTAGTAGTTCATATATACAAGTAGAACTAGTTCATGAATTCATTAGAGGATACGTGCAGGTTTCCATATATCGGTCATGCTAACATCGCAATCAGAGAGAAGCCAGTAGTCTGCATCAGTCAGCGAAAGTGTGGTCAGGATCATAAGTCACTCTATTTTTGAGAGTGTTCAGTATTATATCAGAAGAACATAATAAAGAACGAAAAACAAGTTAAATTATTGTTAGCGCTACCAGAAGCTTTACTGCTTTAGAATAAAGATAAAAAATTCAGACTGCAACTAATGTAGTGATGAGATGTGCGAATGATTTCTTATGAAGTCAAACAGGTTAGAATAAGATGTTTGTTTCAGTTCAGGTTACGTGGTTATAATATTTCCAGTGTTTCACAAAAATAATTATCTAAAAAGTGAACTTCATTTCATTCTGATCTAACTTACATCAACATCTGGAATGATCTTGGTAGCAAAAAGCAGTCCACGGCAAATCCATATTAGGTGTTCCTCTCTCTTTACCCTTTACGTTGTGATTTTTTAGCTTGTGCCTTCAGGTGGATTAATAAACATTGATGTAGACTGAGCACGTGATAACTAAGTAAACATATTTTTCAGCCTGTGATACATGGTACTGGAACTAGGAGCATCTTAGGGATCATAGCCTGTTTGCTTCAGCTTAAGCATGTGTAGCTTCAGGCTGAAATTGTGACTGTCCCAAATATGATGATATAAATAAAATAGCATTGCATATGTAGAAAAACTTACTTTACGAGTTATAGCAATATTGATGAAGATTTAGTTCTACTTCTCAAACAAGCTTGCTGGCGGGTTTTGGCCATGAAATATTTTGGGCGAGCTCCAGTTCTATACTATGCACGTTGTAAAGCTTCTCCACCTCCACATCTTTCCTAGCCTATACAACGTGTGTGTATATCGATCTGGTGTGGTACTACGGTGCTTGATTAATGATTTTGTTTCTCGGGGGGTCCAAATCGCAGGACCAGCCAGCAGCGAGTGTGTATCTAATCTAATCAAATCAAATCAAACCACCACTTTTAGTTTTAGGCTGGGCTAAGAGTTTGAGCCATGTGTGTTCGTGTGCATCTAATCAAATCAAACCAAATCACCCGAGGCTTGAATCCAGATTAAAAAGAAACAACTAGACATGAGAGGCTAGCTAGGTAGGAGCGGGTTTGGATTAGAATAGATCTGACTAGGAGCAATTAACAATGAGACGGATGGGATCGAGTACACCTGAATCTCTCAATCCAAATAAACAAAGAGATGGAGCACCTGAAACGCATGACCTGAACCATCGCCTGCTGCTCCAGCTCCTCGTACGGCTCCGCCGTCTGGCCTGGCCGCCATCGTGCGCTCAACGCATGCTGCGGATGCTGCGGCGACGCCTCCTCCCCGACGACCCTGCGGCACACGTACGCACACGATTAATTGATTAGCACCTCAGGCGAAATCGCACAACGAGCTCCCAAAAACAGATCTGGTAGGCAACAAGTAGCAAACCACGAACCCTCCAAAAAAAAAGGCAGCCACGATGCCTTCGATTCCTTTTGAGTATAGTCAACCTCCGGCCAGATCGACTTCAAGTCCTCGATGGAGATTCAGGCGGCTATGGTGGCAGGAAACGGCAGGAGCGGACCGTGCTCAAGCAAGTGCGTTCATGCGCGAGTGTGCGGTGGAGAGAACGGACTGGAGTCAACAATCTGCAGCCCTGGCATGTGCGCGAGCGGGTTAGACGACTAGGAGATGCAATCGAGAGGAGAAATAGGGGGAATAGGAACAGGGGCTCACGGAGGATGTGCTGGAGTAGTCTTACGAGCTCGAGACAACGTGTAGGCACCGAAAGTTGAGGTAGACGGGCGCTCCTCTTGGACGTAGACGAGGACCTTGGCTTCCCTGACAGCTCCGGCGCCGGAATCATCAGCGAAGAGGACGAGGCCCGTGACGTGGTTGGTACCCGGGCTCAGCTTGCTTTGCGGTATTCCATGACGACGGTGGGGAAGGTTTTCCGCCGTTGTTCTCGCGGTGGCTTGTGGATAAGAAGAAGGGAACGGGGAGGGAGGCGGCGCTGGAGAGGGAGCGAAACTAGGGCAGGGGGCGTGGCTGGCGGGTGTATATATACTCACGGGGCCTGTGGACTGGACCCACTTAACGGTTCAATTTAGACCGTTGTTATAGTGGCTCACATCGCAAACAGATTTTAAAAACGTCCGTTGCCAATAGTTATTGGCAACAGTCATTTATTTTGACCGTTTCCGATGTGTCGCGATTCGCGGGTGGCAGCACTCATTTTCCACGCGTAGGTTCGTTTTACTGTCGCCTTTTTGCTGTCGTTTCCATAGAGGGGTATCCGATGTGTCGTTCTGTACTAGTGTGGAGCGCTTGGTCGGGTCCGCCGTGTTGACATAGAGGCGAGCCCCCGAGCTATGTTGACTGGGCCACGTCGAACGTTGCGATTCGTGCGGGCCTTGGACTCCGTCGTGCATCCAACGGCTGGGAAGCGCCGCAGTCGGCACATCTCCTTGATCCCCGCGCCAGCCGGAGTAATGGGGCCACGACATGACGCGTGGGGTCCTTTCTTAGAGCTTTACCTGAGGCTTAGTTTCCGTTGCCGAAGCATTCCGCCAGAAATCCTCAGCTCCCCATCCTCTGGTTCATCCTCTGCCTCTGCGCCGCCACCGCAATTCCGATGGCTCGCACCAAGCCCACCGGGCGGAAGAAACCGAGGGCGCCGCTACGATCATTCGGGGGCCGACCTGCCCCAAATCCAGGAAGAAGAGCCGGAGATCAGAGTTGAAGAGGGAGCAGGCGCTGCTTCACCGGAAGCAAGCCTTGTTTCACAGCAAATATGCTGATGGCGAGAGGATGCGAGAAGCCTCTCACTTCGGGGTGGTGCAGTCCATCGCGACAGGAGAATTCCCTGCCCGCGACGCGACAAAGTTCTTCGCTCCCGCGGAGACATGGCCGTCTGACCAGATCCCAATTATCGACACCTTCATGTTGATGGGAGCCGTGCCGCCCTTCTCTGACTTCCTCTTGGAGATCTTGAAGGCTTACGGCCTGAAGCTTTTGCATCTGTCACCAGGGGCAATCCTAGACCTGGCGGTTTTCTCTCACTTCTGCGAAGCTTTCGTGGGAGTGATGCCATCAGTTGCCTTGTTCCGCCACTTCCTATATCCCGGCATCGGGCCAGATAAATGGATGGGAAGTGGCGTCACGTTCTGCTTTCGCCAGGGGATGAAGCTATCGTATCCCCTTATGAGGATCAAATCCAGATGGGAGGAATGGCGGATGCGGTGGTTCTTGGTGGGGATCCCCAAGGCCCTTCCGCAATGGGAGGAGCCGAAGGAAGTCCCAGAGAAGCTGGAGTCCTGGGGCTATATCAGCAGTCAAGACGACGACCTCACAGAGGTGGTAGAGCGATTCCGCCTGCTGAGAAGCCAGGGAGTGACGGGCGCGCCGTCGCCGCTCAATTCCTCCGCAATCGAATAGCTCCCTTGCAGAAGAGGCCGCATCCTTCGTGGGAGTACCAGGGCAGCAGTGACCCATCCCGCCTGAGGAATGCGGACATGCCCGAGGGCACTGTCCAGGACAACATAACCAAGTTATTCGTCCCGGGCCTTCAGTTCGACCTTGTTGCCGGGGTCCTTCCTCTGAGCGAGGACCCGCAGAAAGCCGCCATCCTGGAGCAGATGCCGGTGTTCACCGCCCTTGGCCTTGAAGGTCGGAGAGACCACGGCCCCGTGCCTCCGGTGAAGGGGCGCAGGTCCAAAGCCTTTTCCGGCTCCGACGAGGAAGAGGAGAGCTCGAAGGCGCAGGAGGAGGGTGAGGACGAGCCCGAGGACGACTCCGCCGGCTCAGACGAAGATGCCGGCGACGGTGAGCAAGACGCCGAGCAGGGCAGTGATGAGGGTGGCAAAGGCAATGATGACGACGGCGACGACGAGGATGACGACGAGGATGACGGCGATGACGATGACGCAGGGGACAACGTGGCTCCCCTGCTCCCAGCTTCTGGTGCCCCTGCGGTCTCTGGTCCGGGGGCCACTACGGCCTCAGGGCCCTCGTCGCCGGACGGCGACGAAAGCGGTTTTTCGGATATGGATATCGACGGCCAAGAGTGCTCTTTAGCCTCACGGATGGTGAGCTCCTCCGAGTCTATTCCGCCGACGTCCGCTCCAGTGGTGTCCCAAGGGTTTTCCGGGGCATCGCATGACTTGCCCTCGCGCACAGGCAGCAAACGGTCTCGAGGGTAAGATCTCGTCTTGCCCTCTTCTGAAAGTTTCGCGGCTCAATCACTTTTCTTCTGAATTGGGGGGAGTGTCATTGGTGCTCTGCAGGGATGGCGCATCGCTGGAGGGACGCAAGAGGCCCCGCGACTTCGCAGAGCTTGATACCGCCTCAAGCATCCAGAGGGAAGGAGGAGAGATACTTCCTCCTCCTTCTGCTAAAGCTGATGGACGCCGTGGAAGCGGGGTGGGGAGCGTTACTTCCCCTCCCGCCTTAAGAAGGCGTCCGGGGTTTCAACCATGGAGCCAGCTGGTAACCTCAAACAGCCACCAATTGCTCTTCTCCGGATGTTGATGCTCGAAGATCTTTATACCATTTCTTTATCCTCAGATGTTTCCGTGGTGAACGCAAATCCAGCCGGCGGTGCTGAGGCTGCCGGGCAAGTTGGGACTCCGTCCCTCAACTCTTTAGAAGGGCGAGAGGTGTCCAAAAGCACGTCGACGCGCGTTGCTGGGGCGCAGACTGCCCCTCAGCTCCCTGACAACGAGCTGCCTGCCACCGGGGAGTACCAGATGGATGCGCCGTCCCCAGGCTCTCTTCTTCTGGGCTCGGAGTTGATCGCGTATACCAATCTCTCCACTGATTCCACTGCCAGCTTGGAGATAGCAGAGTTGTAGAAGATCAGAGCAAGCTTGGCTTCCGGGGGCCGCCAAGAGGACACCACTTCGGGGTCCACTTCAAAGGTCACCATCAGCGGAGTGAACGCCATGGATGTCGTCCGTCGCGGGCCAGCCCAGATGGGCGAGGACATCAATGCTCGCGAGTCCGCCATCGAGAAGAAGATCGGGGAGGCAGTGAATCAGATGGTAAGCGGGAAGAACAAGCTGGACCGCATGTCCAGGAATGTCTACAAGCTGCAGATATGGCTCCAGGAGAAGAAAGCCGAGAGGATTGACGCAGAGAAAAAGCGCGAGGCGGAGCTGGTGACCAGAGAGCAAATGTTGAGTACCCGGGAGACTGCCTTCCAAGGGATGATGACTGTCCTGGGCGCCAAGAAGCGCGAGCAGGACCATGAGAATGAACGCCTGAAGGGCATTACTGACGGCCTTCAGCAGGAGCTCAAGCTGGAGAAGCAAAATCTCCACTACCGCGAAACTCAGCTGGTGGAGAAAGAACAGACCATCACCAGCCTCAAAGAGGTGCTCACCCAGGAGCAGGCTAAATCCCTGGCCCAGCAGAAGAAAGCTGAAGAGGATAGCCGCAAGATATCTGCGCTGGAAAACTCCCTGGAGGCTCTGGGAAAGGAGATGTCGACGATGAAGGAGAACAACCAGCAGCTGATCAACTCCCGCGACCAGGCTCTAGGATAGGTGGCCGCTCTTGAAGGCGCGAAAAAGGAAGGCCTTGCTCTGCTCGTAGAGGCCTGTGACGGGTTGTCTGCACGGGTGGCTCAGCTGCGCAAGAGAGCCGCCCCTGACGCTCTCGTGCCTGATCAATCTTAGCTAGCCTCATCAAGAAGAAGTCGGAGGAGGTGAGCAGCACCAAGAACGTACTCGCCCTCCAGTTGAAGAGCGACAAGCACCGCGTGAGTAAGCGGACCGCGGCCTTCGTGATGGCTGCATTTGTGGAAGCCAACCCATCAGCGACCATGCCTGACTGGGCCAGCGTGTCCCCATCTCCGCAGTCCCGCCGAGAGGTGGAGGCTCAGACTGCCGCGTTGGCGGAGAAAGATTATCCCCGCCCTCCTTCTCCTGGGAAATCGTGTGCGCGCCCTGCTGCCCAGAAACAATGAACTTTGCATTAGTCCTCTGTGTTACAATTCGAACTATTACTGTAACAGCCTAGAACTTAATGACTTTGCTGTTTTGATTTCACAAGTGCGTTTTCCTTGTTTTTGCATATCATTACTGTTATCCACGTCCTTGAGGGACCTTCCGGGTTGCAAGCGTACTCATGAGGCCCTGACTGATCAGGAATGCTCTCACAAGCCCTGCAGACCCCCGAAAAGCCTCTCACTCTGATGGCACACACGTCCCCGGGTGGTATTAGGTCTTTCGCACCGCTTTCTACCCCCGGGAGAGTCGATACCCTGTGAGTGCTCGCATGACGGTCGAGCCTTGCCTTTGCTTTCTACTAGTATGCGTTGTACTAGTTTCACCTGCAGAAAAAACATGATTCACATGAATTTAGCGGGCTTTCAGGATAACTTATCTTTTATTCATGATAGAAGTTCTTTAACGACAACTTGGTGCTTCAGAGTACATCTTGCAGCACACAACTCTTTCCGGGTACATGGCTTCGCAATCCTCAGAGGACCTCACACATTGGGAAGTCGGCGGCCTCCTCAGCGCGAGAGCACCGTTCCGCAAGTGCCCATAGTTCCTCCAGTGTTGCAATCCGCCGGCTGCACAACTTCAAACGCATATTCACACTGCGCACGTTCATGTGGAAGATGAGGATGGTGCGAGGCTCTGGGAGATCACTGGCAGGTATCCTGTCCGAGACCGCCCGAAACCTCTAGACGAAGTGGCGCAGCTTTTCCCCTTCCTTCTGCCTCACATGGTAGAGATCGAAGACCGACGCCGGGAACGGGGTGCAGCAGGTCATGAGCTGCTGAATGGTCTGGCCTTCCATGTCCTCACGGGAGCGACGCCTGAGGTTAGAGCTTTGGCCAGCGTTCTCCTCAGGCTGCTCCACGGGCTGCTTGCCGCGAAGATCTTCAGGTTGCTCCTCTTCCGGGGGCCACGGGTCGGACTCGATGATGTTGACCTCAGGCCCAACAACGCCGATCTCTGCTTCGACCGCGCCAGTGAGGTTGGTGGAGGCAGAGCTGGCGGGGTCATGGCACTGGAAAGCGAAATTCAGCAGCCCTTCCAAGCTGGTGAACCAAGCCTTCATGCGAGCATCACTCTTGCAGAGGTCCGGTGGGTAGGAGAGGAGTGCTTTGACAGCCCCCAGAGCCTCCTTCAGCCCCCGTCTCTGCTGAGCGAGCTGCTGAGCCTGCTCAGGGACCTCGCCGGCTTCAGACATGGTGCCTACTGGATGATGAGGAAGATCCTTCTCTTGTTCAGGAAGAGGCTTCGCCTTGGCCGTCGACGTAGACTCGGACGTCGATCTTGTCGCAGGCTAGGAGCTTGAGGTAGACCTTCTATCGGAGGAAGGTCTTGACGATGACGGCGCTTCTGACGAAGAAGTGCTTGACACAGATCTTGAAGAAGATGAAGAAGAAGAACTCGTCGTGGCGTGATATGCAGACAGATCCAGCACTTCTTGTATGCATTTTACATGCATCAACGAACAATATCACTCTCAGGTGAGCTTCTAGATAGAGCTATGACTCCCTGGCAACGGCGCCAGAAAATATTCTTGATGACCCACAAGTATAGGGGATCGCAACAGTCTTCGAGGGAAGTAAAACCCAATTTATTGATTCGACACAAGGGGAGCCAAATAATATTTATAAGCCTTAACAACTGAATTGTCAGTTCAGCTGCACCTGGAAATAGACTTGCTCGACATAGATTATCAGTAGCAACAGTTTTATAGCAGTAGAAGTAGTGAAATAAAAACAGCAGGATTGAAGTACTGTAGGCATAGGGATGGATGAACGGGTGTTGCCCGGATAAGATAATTCATATAATAATCAAGACAAAGGCATTTGCAGGTAAATAATGTAAAGCATCCAAGTACTAAGTAACCATAGGCATGTGTTCCATATATAGTCATACGTGCTCGCAATGAGAAACTTGCACAACATCTTTTGTCCTACCAGCCCGTTTGCAGCGGGGCCTCTAGGGAAACTACTGGTAATTAAGGTACTCCTTTTAATAAAGTACCGAGCAAAGCATTAACACTCCGTGAACACATGTGATCCTCACATCAAAGCCATCCCCTCCGGTTGTCCCAATTGCTGTCACTTTGGGGCCTCGGGTTCCGGACAATTATATGTGTATACAACTTGCAGATATGATCCAAAACAATGATTATCCTCATTATACAATAACATGTTCAGATCTGAAATCATGGCACTCGGGCCCTAAGTGACAAGCATTAAGCATAACAAGTTGCAACAATGACATATAGTACTAACGGATACTAGGCACCATGCCCTAATGATCTTATATCTATTACATGAACGATCTCATCCAATCCCTTCCATCCCCTTCAGCCTACAGCGGGGAATTACTCACACATGGATGGGGGAAACATGGATGGCTGATGGAGAGGCATCGGTGATGATGATGGCGATGATCTCCTCCAATTCCCCATCCCGGCGGAGTGCCAGAACGGAGTTTCTGGTCCCCAAAATAGGGTTTTCGATGGCGGCGGCGCTCTGGAGAGTTTCTGGAAATATGGTCGATCCCCCCGACGTTTTTAGGTCAAGTCCTTTAAGTAGTCGAGAGGGGGACGCGAGGGGGTGGCCGAGTCAGCCTCACCATGTGGTGGCGCGGCCCAGGGTCCACCGTGTTGCCATGTGGTGAGGATGGCTCGTTGCCCCCTCTGTCTCATCTTCTAGCACCGTGGGTCTTCTGATAAAATAGGGGCTTTCCCATATTTTCTGGGGATTTTTCCCGAAAGTTGGATTTCTGCACAAAAACAAGACACCAGGGCAATTCTGCTGAAAACAGCGTTAGTCCGTGTTAGTTGTATTCAAAACACACAATTAGAGGCAAAACAACAGCAAAAGTGTTCGGGAAAGTAGATATGTTTTGGACGTATCACATCATCAAAATTATCAGAAGCATTTTTAGATTCAGCAGAAGAAACAGTGCGTGTAGGTTGTGGTGGTGTAATAAGTTGACACATCACAGACGGTGAATCAAGAGTAGCAGAGGTACTCAGATTTGTACCTTTCCTTGTAGTGGATGGCAATACATGGACCTTCTCATCACAAGCCTTACCCATGATGAATTAATTGCAGCGAATGATGGCTCTTGACGAGCTACAGCTCCAGAAAACAGTTGTTGTCTTGGTGCGTAGTTACCTGCGTCAAAAGTGAATGAGTTAGGTTGAGACTCCAAGTGCAGAGTGTGTAGTAAGTGGAAGACGTGTTTCCCCACGAGGGTGACTCGAGGGTTTAATATCGAACTCTCGGAGAATCAGTAGTGAAAGATTTATCTTCCTATTCTTCTTCTTGGTTACCTACAAAACAAGGTTAAATGTTTTGGTCCTCAACCTCACATGTGGTTGTCAAGCACAAGGTGTATGAATGATATCAAGATAATTATGCAATGCAAACAAGAAATAAATATGCAATGGTGGTGAATAAATGTGCAAGGATGATGATAACAATGATGAATGATATTTTTAGTTTTTTTATGATGAATGCAAGATGAAAAACTATTTTTATATTTTCGGATTTAATAATGGCAGAAAATGGAAAAGTGGTAAAAGTTGTTGGAAAGGTGTTTCTTATGATTAAAAATGGACCGGGGTTCATGGTTTCACAAATGCACTGTCTCTTTAATAAAGTGGCAGACAATGGAACACATAGAGTTGACATATGAGATTGCAACACAAAGTTTGATGACAAGTTACTAATTATATGGTCATCACGTCCTAACATAGAGATCTTTTGGTTATTAATCTCACTTATACTCCACCAAATGCGAACTAAATCATAACACCTTAGTAATTAAGATAACTCAGAGTATAGCTTTAAGTATCATGACATGAAGTTAAAATAAGAACATGCTAGATCTAGTCAGGGAGAAGTGGCAAATCACCCACAACCCTTGTAGCATGGTTTTTTTTGTTTATCCCTAGTGAGGTAACAAAGTAAGGTAAACACCCAAGTGGATCGCGATATTACAGTTGTCAACTTACCGCACGCACCACCCCCCCCCCCCCCGTTACTCCAACTAATGCACACATCACCCCACACACGCTCTCATAAACATGTTTGATCACAACAAGTAGATAAGAACGAGGTACATAATATGCATCTATATTCATAACTGAAACAAACATTGCAATCTCAAACATATATTAACTCATAAAAAGATCCACCACATAGAAATTACATAGATGACCATAATCATGTTCAGCAGCTCATACGGTACTAATTAGTGAAGCTCAAAGTGAGGAGAGATACATAAGTTACTTCCACAAACCCATAGTCCAGAGGTGGACTACTCCCTCTTCATCATGGAGACGGTGGAGATGTCGATGGAGAAGATGGAGACCACGCCGGCAGTGCCCTGCCGGAGTTTTCCCCCTCCAATCTACAGCTCCAGATCTCTCTTTCGCTGTTTCTGTGTTTCGGCGGCGCTCCTTCCAGAGAACGATGGGGGGCTTTTTTTATAGGCGTTTTTAGGTCAAGACGATGTCGGTGGAGAAAAGATCGACGGCAGCGGAGCCACGAGGGCCTAAAGAGTGGGCCCCACACGGCCAGGTACAGTGGCCGTGTGGGCTACCCTCTTTTGGGCCTCCGACCTTCGTTTGCTTGCTTCCTTCGCCCCCAAGTCTTCTTCCTTCCAAATATTGACGCTCGTAAATTTGCAGGTGATTTGGACATCGTTTGGGTCCCTGAAACTTAAAAAGAAAGAAATAGGGTTTTCTGCCTGCGTAGGGTTAATTCCATAAAAATAGGAAATAAATATTTTATTTCCTAAAATCATTATATAACAGTTGTATAACCCTTATATGATGCAAATATGATTGGAATATAAGTAATATAGTGCAAAGTTGATGTATGCATTTTACATGCATCAGCGATCAATATCACTCTCAGGTGAGCATATAAGTAGAGCTATGCTCCCCGGCAATGGTGCCAGAAAATAGTCTTGATGACCCACAAGTATAGGGGATCGCAACAGTCTTCGAGGGAAGTATAACCCAAATTTATTGATTCGACACAAGGGGAGCCAAAGAATATTTATAAGCCTTAACAGATGAATTGTCTGTTTAGCTACACCTAGAAATAGACTTGCTCGATACAGATTATCAGTAGCAACAATTTTATAGCAGTAGCAGTAGTGAAATAATAGCAGCAGCGGAATAAAGACAGCTGTAGTGATTGCAGTAGACAACAAGATTAAAATACTGTAGGCATAGGGATGGATGAACGGGCGTCGCATGGATAATATAATTCATATAATAATCAAGACAAAGGCATTTGCAGGTAAATAATGATTAAGCATCCAAGTACTAAGTAACCATAGGCATGTGTTCCGTATTTAGTCGTACGTGCTCGTAACGAGAAACTTGCACAACATCTTTTGTCCTACCATCCCGTTTGCAGCGGGGCCTCAAGGGAAACTAATGGTAATTAAGGTGCTCATTTTAATAAAGCATCGGAGCAAAGCATTAACACTCCGTGAACACATGTGATCCTCACATCAAAACCATCCCCTCCGGTTATCCCTATTGCTGTCACTTTGGGGCCTCGGGCTCCGGACAATTATATGTGTATACAACTTGCAGATGTGATCTAAAACAATGATTATCCTCATGATACAATAACATGTTCAGATCTAAAATCATGGCACTCGGGCCCTAGTGTCAAGCATTAAGCATAACAAGTTGCAACAATGACATAAAGTACTAACAATGGATACTAGGCACCCTGCCCTAATGATCTTATATCTATTACATGAACGATCTCATCCAATCCCTACCACCCCCTTCAGCCTACAGCAGGGATTTACTCACACATGGATGGGGGAATCATGGATGGTTGATGGAGAGGCGTCGGTGATGATGATGGCGATGATCTCCTCCAATTCCCCGTCCCGGCGGAGTGCCAGGACGGAGTTTCTGGTACCCGAAATAGGGTTTTCGGTGGCGGTGGAGCTCTGGAGTGTTTCTGGAAAAAGCGTCGATCCCTCTAGCGTTTTTAGGTCACGTCCTTTATGTAGTCGAAAGGGGGACGCGAGGACGTGGGCGAGGCGGCCTCACCATGTGGTGGCGCGGCCCAGGGCCCACCGCGCCGCCACGCGGTGAGGGTGCCTCGTGGCCCCCCTCAGTCTCATCTTTTGGCAACGTGGGTCTTCTGATAAAATAGGAGCTTCACGATATTTTCTGGGGATTTTCTCGAAAGTTGATTTTCTGCACAAAAACATGACACCAGGGCAATTCTGCTGAAAACAACGTTAGTCCGTGTTAGTTGCATTCAAAACACACAAATTAGAGGTAAAACAATAGCAAAAGTGTTCGGGAAAGTAGATACGTTTTGGACGTATCACCTCCTACGTGATCCGGGTGAGAACCCAAAATCTTCGGATCAGGCGGTGGCGGCGTTCTGTGTCGTGATCTTCTTGAAGACTCCGTCTTGGAGCTCACGGTGGGTAGCTCTCTGGAGGTTGGGTGGCGGAGTCTTCTTCGGTGTGCTTCCTCTGGCAAAGCTTGTAGCTTGGACTGCTCTCTAGGCGTTTCTTGTTTGGACATCCTTGGTGTGCCGCAGCATGGAGGTGTTTCCCTGGTGGCTGCCTCCGCTGTCGTTGGGCGGGTCTCAGCAGTGTGCAGTGTGTGTTGGTGTGTCGTTCTTGTCGCTAGGGTGAGTTTGGCCCGATGACCTTGCCCGTGTTGACTGTGTGCAGCGTCCATCGGTGTGCCAGTGTGACCTCGAGGGCGAGCTTCGGCTCAACACCTTTGTCTGCCAAGCTGGTTCTCAACCTCACCGGAGTAGCCTTGGGTGGCGGCCGTCCTGTTGGAGTTGCTGTGGTTGTCATGTTTCTTGTATGTGTGAGTGCAGTTCAGTGTTGTAAGTTGGGTTCAGCGCTTTGTACCTATGTCGCCGTTTGTGGCGTTATTAATTTAACGTCGGGCCTTAAAAAAAGATGGCCCGCCGAGCCGCCGAACAACATGCCAGGCCGCCTGGCCACCTCGTGGGCCACCATCACCTAGACATGACAGGCACCGTCGATTCCCGCTGCAAGACCCAACTCCTCTACCATCGGACAACGAAAACATCGAGGAGAGTGAGGAGAAGGATGAGACATGGGAGGAGGAGGTGGAGCATCAGGAGAAGCCACAGCCGCCGTGAGCAGAGCAGGTCTTGGTGTGCAATTTTGTATCACCAAGCGATAAAGGGGACGCCGCCCTTGATTCTCGCGTCACCAAGATGTCGCGTGAGAGCACAACAAGGGATGAGGCCACCGCCAGCTCATCGCCGCCGAGCGGGCAGACCCACGCGTACATGGTCTCCTACAGGACATGGCGGATGCTGTCGATGGATGGAAGAGCCTTTCCGCTAGGCCCGCGAAGGAGTGAAGTCTCACGAGAGGTGCTCAAAGCCAAAGTTGAAAGGCGCTCGGCAATGAGCCTCTCGCAACCCTCCCGCTTACTTTGTCGAGCTGAGATGAAAAGCGATGAGGCTGGCCCCTCTCATGTCGTCGGTCTGGCGAGGAACGACGACGAAGCTGGCCATAGCAAGCCACCTCTTTCCGGCATCCAGAGTAGATTAGTCTTACTTTACAATTAGTTGTGGTTTAAGTTTTAGTTTAAACTAGCTGGGTGGCCCGCGCATTTGCGCGGCTAGATTTCTTGTGAACTTTATCTTCAGAAATATATGCTCTTCTAACCATGACCTCACGCTCAACTATAACTTTTAAAATCACCAGTAAATATACATATAAATTGACTAAAATTTCGAAGTTCCGAGGAACAAACACTTTATAATAAAGTTTACTTTTCATGCAATATTATGCGACGGTAAAAGATGGATGCTACAACATATACAAACTTTCCTGGAAATCATCATATTTTCCCTCTTTGGTCAACTTCTCTTCTCTTCGTGGTGTATCCTTAAACAAAAATACTTAGTTGAGAAATCCCGACTAAGAATTAGATCTAAACATCATTGTCTTGTATATAAACCACTTATTCTATTCATCGATGCTTGTTAATTCTTAATTCGTAATGACCCAGAGTTGTGTCTACTATTGATTTTCATAAAAGAAAATTAAATCTACGTGACTCTCGCGCATATTCAAAATAGTTGTAGCATACGCCTCTAGCTCTCTTAAGTGCATAGAAGTATCATATAATGTCAAGCATTGAAATACATAGTATTTAGATGAGTAGTAATACCTGCCAATTCAAGTATCGACTCTAGCTTACATTGGCCGATAGTCCTATGTCCCTAAGAGCTGGGGCAGTGTGATAAGCACAATCGATAGTGCACTCTGTGTAGTTAATTTCCTATAAGTTCCTTTTGAGCCTGAGAATATTTACAGATTTCATGTTTTGAATATTAGCGAAATTAAAATAATTGTTATATTTGAAAGAAGGTTGTAATTTCTGAATGACAGTCATAATTTTCTGTCTTATCATTAAGCATGCATGGAAAATATTAGATCGTTGGCTGTTATTTTTAGAACTCAAAATATATGATATGGTGCATAAAATGAGAATCGAGTTATATGATGCAGCTTACATGAATTGGAACCCTATTTAAAGATGTTTTGCCAATCTAATTCGCCAACTGTACATATATTAACACTGACGCATAAAAAGTCAGTAAAAAAATTAAGAAAAAATGAAAGTGCTCAGTGCCTAAAATTTTCATGGTTAAAAGTTATATTTCCATGAATTCTGAATGATTATCTTTTGTACACAGAAGTCATTACCGACGACCCCCTGCATAGAACAAAATAAGTCTACGTAGTAAAATAAGGCATCAATTATACTTGCAGAGATATAATTTCGATCATTCTTGCACTGCTTGGATAGGATATATAGCACATTCGTTTGTCCTTCATACTGCAGTCACACGTTGACAAACCCTAATACGTAAATGGGAGTTCAGCTAAATGTATCTGAAAAAAATAGAGCAAAATAAATGTAATGCCAAATGCTATACCAAATTACTAAGGAGGACGAACCCTATAAACTAAGAGCTCACTGGTTTTCAGGAAACAACCAATGAATACATGTTTATCAGGATGCAATTTAATGTTTAGAAAGCTTCTGTAGTTGATCAAAGAAAAATTCATATAATTCGAGTGTATTATTAAATTTTTGAGTTTGATTTCTCGCGTGAACATGATTTCCCAAAAACACATGTGAATAAGTCGAGGAATCTGAGAGTTCAAATCTATGACCCTAGGTCCATTAGAGTGATATGAACTGAATATACAAAAATAGTATCGGTTCATTAAACATATACCTAAATCAGCAATACCGGGTTATACAAACAGAAACCTGAGAACTATATATGATAAAGCAGATATCATGATATACCTTTCCTTATTCATTCTCGCTACCGTGTCATATACAATTGCATATTTGTTTGAACCCTTCAAAACGTAAAGCTACAGTAGCTATATTAGCAATAATCAATACAATTTAAATTAGCTTTGTAGTGAGAACTAAATGTCTAACTGGTCAATTATTAGATGTCTGAGGCAAACCAAAATCATAAGCAGGATGCAAATTATACCTGGAACAGATCAGTATGTACTCTGACGCGCCATCCTTGCTCAGGCATCGTTAGTTCACATGCTGGACGGGCTAGTACTCGTGACATAACTATTCCTATATGTTCTCGCAATTGTGGCATATACCACCGTGGATTTGTTTGAACCCTTCAAATCACAGATCTGCAGTTGATATATTAGCAAAAGAAAATACAATTTGGATCAGCTCTGTAGTGAGAATTGCACACAACTGACAATTATTAAATGGCTAGATGCAAATTGAAATAGTAAAGCATGATGCAAACTATACCTCCTATCGCACAATGCTGCAAGTGCATACTATTCCTAGGCGTTGTCGAATGTGATGTCTTCTTCTTGTACACGAATAACTGATGGATAGTCTCACGTAATCAATTCTGGTGCTTCTTTTCCTGTTAGTTCATGTGTCGACTTCTTACCTGGAAATAATTACTTTCCCTACTCCACGTGAATCTACAACTTCTTGCGTACCACCCGCAAAAAGATAATACAACTTGTGGTTGTCGAACATCTGGTTGGCCCGCGCATTTGCGCGGCTAGATTCAAAAAGTACATCTATATATTCCATTTTCTTCTGTGTGACCCTTACACTAATTGTTAACTGATCTAATATGTCGCTCTAATAGAATTAGTATGCAATTAATTTATACAAAGAGTTAGTTGTACCTAAAGTATACGTCTTGGCCCTTAAATCAGCATTTTACTAAATGTTTATCTATAAATCATATTGTTAGATTGTTGGTAGGAAAAAATCGACTATTTTCTTTAGTTTCTTAGTTTTCGGTAGGGGAAAGCATGAGTTGAAAGAAATTACACGTGCTCTCCAATTTGAAGGAACCGGGTTTCCCCAACGGCCCAACCTAACAGTACAATAAGCACTTTGTGGAATTTTCCCAAGTTTTTCCCCATATATCAATAAAAGAAAAAAAACGACATACCCCACGGATATTAGCACACCTTGACGCCGTCATCTGCGATGGAAATAGCTGGCAGAAAGGAACCATCACCATACGACAACTCCAAGCTATCCTCTTCCTCCATTTCGTTCAGCTCCTCGTCATGGTTTTTGGCAGCATCTGAGCATTACACTCCTCAAAAACAGCATTCGCCTCATTCCAGAATGCATCATCAAGATAAATTCCCTAAAAAAATAGAGAACAATGGAATGAGTACCTTACTATGCAGTCCTAAACAGTCAGAATAGCAAGTCAAGACCAATGACCTTGAGATATTTTCTAGCCATGTAGAGGCAACGTTTTTTATCTCAGTGTTTTCTCTTCCGCTGTGTATCTATGTTATCTATCACACCCCCCATCAATTTTAATGACAAATTCAGCGTCGATGTTTCTCACAGAAGGCCAATTGTCTAAACCAGATGCCATTGTGCGTACGTATGCCCCAGGAGGCCAGGAAAGTCTCTAATATATAGCTGCATACTTGAGCCTGCGTGTTGTACAGCAAAAAGAAACTTACTTGAGCTGCTCGTTAATTCTTTATTGTATCGTTTAGTAAGATCGCCATGGTGTACGTCAATCTAGTCATTACTTTGGACTGATACTTAGCTAAGAATACCATTCATATATGACGTTGTAACTTGTACGCAGTTGTGTATGCGTAACCCAATTTAATTAGTGGCTCCAAATGCCACAACTCCTTGTTTAACATTATCAAACTTGACGTGATGAACTTTTTGTATGTGACTAAGAGAGAAGAGCAATTGTGCACCTCAATAACCTCACCAGTCGCATGTGCAATAGAAAAAAGATGTTACAAATACAACTTCTTACCTATTATTATAAGACCATCAATTTTCATGGTTGCTCCTCGCGACAATATTAATTGTGCTGCAAACAAATCCACAAATGTGACAACAATCTTGCCCATCCTGATGCCCGAGGCTGCCAAAATCAAGGTTTTGATCAATATGGTCCTGAAACCTCAAATTTCATTGAAACCACCATATGTTCTAGGGTCGGTAAAAATTTACAATAAAAATCATTACCTTAATTGTGTAATAAACTGAATAATATATTTGATCAGCTGATAAGATATTCCTTCTTGTTCAACCATAATAATTAGGATAATCACCTTGATTCTCAATTTCATTTGGCTAGAAACAACAACCATGAGGCCCTTTAGGAATCACCATACATAATCCTAAATGTGGTCTTCTAAATAAATACCAACGATCACATGACGATGCCTACGAAGTAATATTCAGATTTTCCATGTGCAAAGAACTTTCCGGCTTAAATAATCTGAAGTGATATATACAGTAGAGCAATTACGTACAACATGTGTGGTCACTTATAATCATCAATTTCATCTAGCCCTAGATAAAAACGGAAATTTTGATTTCTTATGCAATGATGAGATGGGAGAAACAACCAAACCTGAGACTGTGTTGTACGCTTCTAGCAGGCTTCACGAAGCACTCATTGTCCGCTGACCTTGTATCCTGGCAGCTGAGGAGCTACTGCAACATATCATGCCCATATGACGCGAGAGCGAGGGGTTGACGACGCAGGAAGTTGATCACTCATCTGGAATAGAAGAGACAAACACAATTTTGAACGTAATAATCTACTTGCTGCAAAATCCACAATGGGAAGACCATGGTGAGATCTCACGTGTACGTGCAGCTAGCTATAGCTAGCAACAGATCGATCCATTGAGGGGCTTGTCTGCTTGTTTAGCTTGGTACGTGCGCGTGTCGCCGACCGAGGAGCTGTGCTACGTGGGTCAGACTCGCCGGAAAGTCGCTGATTGCATCTATAGATCAGGCCAAAGCTAACATCACGTTCTCAGCCAAGCAACATCAGGAATAATGATCTGATTGGATGGTAGGTGATGAACGGCGGCCGGAGCGACGAAGTGCTCTAGACCAGCGCTGCCAGAAACCGTGATAGCGTTGATTTAGCGGCGCGAGGAAACTTGCGCCGACGTGAAGATGAGGCTGACCCTTAGGTTTTGTTAATTCATGGAAGCTGAAACCAATCGTATGCATGCAGGACAGAATCACGATGGTTCTTTATTTCCAACTCGGACTGTCTCGCCCAAGCAAATCTTGGTCGTTGTTCTTTGTTTGATTACGCCAAGCTAATCTGAACCATTGGTTATCCTGTGTTTTAATTATATAATAGATTTCACTATAGTTTAGCAGGTTTCAATGAAAATTGGTCTTTTGTTCAAAGTTCAAAAATGTTCCAGAAAGTTCTATTTAAACTTTGGGCGAGGGGAACCACCCCAATTATGCTGGAAAAAATTGGGGTGTGTCGGAAAAAAATCCGGGATGACGGTGGGGAGGCTCCTCTGTAGTTTTATCAAAAAAGTGTGGCTTGTATATGCTGACACATATACCATAGGATGATGAACATTTAGTAGTAGTAGTAGTACATATCACCGTCCTCGTTTTAATTCTAGAGTTCGTTTTCCACCGTATTCATGTCTGTCGGCAAAAAATACACATTAAGTACTCCGCTGCAAAAATAAAATAAAATAAAATACAGATTGAATACTGATTGTCCTGGGCGAGAGGGTTTTTTCAAGCTAGCATTTGATTCCTCAGTTGTCCCAACACCAAAGCAACGTGTGGTCGTGTGGCTCCCTAGTTATTCAACATGTCTTTATCTCTTCTTCTATTTTGAGCGGCATGTGGTGTGTAGACCTAAAGATTAAGAAGGTTAGGGATTCATAACCTATAGAGCCTTCCTTGTAAATGGTTGTTCAATCTTCTAACTGAAGATAGGGTTTGGCAAACTCTTCTAACGAGAAAGTATATTGGTTCCGGGCTGCTCGCTCGCTCGCTCTCGCCCTCCCGCGGGCGACGGGCGAGCCTTCTCCTCTCTCATCCTCCGGCCTCCTTCCCCCTCCTCTCCCTTTCCGCCGCCGCCGGCGTAGTCTGACGGGATTCTCCCGCACGGGGCTGGCGGCGGCGGGACGGTCTTTTCCCGCGCGCGAAGGGGGGCGGGAACCTTGACGGCGGCGGAGCTCCTCGGCAGGCAGCAGTCCGGCTCGGCGGCGTGAGCTCCCGCGACTGGGTGGAGCGCGAAGCGGCTGGCCGAAGACGACCGACGGCGCCCTTTCGGCCAGATCTGGGCCCTCTGGGCCCATCTGGGTCTGGGCGGGCTGCGGCAGTGACGTCCTCTCCGGTGGACGACAAGCAAAGATGGGTGCTTGAGATGGCGGCGGCAATGTGCTTGCTGCAGTGCGGCGGCAGGACTTCACGGGCCCACTCGGGCCCGACCGGGCCAGCGAGGGCTTGGTTTATCTTGTTGCTGCATCCGGTCGGCTACCACCATCCGGTGGTGGAGGAAGTTCCCTCCCGCGTGCTGCTGCCCCGCGGTCCCTTGTCGGCGTTTTTGCTTCTCAGTTTCACCGGCCTCGCGACGTGTGCCACGGTGAGACGGCGGTGGTGATTGCAAGACCGTGGTGGCATGCGCTGGTGGGTGGTAAGCTTGGTGGAGCGTCCCGAAGTGTCCGGGGTGTGGTTTTGGAGGTCGAAGAAATCCGTGTCGTCCCGGCACCGACGCGGTGACGCCTATGGGTGTCACCTTCCTTCTTCAAGGGCGTCGGGTGTACCTCTTTCACACCCCCGTTGTGAACCGGGGGACACCCTAGGATGGACGGTCCGGGTAGCAGCGTCGTCGTCGTCGCTTCCCTTCTTGGAGGTGTTGCTTGGTTCGCGGCGCTTCGGAGTGCTAGGAGCGTGGTGGATTCTTCGGAGGGCGCAACGGTTGAGGGTCACCTCCGTTTTCGTCGAACCGTTGGTGTCAGCATTGTTTTCCCTTTTTTTTCTTTTTTGTTTCTTTTGGGTTTGATTTGTGCTGTTTTGCCCCAGCGGAGATCTCACAGTTGTATCGGTGGTTGCTATATTAATATAGCGGGGCTGTTGCGTTAGAAACGCGTCACACGAACACGTCCTCGTGTACCCGCGGCGCCGGGGGAGATGCTCCGCAACTCGCACCGCGGGAGGCCGGCTGGAAGCGCGATACGCAAGACAGTCCAGCCGGCTCTTTTTAGACCAGACGTCCCAGCCCCTCGGGACAAGCCCCGTCGGAGGAAGCCGGCGACGATTGGTTGCTCCAGGTCGACCTGATCGCCCCTAGAGCCTCGTGGCCTTGCAGCTTGCCGGCATGATGACCGGCTTACGAAGGAACGAGAAGCATAGGTACAAGGGTGAAGGATAAATTGAACACGCAAAGGTATGATAGATTGATAGATTCGATTGGTCTTCTTCAATCGGCCGTCACCTCTCACATATATATGAGGCGGCTGGACTTGCCGTACAAGCATAGGACTTTCTTTACAAGGAAATTACATCAAAACCGTCCTAAAACCCTAGTCCTAGTTCAAGTCGAACTCCTGTCCAGATTCGCAGCACCTCCTGACCTGCTTCTTGTTGTGGCCGCCAAAGTCACATAAAAACTCGGATGGATATGGCCCAAAGACCAAACTTGTACGTCTCGACGAGGCGAACAACTCTTGTGACTATCATTTTTTCCATCCGAGCCTGTCTTAATGACTTGCCGGGTCCGTCTTCATCTTCACGTACAATTATGGCAGGTGACAGGAATCCACCTAACTCTTGTCGTAACTCTGTAAGCCGCATACTAACTCGGATGAAGACACCTCCAAAAGCAATATTGTGCACCTTGACACGCACAACTTCTGTGTTAAGCACTTTTCCTTCCGAGGTCATCTTCATGGTATTTTGGAAAGATCTCTGTATGCTGCTTGTTGCTGGCTTGAGCCGTAGACTGGATCATGGCAGCATGCACGCCGGCTTCTAAGACATGAAATACCGGCAACAATGCCGGATTCTGGATGTTGGCGACGCATTGGCCGGCTCCTGGGAGATGGCGGCGGCTTGGCCACCTTGGCGGCGCCTTGGCTGGCTTGGCGGTGCTTTGACCTGCTCGTAGGACCAAATGCCGGGTCCGGGGACATTGCTGGTTTTGGAGACTGGCTCCTAAGGCAACGCCGGTTCTTTGGATAATGCCGGCCTCTGACCAGCTCTATGATAAACACCGGCTTCTGGAAGGCACGTTCCTGATGGTGGGTGGCCAGCAACTGGAGCATGCCGGCTTTCGGACGATGGCGGCACCTAGGTTGGCTCCTTAGACATGAATGTCGGGTTTGACGTCAGCTCTTAGGGGCATTGCCGGCTCTGGAGCGATGCTGGCTTCCGGTGATGCTGGACCAATATTGGCGGCGACTTTGATTGCCGGGACATGGTGGCCTTCAGCCTGGCGACTTGCCGGTTGACATAGCTTGCCTCCTTCTCCGCATCCTGGCGTCTCCTCGAGTGCATCTCGCCTAAGCCAAGAACATCTAGGGCCAAACCGTCCATGTGCCAAAAATGGGTGCGAACATATGCCCCCCTGTTTTCTGGCAGAGCTTGCGTGCCAGAAAATATTTGCCTAGGGTCTTGTTGTAAGCACGATGTTAACACTCCATCGGCTGTGCATGCTGAGCACGATAATTTTTATCGGCCATATGTTCATGGTGGTTGTCACCTGGGTATAATCTCTCATGTGTGCATTCCGTGGTGTATCCCGCCTGGTCTTCTAACTTGGATCCTGCATATAAGAAAAACATACTTCTGCCAATTGTCCGTCTGGCTGGCACTAGATCCTTCGTTAGTGGCCGACTTAATAATCAAGTCGCCCTTACAAGTATTGGCAAAGTGAGCATCGGCTTTCATGGATAAACCGTGAAGAACGCCATCAGCCAGATGTCGGCTTTACCAACATAATGCATTCTCAGGGCGATATATGCAAAATATCGGCCATACATCCTCATCATAAAGGACCAGGAGAACCCGTCCACCAAAGTGTGAATAGCCGAAATAGATCAGACGTTTCGGCTGGGGATATATTCCGAGTTGCCGGCTTTGATGGTACGGTTGAAGAACATGGACGATACACCGTCTGAGGTCTCCCATAGTGAGATGGAGGTCGCCGGCTTTTTCTGCCGACTTCTTTCTTATCCTCCTTTACTCCTGCCGGCTTTGTAACAGAAGTCGGTGCATCCTTTTTGACTTGAGATCTTCCTTTAGGAACCCACGCCATGTTCATCTTCTCCAACTCTTCGGCTCTAAGCCGCTTCAGCTGCCACTCTTGCCAATATGATAAACCGAGTGAGTAACCCGGCTGTGACTTTATTTCATGCATTGGCAGTTCTTTCTTGGCTTTGGGCACTTCCGGCATGGCTTGTTCAGATTCGACAACTGGGTCCTTGAAAGTTACTCGCTTCACCTCCTCACCCTTTGTAGCCAACTTTGACTCAGCTGGCTTTTGGTTACTTGGAGTTGGGTCTGAAACAACATCTTTGCGGCCATCTCTTTTTACTATGTACACTTGCTTGACCACCTCCTTCTTCCTCCATGAGCTCCTGTCCGACTCTTGGTTGACCCGGTCTTTGACATAAGGTTGCCATGTTGATACTTTTGGAGCTGCATAAACTTGGCGAGATGATTTAGCATAAGATGGATGGTGTGCCCGTGAATAATACCTGTCCCGTGATTGATATGAATATAAGCCGACATGGGATGGCATGGATGACTTTCGCATTGGCGGCCCAAAACAAGTTTGCAGAGTCGGCGTGTTGAGCATCTTCTTTCGCCAATCCTGGTTGTCGGATTTATGCCCTGGGGATGACTTTGATGCCTTTTCCTCAACTGGCCGACAAGCACGTTTTGCTTCGCTCATCTTCTGATATTTCTCCAATAACTGAGCGAAGGTAACTTTAGATTTCCTCCTCCAGTGCTTATCGCTGCCTTTGTCCTTTCTATCTTTGCCGGCATCAGTCTTTCGATTTTCGTGTTGCCCCCCAGTGTTAGGCGTCCTTGCTGGAACTTTGATGGAACGTTCGTCTTCAGCACTGTCGGCTTGAATAATTTCTTTGCTTGACGAATCAATCCCATCATCTCCAATGCGCACCAGTCCGTCTTCGGATAAGCCGGCTTTAGGTAGCCGAGCCAACACTTGATCGCCGTCAAAATTAATGCTAGCCGGCTGACTGTCAGCTTGTGCTCCAACAAATTCCAATCGTCTTTCAAAGGCCGATTGTGCTTCGTGAAACACATCGCAGTCTTCAATATTCTGCTCGAACGAATTGGGCATTCGCTCTTGGCTTGACGGCTCGACATGGTGATCTTCTATGATAATTGGATTGGTTGGCGATACACCGACAATATTGTCACCTATGCCCGGACTGATGATACACTGATCATCCCTTAGCCGATATTGGGATACCGGCATCGGAATCAAGCAACCGAGTGGTGCCGGCTTAAAGTCATCCGACTCGGCTATGCATCGTCTTTCGCCCTCGTTTTCCGATTCTTCTGAATCGGCTATTTTGAAGGACTTTGAACCTGGCTTAGTGTTTCTGCAACCAAAATAATCACAGAATATACGTCTCATCTGAGACCAAATGTTAGCCAGTCCAAAGACAAGCAAAGTTGCCCATATGAATATTAAGCTTAGCCGACATGACAGGAACAACTTTGATTGCGGTAAATTGCCACTATTAACCTCTACGTATGATATGATATGTTGGCTGGCATGATTAGTGACAAGATTATTCCTAGCAAACAAATTACTCCTCTCGACCGGTCTTTCAACATTATTCAGAATCGTGTTGGAAGATACATCAACAATATGATTTTGACCAAATCTAAAGACAAGTAAGTTGTCGGCTAGGCGTACCTCTTTGAAGACGTCTGGAGAATGCGGTACAGGCACATCAAGAGCAATGCTTCGCTCCATCTTTGAATAATTCTCCAACGCCTCGTTTTCCTCTTCTGGATCCCGCGCCGCGTCACTTAAACGCTCCTGATCAACCGAACATTGTTCGGCTTTGCTTTCTGGCTCTTGATCTTCATCATTAACCGAACTTGGTTCGGTTATATCCTCCTGTTCTTGATGCTCATCATCTTTGGCGCGGAACTCGTCGGTAGTACGTAAACTCCCTTGCATCCAGAAAAGTCGAACACGGTCGGCTCATGTTGCTTGCCGTGCTCCTCCTTGACGAAGATCTCCTCTGCTAGCATGATAGATCCGGCATGAACGCCCGACTCGCACTTGCCGGAACGGGTAAGTTCGGCTTCTGCAAAGTCAGTCGTGATATCCGGCTCGGTCTTCCTTTGCTGATTGGACCCGCCGCCTTTATTGCATGATCCGGCTTCTTTTGCCGGCTTGATTGTATTGGCTGGGTCCGCCCTATCTTGTTGGCTAATCTGCAGAACTTCGTCTTCTTGTATTGGTAACGCCGAGGGCTGAACATGATTGTCACGTGGTGGAATAGATGCTGGAATATTTTCCTTAAGGGTTACGCAAAACATCTGCAAGTCTTCCTCATCACGCTTCTTTCTTTGGAACTCTTCTTTGCCCTTTCTCCTGATAACTTCATAGCCTTGACGTTGCTCGTCTGATAATTCTTTGAGAGTTGGCGAAGTAAAGTTACCGGCTTGCCCCCCGACTCTTTTGGCCTCTGACTCCTGCTTAAATATAGCCATTACTGTAGCAGAGTCACAACGTTGCCCACTTTCGTTTAGCCCTTGGCGATTCCATCAATTCTTTTGCAATTGGCTCTAATCATCCGCTTCAGGTTCTCATCTTCTGGTCGGGGTTGCCCCCCAGCACTCTTGGTTTCTTTCGGCCATGGGTTGCCGAAATTTTGCAATTGCGAAGGGGAAGTATCATACGACACAGTTTTATAAACCGGCACATGTGCTCCCGCAGAATTTCCACTAATCCGGCCATCACCCTGAAGGTAAGCCGAATTGCGAATATCGCCGGTCGCATAAGTTGCCGATTCAGTGGTTATGTAGGGCGCAGTATAGTTCGGCTGAGAGTAACCGGCCAAATAGCTTGTAGGAGCAAAGCCGATTCCCCCATCCACCGGCATGTTTGGGGATGACGCCGCGTATTGCGAGTCGGCAGCCGATGGATAAAACCGTGAGACATCCTCTTGCCCGTGAGGTGTCATATATTGATATGTCGAGTAACCCACGTTATTCACGGGCCTATGATATGGGGCAACCGATGTATGAGAACTCAAATCTTCCCGTAATTTGTCAAGATAACAATTCATAGCTTTTTCCATAAGGCATACTTCTATCGGCCTCTGCTCGTAGCCATGACTAGTGCTAGCCATAAAGCATGCTCAACAGAACTATCATACGGGATGCCGGCATCTACGTAATTAAACTGATGATACATGTTACCGTTTTCGTAGATCGCCGCCTCTTGATGCGCTCCTCGTAGCATGAACGGGCCGGAGACCGTTTGCTTCGTCCCCAGCGGAGTCGCCAAAAAGTGTGTTGCGTTAGAAACGCGTCACACGAACACGTCCTCGTGTACCCGCGGCGCCGGGGAGATGCTCCGCAACTCGCACCGCGGAGGCCGGCTGGAAGCGCGATACGCAAGACAGTCCAGCCGGCTCTTTTTAGACCAGACGTCCCAGCCCCTCGGGACAAGCCCCGTCGGAGGAAGCCGGCGACGATTGGTTGCTCCAGGTCGACCTGATTGCCCCTAGAGCCTCGTGGCCTTGCAGCTTGCCGGCATGATGACCGGTTTACGAAGGAACGAGAAGCATAGGTACAAGGGTGAAGGATAAATTGAACACGCAAAGGTATGATAGATTGATAGATTCGATTGGTCTTCTTCAATCGGCCGTCACCTCTCACATATATATGAGGCGGCTGGACTTGCCGTACAAGCATAGGACTTTCTTTACAAGGAAATTACATCAAAACCGTCCTAAAACCCTAGTCCTAGTTCAAGTCGAACTCCTGTCCAGATTCGCAGCACCTCCTGACCTGCTTCTTGTTGTGGCCGCCAAAGTCACATAAAAACTCGGATGGATATGGCCCAAAGACCAAACTTGTACGTCTCGACGAGGCGAACAACTCTTGTGACTATCATTTTTTCCATCCGAGCCTGTCTTAATGACTTGCCGGGTCCGTCTTCATTTCACGTACAATTATGGCAGGTGACAGGAATCCACCTAACTCTTGTCGTAACTCTGTAAGCCGCATACTAACTCGGATGAAGACACCTCCAAAAGCAATATTGTGCACCTTGACACGCACAACTTCTGTGTTAAGCACTTTTCCTTCCGAGGTCATCTTCATGGTATTTTGGAAAGATCTCTGTATGCTGCTTGTTGCTGGCTTGAGCCGTAGACTGGATCATGGCAGCATGCACGCCGGCTTCTAAGACATGAAATACCGGCAACAATGCCGGATTCTGGATGTTGGCGACGCATTGGCCGGCTCCTGGGAGATGGCGCGGCTTGGCCGCCTTGGCGGCGCCTTGGCTGGCTTGGCGGTGCTTTGACCTGCTCGTAGGACCAAATGCCGGGTCCGGGGACATTGCTGGTTTTGGAGACTGGCTCCTAAGGCAACGCCGGTTTTTGGATAATGCCGCCTCTGACCAGGTCTATGATAAACACCGGCTTCTGGAAGGCACGTTCCTGATGGTGGGTGGCCAGCAACTGGAGCATGCCGGCTTTCGGACGATGGCGGCACCTAGGTTGGCTCCTTAGACATGAATGTCAGGTTTGACGTCAGCTCTTAGGGGCATTGCCGGCTCTGGAGCGATGCTGGCTTCCGGGTGATGCTGGACCAATATTGGCGGCGACTTTGATTGCCGGGACATGGTGGCCTTCAGCCTGGCGACTTGCCGGTTGACATAGCTTGCCTCCTTCTCCGCATCCTGGCGTCTCCTCGAGTGCATCTCGCCTAAGCCAAGAACATCTAGGGCCAAACCGTCCATGTGCCAAAATGGGTGCGAACAGGGGCAAAAGCCTGTTTCGAGGGGAAAGTATATTGGTTCTAGTGCGACATCGCAGATTTTTTCTTGATAATCAGGTGATTCACACTATTGTGCTGGCATTATAACAACGAAAATTTTCTTATTTTCATACGGTGCTTTTTCCAGAAAAAATGGATCGGAGATAAGATTGTGTGAGCATAGGTACTAGGTACCACCACCCCTCCAAGAACAATATCCAGTTTATACAATATTGTCTTTGGACATCACAAAAGTTGTACGCTTAGTTATGTGTTGGAAACTTCCCGCCAAATTTGACTTTCAGGAGAGATCTTGTTGTTCCCGGTTAGCATCTTGAGTTGCTACAAAATCTGACTTTTAGTCAATCTAATGCAGGGAACCGATGAGTTTTGGTAGAATTTACACAGTATGATAAATTCTCAATGCACTATGTATAAGGCGTTAATCAATCGAATATGTCAGTAGATAATAATCCAAAAAAATTGGAAGATGAAGATCCAACTCAAAAACAACATCTTTACGTGGTATGTTCATCGAGCATAATTTTTACTAAAGATGACAATGCGAAACACAACTAACATGGAAGCAAAAAGTGAGTCTTCTGTCATAAAGACGGGATGTTAGCACTTATTTTTTATTTTTTTGAGTGTACATTTGCTAGTTCTATATGGTCAATCATCCAGATACATTCTACCTTATACCCACCACAAAGAATTGCAATTTTTTTTGCAATTGGATTAATGTGTGGATAATAGGTTTAAACGACTAAATAGGGTTGGAGCGCTAGCCTTATGGACATATTGATTGTGTAGAAATGATTAGTTTTTTAATGACAAAACTTCGTCTCATGTAGGTTAACTATAGGAGTACAGCTATGCTCATTCATGGTCACATGTGTAACGTGTGGTGTGAAGCATCACGATATGTTTGTATAAAGCTGTACAATATGGTGAGAGACCTTTTTTATCACCATAGACGTTTGTCAATTCTTATTGGGCTTTATTATTTTACTACTGGAGTTGTGACGGCTGTGCGCTGAGCGCTGACTATGTTTTTTAGAAAGAGAACTTTGGTACCCGAGCATTTCACGATTCAATATGGGCCGCACGCACACATGTGCTGTCTCGCTTGCCGCTGCTGCTGTTTGTTAACACTGAGATTACTTCCCGTTCCGCTGTACGTTGATAGACCTCAGCACTGGTTCGGTTGGGCACTGACTCGGATGAAGATCTACCATCCCTGCTCCGTCCCGCCGAGTCGTTGGTCGGTTGGGTTCGTCTGGGATGGAGAGCAGAGCAGAAGAGCATCGATCGAGGTCGCCATCGATCCTGTGAGAGAGGCTGCTGCGTTTCTTGCACAGTTGAGGAATCTTCCCCATTTTTTGGGTTGGTGTTTGATTAGACGGAGGAAGGGCAAGCCATGTGTGCGGTAGGGCCGAGGCCTCGTGCTGCCCTCAGAAAGGCATATGGGTGTGCGTGCGTGAACGGGAGAGGCAGGTGGCCCACACGCCCCACACCACAAAAGGTGGTGGAAGAGGGGGTGCCCCTCCAAATTGTGGGTCACGATCACAATTATTTTGGCAAAGTTTTTTTTTTTTGCTAATGTACATACTTGTATTCATTCAGGAAGAAGTAGAAAGTACAGACAAGTACACACGAAGAAGGAAGCCAGAGAAAACGAAGAACAGCGAAGCTTGCACTCTCCAAACGCATCCTCTAGATCGACGAACGCCGGAACCCCCGCACCGCCGGAGGCGACGAAGGAAGCCGCCGCTAGAAGCGATCCCCCGAAGTGCAGCAAGCCCCTAGCCCAGAGGCGTTGATGAGCCGCAACAATCTTCAACTCCGAGAAGCTGAAGCTGATGACGATGAACAAGCATCGCCGGGGGCGGCCCCCGAGCTCCAACTTCTTTCCACTTACCTGCGAAGCCGCTGCCTCGAAACCTCCCTTCCCCCACCTCCAACATCACGACTCCAGTGCCGCCGCACCACGACAGCCGGAGAGGGAAGGGCCGCGCACGGCAGATCCGAGGACCCGCGAGCACGACCAGGTCGACGACCACGCGACGAAGCACCACCGGAGCTCCACCCGCCGGAGAGGACGGTCACCGACACCAAACACCACACCGACCGCACCACCGCCTCCACAGCGCCGCCGGCGGGAACCCACACTCACCCCTACTCATGTACACGAAGAGGTCCGGGGATCCCCCACCCACCCGCCGTCGGAGCAACGGGGAGAGAGATCCCACGACCAGCGACGGCGAGAGCGCGGCGACCAGGCGGATCCAGAAAAATCGCCCTTCTCCACTGTAGCAGAAGAGGAGGGAAAGTGCGGGCCTCCGATCGTGTCCTGGCGTTTCGGACAGGTGCATGACACGGGCATGTGCGCGCGTGTTCGTATGATGTATCATGACAAATCATGCAAAAAAAAATCGATGTGTTATTTCTATACTACTATTGAAAGAGTAAAATGTTGAATACTTCAAATTTGTCTGTTTAATTTTTAATCAACGATCCAGACTGTACTGATGCCGAGCACCAAACACTTTAAATCTTGTAAGTTCAGTTTTTATCAACGATCTAGATTATCTCAATGACGAGCACCAAATAATTTTGACCGTACAACAGTTTTTTTTCACATCCTTGGTGTTAGAGCATCTCCAACCGGACACCCCTAAATCGGACCTCAAACTGCGCCCGACGCATCCGACGCGTCCGCGGAGGGTGACGGACAACCCCTAAAAACATGCGTCTACAACCACAACCCTCTAAATCTAGATGCCAAATTACTACAAAAGCATGCAACGTCGACATATGCTACACTACGATGTGGACTTGCTGCCGCCTTGCTACTTCCGGCTATCCTATCTCCCTACTCGTCATCGATAGGAAGATGACCGTACCCACTGCGCCGGCGGAGCCACCCGCACTGGCGGCGGAGCCGGACAAGAACCCTGCTCGGAGTCGGAGAAGAGCCCGAATGAAGAGGATGAGGAGGCCCCGGCTATGGTCGTCCTTCACGGAACGCCGCCTCCACCTCGATCTGCTTGTCGAGGAACCCGAGCGGTTTCTCATCTGCCTCATGAAGAGGCGTCCGCCGTCTCCGCCTCAGTTGTGCCTCCGCCGCCTCCTCCTTGAGCTGCGCCTGAAATCTCCACTGCTCCGTCGCAGCGCGCACCCGGCGCGATGCGCTTCGGCCGCCGCCTCCGCCCGGGTGTGAAGCGCTTCGGCCGCCGCCACGCCTCCACCCGGGCGCGCTGCGCTTCGGCCGCCGCCTCCGCCCACCGGGCACATCGCTTCATCCGCCTGCCGGATGTACTCCGAGCCCGTCAGCTCCGACGATGTCCGAGTCCTCACAGACCACGACATATCCCACTCTCGACGACTCTGACGCAGCCACCACTGCCGCCGCCTCCTCCTCACTGTGCCCTGGCTCGGAGTGGGCCTGCGCCTGCGCCGCCTTGTCCGCCGTCATCTTGGCGAAAATGGTGGGGAGGCGGCGAGGCATGGTGGAGAAGAAGCGCTCCGGGCGGTGGATTGGGATGAACTAGGGTTCCGGCGGCGGCGGCGCTGTGATGTGTATGTGGATGAACTAGGGTTCCGGCGGCGCCGGTAGATATAGTGGTGTCCGACCGCCATGAATGCGGGCGTTGGGCGTTGGCCGTTCCGCCATGAATGCCGACGCCGTCAAAGGCTAGATCCTCCCTCCGGTAGGCCGTCAAGCGAGGGTTGAAAAAGAGCATTGTCGCTCTTAATCATGTTTTGATGTTGATGATAATACAAAGTTTGCATCTAACAGTTTATACAAGTTTGAACAGGTCTTACGATTGTTATCATTGCATTCGCGCTGCGAATCTCTTCATTTGATGGAAGTTGCCAGGGAGCGGTACTACCGCTGGATAGGCGGTAGTACCGCCAGCTCCCAGGAAACAGCACTGCAGTGGCAGTACCGCTGCTGGTTCCACCAGCAGTACCGCTGAAATTGGGTTCTGGGCTGGCGCTTGAGCGGTACCACCAGCGTACCAGCCGGTACCGCTGAGGTGGAATGGTTGGATCTGGTACCGCTGCCAGTACCCGTATTTCCATCGTCGGAGGCCGTCCGGTACCTCGAGCGGTACCTGGAGCGGTACCAACTGGTACCGGCGCGTGGGATTCGTGAAGATCAAAGACGACCGTTGACTGCTCGTGTTGCTACTCTGAAGGACCCCAGCGGTACCACCGCCTGTTCCAGCGGTAGTACCGCTGGCGTTTTCGCCACCCAACGGGAAGAATGAAGGGAGGGGTATTTAAACCCCTCCACCTACCTTGGGATATTTTGAGCTACTAGAATTGAATCCCCATTGTTGCCAAAGCTTCAAACTACTAGATCTCCCACTCCAACCACCAATCGACTTGATCCTTTGAGGAGTGTCATAGGAGGTTAGATCTAATCTCCACCGAAGGAATTTCAAATCCCCCCACACTATCGTGTGGAACTTGCATCTTGGGTTGCTTGTAACTCGAGGTGCCTTTGTGAGTCTCGGAGGAAGTCCGAGGCATTGTTGGGAGGCTCCAACTCATTGTGGAGTTCCCCACCTTTGTGTACCGGCTTGGTCAACGCCATCAAGGTGACCTCATAGTGGAAGAGCCAAACCCCCACGGGTAAAGCTCACGGAGAATAGAGTGAGCACATCCGTGCTATTGGAGCGCCTAGGTGGCTCCACACTCCTCCAACGTAGACGTACTTCCCTTGGGAAGGAACTACGGGAAACATCTCCGTGTCTCCACTTTGCGGTTATTTCTATCCTTTACTTGTTGCTTCCGCTACGTTATTTACCTTGCTTGTATCACATAGGTTGCTATCACTAGTGCACATCTAGTCAACCTTGTTATACTTTGCTCAAGCCCTAATTAATCGAAAAAGAATTAAAATTTGGTAGTCGCCTAATCACCCCCCCTCTAGTCGACATATCGATCTTTCAATTGGTATCAGAGCCTCGGCTCTTATCTAAGGCTTCACCGCCTAAGAGAATATGTCGGACAACTTGGACCCAACCGCGTCGGTAACTAATGAACGCCTTGGTGAGGTTGTTAGTGATCTCAAGAGTGAGATGTCTAATCTCAATACCGAGATCACTACCAACCTCAACCTAAGCATGAAGGAATCGATGCGGGAGATGTTCAAGGAGTTTCTAGGGAAACCGGAACCTAAGATTGATTTACCCCCCGGAAAAGGAGTCGGAGAAGGTAGATATCTTCCTTCTTCGGTCCTAGTCAATGTGGACGGAAAGGCAAAAGCCAATCCCGAAACAACGAATGCCGCGGAGGGTAACTCAATCCCAAGGAAGCCGGGGGTGTATGCAAGTGTCCCACCGGGACAAGTGTATAACTCAATCCACCAACACGTCTCTCCGCCACACATCGCCAATATGGGCGCACCTCCTAAGCTTGATCCAAAAGACTTTCCTAATTGGCAATATGCTATGCGTCACACATGTCTAGTTGTTGTGTTTTCTTGATTGACATTAGAGCAAGGCTTCTATCCTCAAGACCCACTCAACATGACTTCAACGGAGAAGGCCAATCATCAACTCAACGCCACCGCCATGCACATGATCAAACGGCCGCCGGCCCAACTTATACCACTCATATCCGGATGTGCAAGACGGCAAAGCAATGTTGGGATAAACTCCATACTTGTTCTTGGGGAATGAAAGCATTCAACTTTCCAAGTATGAAGCGGTTCAAGACGAAGCCGATGAGTTCGTGATGAATGATGAGACACCCGAAGATCTCTATCGAAGGCTCACCGCTCTTTCCATCACCTTGAATGATTTTGGCTTCGAGAAGTTTGATAATTGGATCAAGCGCAAGTTTCTCAAGGCAATCACTCCCTCAAATCAAGGCTTGGCTCAAACCATTCGATCAAGACCGGACTTCTCAACACTTGATTCCAACACCGTGCTCAACGAGTTTGTATCCATTGGAATGGTGGTCAAGAGCTCCATTCATGCTCATGCTCGGCAAAGAGGACTTGCGGGACACTCTCCAAATGTTGCTTTGAAGTCCACGGCCATCACTAGTGAAGAAGAGTATGAACATGGAGTTGAAGAGGAGGATACGGAGGACGTCAAGCAAGACTATTATGAGCACATGGCCCTTGCTTCAAGAGCCTTTTGGGGCAACCGTTCCAAGAGATCTTCATCAAGACCTTTTGCTAAGAAGAACTTCGTTGCAAGACCAAGAGGAGACCGTCCAAAGACTTGCTATAATTGTAGTAATCTCAATCACTACATTGCCGATTGTCCTTGGGAGAATCGAGAGGACCACAATGGCAAGCTTGTGAGAAAAGACAAGTCCAAGGGCAACGGCAACAAGAACTACGTGAAGAAGAGGGTTCAATGCCTTGTGTGTTCAAGATAGAAAAGTTTTGGAAGAATACATGTCCGTGATGAAGATGAAGATGAAGTTGTAGCTACCGCTCGCATTGCCATAGCTACACCTTCCTCTACACCGTCATCCCTATTTGAATCCCCCAATGAAAATGAGTCCATTCCCTACACATGTCTCATGGCAAAAGCCACCTCGGTAACTCCTTCTACCAAACCTATTACCTCTACACCTCCTTCCTTATTGGATTGTGTAGAGAATGTTGTGAAGGAGCCCCAAAGTCCAAATGAGGTGGACTTTGGCTAGCTAATCTTAAGGAGAAGATAAAGTGAATGTTGATGCTCTTTTGGAGCAACTTGAGGAAACTAACTCTCTTGTAGATCAAAAGGAGGAGATCATTTCGGGCATGGCAAACCGTGAGGTTGACTATGCTAATGAGATAGCGGATTTCTCTATCGCTCTTGAAAAGAGCAAACTCGTAGAAGGTCTTGAGGAGGCCCTATCTAATTCCGAGGAATCCTATGCTATTGACATGTCTAGAGTTAAAAAGGATCATGAACATGCTCTTGCTACTTCTAAAGTCTATAAGAATGAGAAGCTTGAGCTAGGCATTGAACATGCTAGACTTGAGAAGGAAAACAAGAGACTTGATGAGGAACTCAAAACCCTCAAAGAGTCTTTTGCCAAACTTGAGAAGTCTCATGATCAATTCCTAGGTCAACAAGTGAAAGAAGTTATTGCATCCACATCAAATGAAATTGTTGCTAAATCTATTATTTGTTGTGAGCATGCTAATCTTGTTGAAGAGAATGCTAGTTGAAATCTCAACTTGAGAAGGGCATTTTGGCTTGTGCCCAAGGAGAAAAGAATCTCAATGACCTTTTGAGTAATCAAAAGGATCAAATTGGAAAGAAGGACTTGGTTTCTCTACCAAGTCAAAGAAGAAGAACAACAAGAAGAAGAAGCCTTCTCCCTCTTCAAAAGCTATTATCTTTGTGAAGGAGGGGGAGTTGGCTAAAGAGAAGGAGACCAACACCGTTGTGGGTGTGAGGTCACAAGGGACCTTCCTACCCATAATGACTTTGCCGGCAAATATAACCCATCTTATGTTCTTATGAAATCTAAAGATGGTCATGTTTATGCTAAATATGTTGGCACTTCTTATGGTGATGATTATCATTGGACTATTTGGGTTCCAAAGACCCTTGTGACTAACAAGAAAGGACCCATCGAAAAATGGGTACCTAAATCGAAGTCTTGATTCCTTGTAGGGTGTGCGTCCGGTGCGGGTCGATGGACGGTGGATAGTGGCGCATCCCAACACATGACCGGACGCATTGACTTGGTGGATGATATTGAACCTCCTCTACCTCAATATTCACGAGTCAAAATTGGTGACAACCGCGAGCTTAAGGTATTGGGACGAGGCAAGGTCGTTGTTGCTAGAGAGTCTCTATCAAGAATGTACTTGTCGTTGAGTCCCTTGGCTACAACTTACTCTCCGTCTATCAACTTACTAAAAGTGGTTATGGGTGTTACTTTGATGACGAGAGTGTGATCATCACCGTGAAGGGATCTCTTAAAGTAGTCTTTGTTGGACATGTCGAGTACGGCATGTATGTGCTTGATTTCTCGAAAGAGAGCATGTCGGCCGCGACTTGTCTAATGGCTAAAGTTGATGTGGGTTGGCTTTGGCATCGCCGACTAGCCCACACCAATATGAGAACACTCCATGATCTTCAAAGTGGTGATCACATTCTTGGACTAACCGATATTAAGTTTTCCAAAGATCGTGTGTGTAGATCATGCGTTCTAGGAAAGCAACATGGAGAAGCCCATCCATCAAAGACGAAGATTACCACCGACAAGATTCTTGAGCTCATTCATTTGGACCTATTTGGTCCATTATCTTATGATAGTCTTGGTGGGAAGAAGTATTGCTTGGTGATTGTTGATGACTATTCAAGATACACATGGGTCTATTTCTTCAAGAAAAGAGTGAGACTCAACAAAGAGTCATTGACTTCATCAACATGTCAACGCCAATATCAAGAGAAGATCATGACAATTCGAAGTGACAATGGGTCCGAATTCAAGAACTACACCGTGGAGGGGTTTCTTAGTGAAGAGGGATTGCTCATCAATATTCCACTCCATACACCCCTCAACAAAATGGTGTTGCGGAGAGGAAGAACCGGACTCTTATGGATGCGGCTAGGACCATGATTGCGGAGTATGCTTCTCCGTTCAACTTTTGGGCCGAAGCCATCTCCACCGCTTGTCATGCAACAAATCGGTTATATCTCCGCAAGCTATTGAACAAGACCCCATATGAGATTCTTCTTGGGAAGAAACCGGATCTTTCTTATTTTCGTGTCTTTGGATGCAAGTGCTTCATTCGCAAGAAAGGTAACCGGTTATCTAAGTTTGAGACTAGATCTATAGAGGGCATCTTTGTTGGTTACTCCACAAACTCTCACGGCTATAGAGTCTACAACAAGACCACCGGTCAAGTTGAAGAATCTAGTGACGTGAAGTTTGATGAGGATAATGGCTCCCAAGTGGGGCAAGTTGATCCTAATGTTGTAGGTGATGTACCTATGGAGCTCGCTCTAAGAAGGATGGCAATTGGGGACATTCGTCCCATTGAAGAGGATCCTCCTCAAGTTCAAGATCCTCCTCGAGCTCCTCCTCAAGTCATACCATCACCAACTCAAGATCCTCCCCGTAACCAAGAACAAACTCCGAGCCCTCAAACAAGTGAGCAAGGTCAAGAACAAGATCAACCTAGTGGTTCCTCTCCACAACTTGATGTTCAAGACCAAGCTCTAGATGGTGCACACGACAATGATCAAGAACAAGATCAAGGTGGTCCACATCAAGATCAAGCTCAAGATCAAAACAATGCACATGACTCCGATGATGAAGGAAATGATCAAGTCATCTCTCAAGAAACTTCGGAGGAGACCAAGAAGAGAAGAGAATTGCGAAGAGAGCAAAAATTAACTCGCTTAGAGCATACATTGGACAAAGTTCTTGGAGGTGTCCAAAGCAAGGTCGTCACAAGAAAACAATTGGCAAGCTTTAGCACCAACCATGCTTTTGTGTCCTTCATCGAGCCCAAGAAGGTGTATGAAGCTCTTGAAGATCATGATTGGATTGATGCCATGCATGAAGAACTCAATAACTTCAAGCGCAACAAGGTGTGGAAGTTGGTGCCAAGGCCAAATGGGTGCAAGAACGTCATCGGCACCAAGTGGGTCTTCAAGAACAAGCAAGATTCGAACGGCATTGTCATTCGAAACAAGGCAAGATTGGTGGCACAAGGCTACTCTCAAGTCGAAGGTGTTGACTTCGGTGAAACCTATGCCCCCGTTGCTCGTCTTGAATCTATTCGCATCTTGCTTGCATATGCATCTCATCATAACTTTAAATTGCAACAAATGGATGTTAAAAGTGCTTTCCTTAATGGTCCTATTAATGAGTTGGTATATGTTAAGCAACCTCCCGGGTTTGAGGATCCCAACCATCCGGACCATGTTTACAAGCTCGACAAGGCGCTCTATGGCCTTAAACAAGCCCCACGTGTGGTATGAGCACCTTCGAGAGTTTCTTGTAGACCGTGGATTCCAAGTTGGTGTTATTGACCCCACCCTCTTTACCAAGAAGGTGGGTGGCAATCTTTTCATATGCCAACTCTATGTAGATGACATCATTTTTGGTTCTACTAACAATGCTTTCAATGATGAGTTTGCAAAGCTAATGACAAGCAAATTTGAGATGTCCATGATGGGGGAGTTGAAGTACTTCCTAGGATTTGAAGTGAAGCAATATAGGGAAGGTACCTTCATCAATCAAGCCAAATATACCCAAGACATGCTCAAGAGGTTCACGATGACGGAGCTCAAACCTTACAAGACACCCATGTCCACCTCCGTCGACCTCCACACCGACACCGAGGGTAACGATGTCGATCAAAAACTCTATCGCTCGATGATTGGCTCTTTGCTTTATCTTTGTGCATCTAGACCGGATATTATGTTTAGTGTGGGTAAGTGTGCAAGGTATCAAGCGGCTCCCAAAGAGAGCCACTTAGTGGCGGTTAAGCGCATCTTTCGATATTTGCTTCATACCCCAAACTTTGGTCTTTGGTATCCCAAGGGTTCAAGCTTTCATCTCATGGGTACTCGGATGCGGATTATGCCGGAGAGAAGAAGGATAGGAAGTCTACATCCGGGAGTTGTCAATTTCTTGGCCGCTCCTTGGTGTGTTGGTCTTCCAAGAAGCAAAATTGTGTTGCTCTCTCCACCACCGAAGCCGAGTACATCTCCGCCGCAAGTTGTTGTGCTCAACTCTTATGGATGGTGCAAACTATGAAGGATTATGGTATTAACTCCAAGGTGCCCCTCTTTGCGATAATGAGAGTGCTATCAAGATCGCCCACAACCCCGTGCAACATGCCAAGACGAAGCATATTGAAGTTCGTCATCATTTCATCCGGGAGCATGTGGAGAGGGGCAACATTGACCTTTCTTTTGTAGGAACCAAGGATCAACTTGCGGATATATTCACCAAGGCCCTTGATGAACCAAGATTTCGAGAGTTGAGGAATGAACTAAATGTCATTGATGCGAGCAACTTTGCTTGACCGCCTTGCACAAGTACCCTAGTAGACATCGTAACTAGTTTAGATGCATGCATGGACATAGGGGGAGTGTAGCTCAACTCATGAGTCAACACTACTTCTATTATGCGCACATAGACAATTCGTGCTTCATTTGGTCACTCCGGTGACAAATTGTGCTTAAACGATGAGTATTGGCCTTGAACCCAAGATATATCTTCGCGGTTTTGGGTTGATAATTGCTCATACATGGTGGCCTAGGCCACCGCCCTCCTCCTTATGAGGAGTTGATCTTCATTTGATCTTATTTGGGTTTTCTAGACCTTTGCTTTCTCTTGTGGAAAACATTCAACCTTTGGCCTTTCCTTTTTGCATCTTGCAAAGTTGAATGTCTCCCACCCCTATCGGTTTGTGTTCTATCCTAAGCCAAAAATCTTTCTCAAAAGACTTTTCTTTCCAAAAAAAATGCTCTTGGTTTCATGCTCTTGGCGCTCAGAAAGTCGGACCCGGCGACATGGCATTGTGTTCGCCCTCTTGGACTTACACAGGGCGGTGCCCCCAGGCGCCGGTACTGGCATCCCTCTTTCTTTTCTGCCTTCCGATCAAGGATCATACCGAGAAGCATAAAGAAGACAAAGCGAAGGACAAGAATGCTGAAACTGCTGCTGACACTGCTGCTAGCCCCTCACGGGCTCCGAGTGGAGGTTGGTTTTGCGTGGATGGCCAAGCAAATGAAGAAGATTTTCTGTTGTCAAAGGTTGTGGAGAATCGCACTTGGCAAAATCATTCGGAAGACAAGTTGGCACGTCAATGTGACATTCAACGTCGCCGTGATCAAGGCGAAGGTGTGCTTTCGGGTTCGGAGAAGAACATCACTACCTTGAGCCAGTGGCAAGCAAAGGATGAAAAGGGCAACGTCATCACTTGGTCAGATTATGAAGATGAAGAAGAATTCTCCTCTCGTCGCCGTCCTCGTCCCGCAAGCAATGAGAACCTCTCCGACTAAGCAAGTGGGACGCTAGCATCGATTTCTCCTTTCTTTTGGTATCTTGATGCCAAAGGGGAGAGATATCTATTAGGTTTATCGGGGATTTGCATGGGTCAAGTCACAAGCTTTTGTGTTCTCTTTGATTCTTATAAGCTTGTGAACTTTGTTTGTTATCGCTTCTAGTACCTTGTTATGCATGGTGTAAGACATGTTTAAACTTCGTTTATTAGCTTTGAACTTGCTATGCTAGTTGCAAGATCTGTGCTTTTATGCTATATTATTTATCTTGCATGGCTTGAAAAATCTAGGGGAGTGTTGATCCTATTGATGCGCATTTTGGATATTCAAAGACTACTCTTGAGTAGGCACATATCTAGGGGGAGCTCCGTCTAAAATTTTCGAACCTTTTTAGCAAATCATGTTATTGTAATCAATCACGAAAAGGGGGAGATTGAAAGAGCATTGTCCCGCTCTTAAATCATGTTTTGATGTTTGATGATAATACAAAGTTTGCATCTAACGTTTTAATTACAAGTTGAACAGGTCTTACGATTGTTATCATTGCATTCGCGCTGCGAATCTCTCATTTTGATGGAAGTTTGCCAGGGAGCAGTACTACTACCGCTGGGATAGGCGGAGTACCAGCCAGCTCCCAGGAAACAGCACCTGCAGTGGCAGTACCGCTGCTGGTTCCTCCACAGTACCGCTGAAATGGGTTCTGGGCGCTTGAGCGGTACCACCAGCGGTACCGCCACGGTACCATATGACCGTTGACTGCTCGTGTTGCTACTTCTGAAGAACCCACGGTACCACCGCCTATTCCTCGCAGAATACCGCTGGCATGGTTTTCTGCACCCAACGGGAAGAAAGAAGGAGGGGTATTTAAACCCCTTCTCCTAACCTTGGGATATTTTGAGCTACTAAATTGAATCCCCATTGTTGCCAAAGCCTTCAAACTACTAGATCTCCCACTCCAACCACCCAATCGATTTGATCCTTTGAGGATGTCATAGAGGTTTAGATCTACGTCTCCACGAAGGAAATTTCAAATACCCCCACACATCCGTGTGGAACTTCATCTTGGGTGCTTGTAACTCGAGTGCCTTTTGTGAGTCTCGGAGGAAGTCTGAAGCATTGTTGGGAGGCTCCAACTCATTGTGGAGTTCCCCGACCTTTGGTACCGGCTTGGTCAACGCCATCAAGGTGACCTCATAGTGGATGAGACGAACCCCCACGGGTAAAGCTCACGAAGAATAGAGTGAGCACATCCGTGCTATTGGAGTGCCTAGGTGGCTCCACACTCCTCCAACGTAACGTACATCCCTTGGGAAGGAACTACGGGAAACATCTCCGTGTCTCCACATTGCGTTATTTCTATCCTTTACTTGTTGCTTCCGCTACGTTACTTACCTTGCTTGTATCACATAGGTTGCTATCATCTAGTGCACATCTAGTCAACCTTGTTATACTTTGCTCAAACCCAATTAATCGAAAAAGATTTAAAATTTTGGTAGTCGCCTAATCACCCCCCTCTAGTCGACATATCGATCTTTCAAGGGTCCGCGCTGTCAGCGACCAGAGGGCGACGCATCCGGGCGCGCCCGGGCGGCCCCAAACCCGCCCCACATTTGGGCTGGGTTTGAGGTGTGCCGGACCGCCCGGTCATTTGGGGCCAGTTTGGGGACATTGGTTTAGTAGAGTATTTTGGCCCAAAGGCCATCCGGGCTATCCGCCGACTTTGGGCTGCTATGGGGAACGCGGTTGGAGATGCTCCTTAGATCACGTCCTTCGTTTGGCTTCATATGTTAGATTTCTCCTACGTTTACCCCAATCGATCTTGGAAATCCCGTTTTATCCATTGCTTATGTGCTTGGAGCAGAGTTTCATTACGTACTCAAACAACATACATGCATCATGTTTCCATATATGTATTTCAGCTATGACACCGTCAGTTCATCGGTAACATATGCTCCCTTGCAACGAGACTCGTTTGGTCGCGCTACAGTTCGATGCCAAGGCAGCGGGCCGACGCATCGCGTCCGCGTCGTCTGTTCCTGTCCGCGAGGCCAAAAAGACGCCCAACGGGCGAACGCAAATGGACCGCCACTAGTACAGAACGACACATCCAATACCCCTCTAATGGCACGGCAGGAGTTAGGCGACGGAGAATCGCGACATCCCCCGCGTGCCCGCACTGGGCCGTAAAGCAGGCCCACAACAAAGGCAACGGGTGAAAAGTGGAATATATGTTGGCAACGGAGGTTAGTTTGCCTCCGTTACCGATGTGCTCATCGCACACGGACAGTTTCGCAATCTCCATTACCTTTAGAAGCAGCCCGACAGCCCGCGGCCTATAAGAACCTACTATGCCCTTCAATCTCACTCTCACTGTCTCACTTCTAACCCTAGCCGCCGCACAGTCTCCTCGATCTCTCTTCACTCTCTCGCATGGCTTCCACCGTCGGCGCTGGTAGATCCGGCCATCGCGGCCGCGGCCGTGGCCGCCCCACCCTCCGGGCCTTCAGGCAGCAGCAGCGTCAGCTGGTGTTGCGGGACGAGCTTGCGGAACAGACCGCCGCCGCTCCAGCCCCCGCGGGCCGGTCCCGCAACCTTGGTGCTCGTCCGCAACAAGAGCAAGGCGAAGTCTCCGGCCGCACCCGCTCATTTGGCCGCCATTGCAGCTACCGCGAGATCCGCCAGGCGATGTACCCCGGCCGCCATCCTCGCTCTCTGAACCATCCTTCTTCCTCCTCCTCCTCGTCCTCCGACAAAGAGGAAGAGGAAGAGGAAGAGGAGGTGGAGGTGGATCGTGATCTGGAGATCGGTTGCGAACTCTCCCGCGCCAATTTCGAGCGCGATGACGCCAAGCGTCGTCAGGGCGAGGCCGATCTGGAGGCGGCGGTCCTCCTCTCCGAGGCCTCGACCCAGGTCGAACGCGCCGAGGAGGCGGTCTACCAGTCTGACCTCCGGGCCGCCATAGCCCTCTCTTTGGTCCACGGCGAGGGCAAGGCGCCGCCAGGGGAGGCCGGCGCTACTCCGTCGCCGGCGGCGACGCTAAGCGAGCCCGCCTCGCCTAATGTAAGACCCCTGTTCAGTAGGATAGTTTTTTTTTGCACTTCTTTTTGCTCATTTCAGATGATTAGCTCTGTTCTTATTAGGCATTGTGGTAAGTAGCTAATTGTTTAGCCATAGATTTGCTCTGTTTTTAGTTCGCATTGTTTACACATAGATTTTTAGCTATTTTCTAGTTGTAAGTAGCTAATTGTTTAGCCATAGATTTGCTCTGTTTTTAGTAGGCATTGTTTACACATAGATTTTTAGCTGTTTTCTAGTTGTAAGTAGCTAATTGTTTATCCATAGATTTGCTGTGTTTATAGTAGGCACTGTGTACACATAGATTTTTAGCTGTTTTCTAGTTATAAGTAGCTAATTGTTTATCCATAGATTTCCTCTGTTTATAGTAGGCATTGTTTACCCATAGATTTTTAGCTGTTTTCTAGTTGTAAGTAGCTAATTGTTTATCCATAGATTTGCTCTGTTTATAGTAGGCATTATTTACACATAGATTTTTAGCTGTTTTCTAGTTGTAAGTAGCTAATTGTTTATCCATAGATTTGCTCTGTTTATAGTAGGCATTGTTTACACATAGATTTTAGCTGTTTTCTAGTTGTAAGTAGCTAATTGTTTATCCATAGATTTGCTCTGTTTATAGTACGCATTGTTTACACATAGATTTTAGCTGTTTTCTAGTTGTAAGTAGCTAATTGTTTAGCCATAGATTTGCTCTGTTTATAGTAGGCATTGTTTACACATAGATTTTAGCTGTTTTCTAGTTGTAAGTAACTAATTGTTTAATCATAGATTTGCTATGTTTATAATAGGCATTGTTTACACATAGATTTTAGCTGTTTTCTAGTTGTAAGTAGCTAATTGTTTATCCATAGATTTGCTCTGTTTATAGTAGGCATTGTTTATACATAGATTTTAGCTTTGTTTCTGTTATGCCGATGATTAAAATTAGGTGACACCGTGTGATCTGGGGATGGCGCTAGTGATCCTTGTGGTATGCACAAATACCGATCTTGTGCATCCTACTTGGCTCACTAGCTCCATCCCTGGAATTTGTGTGTCCAATCTACCTATATATGAGACATTGTTTAGGCTATGTTCTAGTGTAATTAGTTCTATATTTTCTGTAATGCCGATGAAGAAGCATATGTCTTGTGTATAGAGATGAAGGAGCTTACATTTTGATTTTTTTTCATCTCCTTTAGGGCGAGGAGGAAACCTGGAGACTATGCGGCAGCCGAGAAGACGTAGGAGCGGGGCTCCCACACGGTCCACTGAAGCCGGCGCCTCCAGGAGCAAGACTTTTGTACAGTACTAAATAGGTAGAAGAAGACCACACAATGAAGCTGGGCGAAGAGGAAGGTGAAGAACCGGCGCCCGTCAGGCAGGAACCACAGGGCTCCGTCGACGGCGCAGCAGGCGTCACCGCTTTTTTTTTGTTTCCTTTAGCCCTCATTACAAACGGTCAAAAACTAATCTCCGTATCTGATGTAAAGACTAAATGCAACGGTTATATATTATGCCCATTGCTAAACTTATCGCAAATGATCAAAATCTCCGTTGCCGTTGTGAGGCTTCACATCAGTGACAGAGGTAGGGACACAGACCCTTTCTTCGTTGCCGATGAGCTTTTTGGCCTGTTTCCGATGTGTCGTTCTGTACTAGTGCGCGCGTCGCTTTTTATCCGCCGCGCGTCCGCCCCGACGCATCCCTGGCCCAAATTTGGGCAACCGATGCGTCGGGGCGGACGCGCGGCGGAGAGAGAAACGCGTCCGCGCGCCCACGCGTCGTGTCCGCCCCGTCCCCGCGTCGGTCAGCCTCCCCTGGCCCAGTCCTTTTTAATGCCAGGGGATAGGGATGGGCAGCCCCCACCCACCCTCTTCACTCCCCACGCCGCTCCCTCTCCGCCGACCAAACCCCAAACCCTAGCCCTCCCGCCGCCCAGCTCGCTCGCCGGAATGCCGCTCCGGTGGCCTGGCTTCGGAAAGGGCAAGAACGACCACGAGGCAGGGTCCTCGGGTGCTTCCAGCTCGCGCCGCCGCCGCCGAATGCGCACGCCATCCCCAACCCCATCCCCATCTCCTTCCCCACCCCGTGCGCCGGCGCCGCTGCCCGCCGCAGTCTTCCAGCTCGCGCCGCCGGGCGCGGCGTTGCGCGAGCGCGTCTACGTGCGCAAGGAGGATTGTGAGTGGTACTAGAGGCACGCCACCCCCGCTGCCGTGGCCAGATGTCAAGCTCCCTGAGCACTGGCATCTGAACCCGCAGCGCATCTCTGATGCCGACGAGCAGGCGGGCACGGGATGAGGAGATCACGCGGCGCTGCCGCCGCCTCCCCCCGCGAACTCCGGGCCGACCCCGCCTACGCGGCCACTTCCTCCAACTGGGGGCAGTGGTTCGACGACGAGCACGACCTGCGGCGGCTAGCGTACTACACCGTGCCGCCTAGGCGGCCAACTGGCCAATGGTCTCCGCCACCGCACACACGGCGCCGCGACCAGATGCCGCCGCCGGTGCCGCAACAGATGCGGATTGGGTCTCCGCCACCGCCCCCGGCGCCTGTGAAGACGGAGCTCACCGAGGAGGAAGAGTGGGAGGCCGCGAGGGAGGCCTCCCTCAGGCAGATGGCGGAGGACGAGGCGCGGCCCTGGGCCATGGTCCTCGCCGACGTCGCCCAGGAGCAGCAGCAGGCGGCTGTCCTGGAGCCCCAGGCGCCCTGGTACGAGGCCATGGAGGTGGACCTGCCACCGGTGCCACCGCTGCCAGCCGGCCTTCTAGGGCAGCGCTGGGTCTTCAACGACAGCGCCTGGGAGGTCGAGCGCGCGCCGCCCGTCGCAGAGGAGGCGCAGGAGCAGCCGGGCACGCCGCCGGCCGCCGTCCCACAGCGAGGAGGACTACCAGCGCACATGTGGAAGGAGCTGGAGTACATCATCCTCGACGGGGATGACGACGACAAGAAGAAGAAGTAGAAGCCCGCGAAGGGCAAAAAATATTAGGCTCTTTAAATATTTTATTTTGAAAATTATTTTGTAAAAAGGCCCATATAGGGGCCGGTTAGTTGGAAAAAAATATCAGGGCCGACTCGATGCGTCGTGCCGTTGGGCGCACTGGCACCAAGGGCGGACAGGGGCGGACTGGGCCTGTCTTTTTGGCGACGCAAATGGACCAAACGCGCGTCCGTTTGCGTCGGCCCGTTGGAGAGCATCGACGTAAGCCTTGACGGCATCGCGGTGACGACGGGCTCCAGTGACCGCACGCGTACGACTGTGGGACGTACACGCGAGGGCGTCAGTTCAGACGATGAGCAACCACTCGGACCAGGTTTGGGCTGTCACGATCCGGCCGCCTAGAGGTGAAGGAGTCCGTGCGGGGCGGCTCGCGAGCACCCCGGACGACATGAGCATATCCTCGTATCAGACGCGGTGCCAGGTCGAGCGCTTCTTTCAGCGTCAGGCCGTGTGTTTGTGCCCATGGCCAGTGTCGCGGCGGGACATGGCTCAATCTCCACGCCGGCGAGCATCACCACAAGACGCACATGACGGCGCTCTTCCTCCGGATGCAGTACTTGGACGACGAAAAAGACTTTTTATTTTCATTATTAATCAAGAAGAATTTTTTGGTTGGTTTATTAGCGGTAAACGGTTCAAAAACGTAACAGACACCCTCAACGAACATCAACGAAACGACCTCCACGAGAATACACAAATACGACTAACCCACACACATCACCGCGACTCGTTATCTCTAGTACCGCCACGGGTGATGTAACAGCCCAAAGTGTGAACCTAAAAACCTGTTTAAAATTTTCACTTTTGTGTTCATTGCATCATGGCATCCTTGCATCAATATTGTTGTTAGGGAATTGTGTTGGTTTAGCACCATTTTAAAACCACAATGCAAACTTGTTTCAACAAACTGCCAAGTAATATTTTGCACTTGCTATAAAATTATCAAAGGAGCAACCTTTCGAATCTAGCAAAATGCTATAATCCAACACTTTGAACAAAAGTTGTCAAAAACATTTTATTTGGAGACACCAAAGTTAGGGGAGCCTCCCCAAATTTTGGCATAATTTTCTAAAAATGTTTTGGTGCCTAAAGAAAATCAGGGAAATTTGGATGGTTTAAAATTAAAAGAGAAAAGGACTTGTCTGTGAGGAAAACGAAAGCGCAGGGGTTTTATGTAAAAGAAAAGGACACTAAAGTGAAGGAGAGAAAACCCCCCAACCAGCCCACTCCCTCCATCCTCACTCTCCTCTCCATTCTTCTCTCCCCAAAGAGCTAGCTCCCATGGCCGAGCTCGCCGCCGTTGATTGAGGAGTCCCCGAGCGAAACAAAGACCACCAATAGCGCCTCGTCGTCCTCTACCACTCCACCGAAGGAATCGAGTTGGGAAGCCCGCAATCGAGCTCACCGTCAAGTTCTCCGCAAACCACCGCCGGAGCTCTCCCGGACGATTCCGGCCATCTCCGTCCATCTCCGGTCCTTCCAAGCACCCCCACGAGTTCAGGGTGAGCAAACCCTCCAAATGGACCTCTACATTTCCTCCTTTTCCCCCTAGTTCACCGAATCCCCGTAGCTCTATTTCGTTTTGGTCGCGTTGACAAATCCGGTGTCCAACCCGGAAATTTCCGGAACTGAACCCGGAATCACCCGGTACCAGACCCGGAATTGTCCGGAATCTATACCGGGTTAAGAAAAACGGTACTAGACTCGACCATTTTCGCCCGGATCATACCCGGAAATGACCCGGAATTAAACCCGGTGCCAGACCCGGTATAAAACCCGGAATGACCCGGTACAAAACCCGGAATCATCCCAGAAAATTCCGGATTTCAAACCGGATGCTCTCTGAAACTTGTTTTAACACCAATTCTTTTTCCGTTGCTTTATAATTGTTGCAAGAATGTTAACCACCTAAAATTGCATCTCTCACATGATCATGTCATATCATCTACAAGTTAAATCCTAGGGTCTCAACTACGTTAATCAACAAGTAAAGATGATTCCTTACTTAACTCCACGGTGTATTCAAGGTGTGTCCCCACTAAGCACCCAAACTCCGTTTAAATTGAATAGTTGAATCATCCTCCTCTCGGGGATTTAAATTGACATGTCATCATGTGTTTGTGCATTGCATTTGCTAAAGTTTGTGTGGTGATTGATTGTTCTTCCGTTGCTATGCCTCGATAGATCAAGCAGCCGGGGTTACACCGCAATACCCCGACGATCCGTACTACCAGCACGTTGAGCAAGGCAAGCGTAATCCCCCCTCTGAGCATGTCTTATCCTATGTTTCCGCAAATATTTTCTCCACTATAATATTGCATGCGGTTCTAAATGTCAATCTTTGTTGGATTAGAGTATCCTATAGTTGCATTAAGTTCCCGATGCCAATACCTGTTTCCCTCCTATTATCCATAGGGTTGTATTGTTGGCCGAGATACTTACTATGCTATGTTGTTGCTTAGCCATGCTTAGTTAATTGCATAGCTATATGGTGGACGGTTTATGTTGGAAACAGGTGATGAAATGAGAATGATGGTGGAGAAATTGTGGTGACGGATAATAAAATGCTTAAAGGTGGGGATGAGAGGCCACTGTGGTTGTGGTGCTTTGTCTCGTCCTCGCCGCCTAGGTGCGAGTGCTATACCTCTTGAACCAAGACTGAGCGTGCAACCATGCGTGAGGCCTATGCATTTGCAGGAACCCTCATAGACTAAATAACTCGAGCGGGGCTAGCCAGGGTCCTCTAGTTCGGGCTTCCATTTGCGCGTGCGTGAGTTGGTGGTATGAACTGGGATGAGGATTGTGGTATTAGGAAAGTAAGTGTCCGCGGGACAGGGGGTTGGAGGAGTCACCAAACCTGTCCTACCGGCACTGATGATCCTGGAAAGTCCTTAACGAGGGAGAAGTCGACACCGCTCCCACCCAGCCGGCTCTCCAAGGAAGAGGGCTAAAAGCTAGGTAATGGGCCGGACGGTACGCGTGGCGAAGGAGCTGGAGCCCTTCGGGACTCCGGGGACTTCAACTTTGTACACCCCTGCAGGGTAAATCTTTTCGAAAAGCCGTGTCCGCGGTTACGGACGACTTGGGAAGTGAAGGTAAGATCATAGAATAACTTTAACGGAATGATTAAAAACTGGGTACTAGAGGTACCACTCACAAATGCAAGGTGAGCTTCCTCGAGGGTGATTCGGGGAGGTGCCTTTGATGAACAGGTACAGTGGTTGATGATGGTGGTTGTTGTTGAGAAAGGTGATCAAGAAAAGAGTACTTCTTACCTCTTTTGAAAATACTCTGATTAGTCGATGCCATGGAGTTGTGTTTTATAAATAAAATCAGCTTTATGCAAAACAGCCATAAAACCTTTGAGAGCCAATCATGGAGCATATATTAGCTCTTAATCTTGCGAGTTCGTCGAACTCAACGTCGTTTGCTTATTTTCAGGAGAGGACTTCACCGACCTCGAAGGTGGGTTCTTTGTGGACGTCGACGAGTAGTCTGGGGTTCCCAGGTGGCAGCTTGGGACATCTGGAACAGCTGGCGTTGTGATGTTTATTTAGGCCTCTTAGGCCATATTTGGTTCTTGTTGTTTAGAACAACACACTTCGCTTCCGCATGTTGTAATGTTGGGTCTGTGACCTCTGGTTGTCATTTGCTATCTTTCTCTATTATAAGAGTTGAACTATATGATTTTGTGTCGTAGAGTCTGTGATGTGCCAGTTGTTCCACAAGTCTTGATCTCTCTCTTATGCTTTGATAGTGTGCCTGCTGGTATCGGATAACCGGAGACACAGTATCACTGTATAGCAGTCGGGTCAGGGCGCCACAAGTTGGTATCAGAGCAGTACTGCCTGTAGGAAACCCTTCTACTGGTCGATGTTGAGTCTAGTGTTTGTGAAAATATTTTTAACCTAAAAATGAGTTGTGAAAACCATCTTAGGATTCTTTTTACTCCTTATCTGGTTACCCTCTAATCTCGGAGCAATCTTACCTCGATTTGAGTTTAAAGGTTTTACTTCTCACCTGTTACTTCAAAATGATTAGAAACGGGGTGGGTTCGACCTTTAGTGTTATGTGTCACGTTGCTCCCGCTGCGTTGTCAATCTCAAATCAACTCAGATGTTTCCACCGAGTTAATCAATTGATCCTTTCTTTGGTTTAACCCACGGACTTGAACATAAGGTCCCGGATTGTGCCAACTAGAGTGTGTTAAGTTGTGATTTCTTAACTCTCACTAGTAGCACATGATGCTGATCTTTGACCCAAGTTCTATCTTGTTGTTTTCCTTCTCGCAAAGTATTATCGTCCCTAGTCTGTGTACTTGTGTAGACGCTAATGCTATTGTTCGACCATTCGGAGAAGGAGACTAACCGTGTCATTGTCAAATCTCCAGAATGGCTCGAGGAGGCCGTGGAGGCCGTGGTGGTCGCGGTAACCACAATGATGATGAGGATGATCTGCCGCCACCACCCACAATGGCTCAAGTCTTGATGGCCATTGAGGAGAACCGTGGGCGCAATGAGCGCTTGCTTGAGCAGTTGGTGCAGCAGAATGCACGGAGGAACGAGTGCAACACTCTCACCGAGTTTCTGCGTTCTCAGCCACCCACTTTTGCTGATGCTAAGGAGCCACTGGAAGCTGATGATTGGCTTCGTGCTTTGGAGCGCAAGTTCTCCGCGCTGCATGTCCCATTGGCTGAGCAAGTCAACTTTGCCACCTATCTCTTGGTTGGTGCTGCTGGCTGTTGGTGGGAAAGCCATGTGGCTTGTTTCCAGCCAACCATGTCTTCACTGGGAGTTCCGCACTGCCTTCCGTGCGGAGTACATTCCCCAGCCTATCATGGACTTGAAGAGGAGGGAGTTCCTGGATTTGCAACAGGGACGGATGGACCTCCGCACTTATGGTCGTGAGTTCAACCATCTTTCTCGTTACGCCCCAAGGGACGTGACCAATGATGCTGACAAGCAAGAGCTGTTCCGCAAGGGTCTGAATCCGCAGCTCCGCTATGAGCTTTGCCCTTCAGGTTCCAGACCTATCAGGAGCTGTTCAACCAGGCTTTCACTCTTGAGCAAGGAAGAAAGGAACTTGAAGCTTCCAAGAGGCCCGCACATGGGGATCACCAGAGTTCCTCGGGTTCTGAGAGCAAGAAGCGCAGGGTGTTTGTCCCCTACAGCGCCATACCTCGTGCTCCCTTCATGCCGAGGGCAGCAGGATATAGGCCACCTCCTCCGCGTCCCACTACTTCGACACTTGGGATAGGCGGAAGTGGGTACCGTCCTATGCTACCTGCTCCACCTGGAGTCACTTGCTACACCTGTGGCCAGGCTGGTCACTACTCCAGGGAGTGCCCCCAGAAGGCACCTCTCGCTATAACTCCTGCACGAGCCCCTGCCACTCCAACTGGCAAGGCTGGACCTATTGTGCGTGGTCGCCTGAACCACGTCTCTGCTGAAGAAGCTGAAGAGGATCCTGGCGTCCTTATGGGTGAGCTTCGAATCAACAACCATCTTGCTACCGTTTTGTTTGATTCTGGAGCATCGCATTCATTCATCTCGATTGCGTTTGCAAAAGATCACCAAATACCGTTCGAGAAGATGAGCCGTCCCTTGATGATCTCTACCCCTGGCTCCAAATGGCAAACCGACGGAGTTACTCCTGAGGTCCAGATTATCATAGCATCCCTGTCCTTCCCTTTTCCGTTGATAGCCTTGAGGTCGAAGGGCCTTGATGCCATACTGGGCATGGACTGGTTAGCAAGATACCATGCTAATCTCGACTGTGCTGCTAAGTCCATCACCGTGACCCACCCTTCCGGTTACGATGTGCAGTTTTGGGCTACATATTCAGGACCTCCATCATCAGACAATCCCCTCTCCCCGGAGATCGCCCTATGTTTCATGGAAGGCTTGTCCCCTCCTGAAATCCAGGACATACACGTGGTGTGTGACTTCCCGGATGTGTTCCCGGAAGAGTTGCCTGGCATGCCTCCTGACCGAAGTGTGGAGTTTGTCATAGAGCTACTCCCCGGTACCGCTCCAATTTCTAAGAAGCCCTACCGTATGCCGGTGGAAGAGTTGGCTCTGTTGAAAGAGCAAATTGATCAGCTGTTAGCAAAGGAGTTCATCCAGCCTAGCAGTTCACCGTGGGGTTGTCCGGTACTCTTTGTGAAGAAGAGGGATTCTACCGTGCCTCGTCTAGTCTCTGACTATCGACCGTTGAATGCGGTGACAATCAAGAATAAGTATCCTATTCCTCGCATCAATGATCTGTTGGATCAGTTAGCTGGTGCGACGGTATTCTCCAAGATGGATCTGAGGTCAGGATACCATCAGATAAAAATCAGAAAGGAGGATATTCCAAAGACGGCATTTGTTACTCGTTATGGCTCATATGAGTACACCGTCATGTCTTTGGTCTCACAAATGCTCCAGCAACTTTCATGAGGCTCATGAACTCCATCTTCATGGATTATCTTGATAAGTTTGTCGTCATTTACATCGATGACATCCTCATCTATTCTAAAACCGACGAAGAGCATGATGAACACCTTCGGTTGGTTCTGACACGGCTTCGTGAACACCGTCTTTATGCCAAGTTCTCCAAGTGTGAGTTTTGGTTGGATAAACTTGTCTTCCTTGGTCATGTAATATCCGCAAATGGTGTGGAAGTTATTCCTGACAAGATTCAGACCATTCTGGATTGGCCAACTCCAATGTCAGTCAAGGACATCCGTAGCTTCCTCGGATTGGCAGGATATTACCGCCGATTCATCGAAGGTTTCTCCAAGATAGCCAAGGCCCTAACTGACCTTCTCAAGAAGGATAAAAGGTTTGTATGGTCGGCCGAAGCTGAAGAGAGCTTCAACGCACTTAAAGCCAAGCTCACCTCCGCTCCTGTGCTTGTCCTGCCGGACACAAGCAAGGACTTCGTCGTCTTTTGTGACGCCTCTCTACAAGGTTTGGGTTGTGTATTGATGCAAGATGGCCATGTGGTTGCATATGCTTCTCGCCAACTTAAGCCACATGAGCTCAATTACCCTACTCATGATCTAGAACTTGCCGCAGTGGTCTATGCTTTGAAGCAATGGAGACCATACCTGTTTGGTAACCGTTGTGAGATCTTCTCGGATCACAAGAGTCTGAAGTACCTCTTCACCCAGCCGGATTTAAATCTCAGGCAAAGGCGTTGGTTGGAGTTAATCACGGACTATAATGTGAGTCTGAACTATCAACCCGGCAAAGCAAACGTCGTGGCTGACGCGCTAAGTCGGAAGTCCTATTGCAACAATCTGATGATTGAAGAGGCTCAACCTGCTCTCCATGAAGAGTTCTCTCGTTTGAACTTAGAACTGGTTCCCTCCGGCTATCTAGCAAATCTGGAGATCAAATCTACTCTTGTGGACCAGATTAAGGATGCCCAAAAGCGTGACAAGGGAATTCTAAAAATCAAGGAGAACATTGCTAGCGGGAAGGCAAAATGTTTCTCTGTCAATGAATCTGGAGTTGTTTATTTTGGTGACCGCTTGATAGTGCCAAAGAAACGAAAATTGAGGGAGTTGATCCTCCAAGAAGCTCATGAATCTCCTCTCTCTATACATCCCGGTAGTACCAAGATGTACCAAGACCTTCGACCGCTATTCTGGTGGACTCGTATGAAACGAGAAATTGCCAAGTTTGTTGCTGAATGCGACACCTGTCGACGGGTAAAGGCTGAACATCAAAGGCCTGCCGGCACTCTCCACCCTATTGCTATCCCCGAGTGGAAATGGGATGAAATTGGTATGGATTTCATTACTGGTCTGCCGAAGTCTCCAAAGGGAGATGCGATCTATCAAAAAGTGGCTCACTTCCTTCCAGTTCGTGTTGACATTACAGCTGCCAAGTTGGCAGACCTGTATGCTTCCCGGATTGTTGTCCTTCACGGCGTTCCCAAGAAGATAATTTCGGATCGTGGAAGCCTATTCACCTCCAAGTTTTGGACTAGTTTCCAAACTGCTATGGGAACTCGTCTTAACTTCAGCACCGCGTTCCATCCTCAAACTGATGGTCAGACCGAAAGAGTGAATCAAGTTTTGGAAGACATGCTTCGGGCATGTGTCATCTCTTTTGGCAAGGATTGGGAAAAGTATCTCCCTTTCGCGGAGTTCTCCTACAACAATAGCTATCAAGCTAGTCTGGGCATGGCTCCATTTGAGGTTCTCTATGGAAGAAAATGCCGAACTCCTCTGAATTGGTCTGAAACCGGAGAGAGGGCACTCTTTGGTCCAGATATTATCAATGAAGCCGAGGAGAAGGTCAGAATTATAAGGGAGAATCTGAAGATTGCTCAGTCTAGGCAGAAAAGCTACTATGATAAGCATCACCAGGAGGTTCACTATGAAATTGGTGATAAAGCTTATCTCCGCGTCTCTCCCCTTCGTGGCGTTCGACGCTTCGGAATCAAAGGGAAATTGGCACCTCGCTATGTTGGCCCATTCACCGTTCTGGCCAAGCGAGGAGATCTTTCTTATAAGTTGGAGTTACCGGTCATCTTTCCCAATGTGCATGATGTGTTCCATGTATCTCAACTTCGCCGGTGTTTCAAAGATCCTATCCATGGGGTCAATCATGAAGAGCTAGACCTCCAGGAGATCTCACTTATCGCGAACATCCTATCCGTGTCTTGGACGAAGCCGAAAGAAAGACCCGGAACAAGACTACCAAGTTCCTCAAAGTTCAGTGGTCGCATCATTCCGAGGAAGAAGCAACTTGGGAACGAGAGTCTAGTCTTCGTGAAGAGTATCCCGACTTCTTTCCACAATCTTAGAATCTCGGGGCGAGATTCCTGTAAGGAGGGTAGAATTGTAACAGCCCAAAGTGTGAACCTAAAAACCTGTTTAAAATTTTCACTTTTGTGTTCATTGCATCATGGCATCCTTGCATCAATATTGTTGTTAGGGAATTGTGTTGGTTTAGCACCATTTTAAAACCACAATGCAAACTTGTTTCAACAAACTGCCAAGTAATATTTTGCACTTGCTATAAAATTATCAAAGGAGCAACCTTTCGAATCTAGCAAAATGCTATAATCCAACACTTTGAACAAATGTTGTCAAAAACATTTTATTTGGAGACACCAAAGTTAGGGGAGCCTCCCCAAATTTTGGCATAATTTTCTAAAAATGTTTTGGTGCCTAAAGAAAATCAGGGAAATTTGGATGGTTCTAAAATTAAAAGAGAAAAGGACTTGTCTGTGAGGAAAACGAAAGCGCAGGGGTTTTATGTAAAAGAAAAGGACACTAAAGTGAAGGAGAGAAAACCCCCCAACCAGCCCACTCCCTCCATCCTCACTCTCCTCTCCATTCTTCTCTCCCCAAAGAGCTCCAAGAGCTAGCTCCCATGGCCGAGCTCGCCGCCGTTGATTGAGGAGTCCCCGAGCGAAACAAAGACCACCAATAGCTCCGCCTCGTCGTCCTCTACCACTCCACCGAAGGAATCGAGTTGGGAAGCCCGCAATCGAGCTCACCGTCAAGTTCTCCGCAAACCACCGCCGGAGCTCTCCCGGACGATTCCGGCCATCTCCGTCCATCTCCGGTCCTTCCAAGCACCCCCACGAGTTCAGGGTGAGCAAACCCTCCAAATGGACCTCTACATTTCCTCCTTTTCCCCTAGTTCACCGAATCCCCGTAGCTCTATTTCGTTTTGGTCGCGTTGACAAATCCGGTGTCCAACCCGGAAATTTCCGGAACTGAACCCGGAATCACCCGGTACCAGACCCGGAATTGTCCGGAATCTATACCGGGTTAAGAAAAACGGTACTGGACTCGACCATTTTCGCCCGGATCATACCCGGAAATGACCCGGAATTAAACCCGGTGCCAGACCCGGTATAAAACCCGGAATGACCCGGTACAAAACCCGGAATCATCCCAGAAAATTCCGGATTTCAAACCGGATGCTCTCTGAAACTTGTTTTAACACCAATTCTTTTTCCGTTGCTTTATAATTGTTGCAAGAATGTTAACCACCTAAAATTGCATCTCTCACATGATCATGTCATATCATCTACAAGTTAAATCCTAGGGTCTCAACTACGTTAATCAACAAGTAAAGATGATTCCTTACTTAACTCCACGGTGTATTCGAGGTGTGTCCCCACTAAGCACCCAAACTCCGTTTAAATTGAATAGTTGAATCATCCTCCTCTCGGGGATTTAAATTGACATGTCATCATGTGTTTGTGCATTGCATTTGCTAAAGTTTGTGTGGTGATTGATTGTTCTTCCGTTGCTATGCCTCGATAGATCAAGCAGCCGGGGTTACACCGCAATACCCCGACGATCCGTACTACCAGCACGTTGAGCAAGGCAAGCGTAATCCCCCCTCTGAGCATGTCTTATCCTATGTTTCCGCAAATATTTTCTCCACTATAATATTGCATGCGGTTCTAAATGTCAATCTTTGTTGGATTAGAGTATCCTATAGTTGCATTAAGTTCCCGATGCCAATACCTGTTTCCCTCCTATTATCCATAGGGTTGTATTGTTGGCCGAGATACTTACTATGCTATGTTGTTGCTTAGCCATGCTTAGTTAATTGCATAGCTATATGGTGGACGGTTTATGTTGGAAACAGGTGATGAAATGAGAATGATGGTGGAGAAATTGTGGTGACGGATAATAAAATGCTTAAAGGTGGGGATGAGAGGCCACTGTGGTTGTGGTGCTTTGTCTCGTCCTCGCCGCCTAGGTGCGAGTGCTATACCTCTTGAACCAAGACTGAGCGTGCAACCATGCGTGAGGCCTATGCATTTGCAGGAACCCTCATAGACTAAATAACTCGAGCGGGGCTAGCCAGGGTCCTCTAGTTCGGGCTTCCATTTGCGCGTGCGTGAGTTGGTGGTATGAACTGGGATGAGGATTGTGGTATTAGGAAAGTAAGTGTCCGCGGGACAGGGGGTTGGAGGAGTCACCAAACCTGTCCTACCGGCACTGATGATCCTGGAAAGTCCTTAACGAGGGAGAAGTCGACACCGCTCCCACCCAGCCGGCTCTCCAAGGAAGAGGGCTAAAAGCTAGGTAATGGGCCGGACGGTACGCGTGGCGAAGGAGCTGGAGCCCTTCGGGACTCCGGGGACTTCAACTTTGTACACCCCTGCAGGGTAAATCTTTTCGAAAAGCCGTGTCCGCGGTTACGGACGACTTGGGAAGTGAAGGTAAGATCATAGAATAACTTTAACGGAATGATTAAAAACTGGGTACTAGAGGTACCACTCACAAATGCAAGGTGAACTTCCTCGAGGGTGATTCGGGGAGGTGCCTTTGATGAACAGGTACAGTGGTTGATGATGGTGGTTGTTGTTGAGAAAGGTGATCAAGAAAAGAGTACTTCTTACCTCTTTTGAAAATACTCTGATTAGTCGATGCCATGGAGTTGTGTTTTATAAATAAAATCAGCTTTATGCAAAACAGCCATAAAACCTTTGAGAGCCAATCATGGAGCATATATTAGCTCTTAATCTTGCGAGTTCGTCGAACTCAACGTCGTTTGCTTATTTTCAGGAGAGGACTTCACCGACCTCGAAGGTGGGTTCTTTGTGGACGTCGACGAGTAGTCTGGGGTTCCCAGGTGGCAGCTTGGGACATCTCGGAACAGCTGGCGTTGTGATGTTTATTTGCAGGCCTCTTAGGCCATAATTTGGTTCTTGTTGTTTAGAACAACACACTTCGCTTCCGCATGTTGTAATGTTGGGTCTGTGACCTCTGGTTATCTTTTGCTATCTTTCTCTATTATAAGAGTTGAACTATATGATTTTGTGTCGTAGAGTCTGTGATGTGCCAGTTGTTCCACAAGTCTTGATCTCTCTCTTATGCTTTGATAGTGTGCCTGCTGGTATCGGATAACCGGAGACACAGTATCACTGTATAGCAGTCGGGTCAGGGCGCCACAGGTGAGGTTGCCACCGAAAAGGAAAATGTATTTGCTCTCAATATTCCAAATAGACTTTATTTCCTCCTAAAAATATATATATCCTAAAATTCATATAGAAAATATAAGTTCTCCAAACAACTAGGGGTCTGGGTTAGTGTAAGAGCAAATAGGAATAAATAGGAAGCAAAACCCATGGAAAACATTTCTGCAAATGCAATAAGAATTGGAGATGTCAACCATCAGACTGCCCTGTAGGTCATCGTAAAGGTGGATGCTTCAGAATATAGCAGCTCCGACTTTGTAACCTAGGGAGACAACCACGAAGATATCCAAACAAGGCGGAGTAGAGCCGACTCCGAGTAACAAGAACAGTGTTGCCACTCTCCCGACCCTCGTTCGACGGTGGAGCAGGCGCACTCGGGTTCTAAATCCTGCCTCGCAAAAGCTGGGCACAGAGCCCATCACGCACCAAGCTAAATAAATCACCTTAACCAGCACTTGCTAGAACAAACCATGATTATTCCGATTCGGCCGGCTGAGACTGAAAGCGGCAGTAGTGCCGGTGCCCACCTCGCATCCTCGACAGAACGTCGTGGCGACCCAGGCCCCCAGGATCGTCCTCCCTACCCATCCTCCTCTTGGCAGCAGTAGCATAGCCTGCGAATAATTTTATCTGTCCAACTCGTGCAAACGCATCGATGATTCTAGGACAGATCCGTGACTAATCTACTCCCCTCCTCACCCCTACTTTAATCCATCCTTCTAGCTTTGACTAACCTTTTAAAATGATTGATTTTGGATCGTCAAAAATATAGTATGCCTTACGTTTCTGAAGAGAAGAGTATATCATCATTTCTAATAAAATGGTCCTACTCACGGTGGGAATCTTGACGGTAAACGCTTGAAATGAAAGGAACCTTAGAGGCTTGGGCAACAGAAACATCACGGCTTATGCTATGTGGGAATTTCTTAGTTATAAGAAACCTCTCTCTTTCTCTCCATTTTCAGTGACGTCCCTTTCCCTCACGGAGACGAAACAAAGATAAACATTTGGCCTCAGCAAAGGAAGAATATTTAGGTATAGCACATCTGGTGCCCAATGCTGTTGCCCACTAAACTAAGCTAAGCTAAACTAATGGTGCGGATTAGGTCCAATGGAGATAACAACATTGAGTTTTTTTTGTCGGATTAGCTTTGCTTTGGAGGGCATCACAATCAATCATCCAACGTCTGTCTGTCCTGCGAGAAGAGCCAAACCACTAGTGTCCTCCTGCGACAGTGTTGTTGTTGGCAGTGGCCAGTCTGCGCCATAAACAATCTAGGGGATCATTACCAGCTATAGGTGAGATTAGCCTAACAGTGTGTCCAGGGATTAAGGGATCTGTATCGTACGATATGTTCAACGTTTCAAAAAGAATGTCTAAACATGCTCAACCTTTCGAAAAATATCTAAATCTGTTCAAAAGGCACAAATTTCTGGACCGTGCAGAGGGATAGAAGAAATCGACCCGTTGTAGAGGGAGAAACACGTGTGATGAATCCGAATTTTGGGCCTGAAATTCTTAACACGTTAAGTAAATTGCTTGCTTTGTTTTTGCCGAACTACAAGGCCAACCTAAGAGCATCTCCAACCGGATTGAATTATTTCAGCACCGGCGAACGCATCTACACTTGTCCATTAACTAGATTCGAACGGCGCGGCTCGCCGCGCAGCATTTGTTGGTTCTTTTAATTTTTTTGCCCGTGGTTGTCACATTTTATACAGATTATTAAAAAGATGGTTTATATCCATATGTATATGCAAAACAGGATGACATGATATTATCATTTGTGCCTACACAAGACATGTTTATATTCGTATTATTATTTTTCCTACACAAATTGTCCATCTGTGCTTGCTTCCAACTACATGTCCACATGTTTTGTTGTTGTTATTCTCCAGAACATTAGCTGCACCTTTCAGTGACGGTGACCTTACACCTGGAATGAAGAGCTAAAAAGAGATCGCAATCGATGCTTGCCTGCTACCAGATGAAATAAACACCAATGCTATATGCAATAACAAACAAAATACGTGAGTCATGTTGTTTCTAAAACACCATTTTAATTAGAAACATCCTTGAAAAGATGTAAATAAGTGACAATTAAGAAAACATAGAGGACTGGTCCGAACCTAATAGGGTAATTTAAACCAAACAATTGTCTAGACAAAGTTTGCTATGGGGAAAATGCAGAACACACTAAAAAGTAGAAGAAATGTTCCAAAGCACAGGTAGCAAGAAGAAAATACGGTGTGGCTTGCCATGCGCAACCTGGTGTCTAAAAAGTTAACCAGTGATGGTTGGGCTCCCTGTTAGAGGGCCCTTTGTTGAGGCAGTGATGTCGTGACAACATCAATAATATAGAATTGGGGTCTAATGCTCCCAAGGATTGCATATAGTCTCACAAAATAGAGCTGACTTTCATTATTCATTATTCTGGTCAAACACAAAAGCAGTGTCGACATGATACATCTTAATTTACATATACAATATTTGAGGCCGGTAGCAACATTTCTTGTAGAGAGCTTAAAAGAGACCAAGAGGAGAAACAATGGGGTCCTAAGGCTCCGCGCAACTGGAGTTCAGTAGAACCTTGTTCTTTATCTTGTTTTTGAACATTCCAGAATCATCATGACAGTAGAAGTAAAATGGAACTTGGAGTACATGTAGTGGTTTTACATGGAACTTTGATCGCCAGAGATGTATTGATGTGACTTACCTCTAAAGCACATGAATAAGACTGGCGCAGCTAGAGCAAAAGAAATGATCATGGGACTACTTTTTTTTGAAAGGAATCATAAATGAAACAATACCAGACGACCTGACTACCTAACAACTCTATGTTGTTACACATAACTGTTACCAAATTTGCAAATTCTCTTTGGAAGAAATAAAATAGGCAAGGAAACTGACAATAGTAAAATAGACGAAGATTATACAATTACTGCCAATAGTATCCATTCAAGGAATAACTAAACCTAGAAATTTAAAATCGCATAAGCGAGAGAATTTGAAAGATGTAATAGCAACTCAGAAAACATGCATGAAGTCATGAACCAACATTGCTGGTAAAGATGGTTTGAAAAGAATTATTGCATCGCTCAATAAAGCCAACATTGTTTTTCAATAAAAGATAAAATGAACTATACATCAGGATTTCATACCTATATTGAAAATGCATGACAAATCACATAAATACAGAGAGGTATCGCAATCAAATGAGGATTTAGAATAGACCAACGGTAAGAACCGAAGTATCTATAACCAGAGAAGCTGAAAGAGCCATCTATAAGAAGTACAAAGGGCATTTATCAGCAAATCCCCACCTAAAATAAGTCAGTTAACTGCTGCCTTTCAGAGCTACTTGATAGCTAAACTGCTCTTTCCCTCCGATCAATTGTGAATCATGATTAAGACCCAGAGTTCAACCATCAAACAGAAATAAATGGCAGGTCCATACCATGATAGATTGATGCGTACTCAAGTCCTTATTTTGGCATTCGTCTTCTTAATCTGTTAATGCAAAGGAAAAGAAGTGAAAAAACTTGGTACCATTCCAACAATTAAAAGAAACAAAACATTCTCATAGATAACTAAGACAATAATATGCATTGGTGGTGGCACATTACAGAGTAGTATCAAGAAAGATTTCACAATTAAGGTATGTGTAATCAATCAGTGCCAAAAGTTTGAACAGTGAAAATATAGTGGAAGTAAATTTCATGGTTGTAAGATAAACAATATCTAGGTGTTTGGCATAACTGAACAAAATTAAGGCACATAACTTGCATCCTATCAAGGGAGATGGTACATTTTCTAGGATGAAGAAGTAAAATAGAGCTTACCTAGAGCTTATGACCTTCGTTGTGGCCATGATGATGTTCATGTAAGACCTCGACCAGTGGATCTCCATCGCTAGGCCTGAACCAAACATATTTTCGGATTTACATAGATCTCTGTTTCATGGTTTCAGATATTAGATATCCCATCAACCCTAGGCACAAGTAACACATAGTTAAGGTTGTATAGAAGGAACGAAAGCATCTAATGCATATTATTTCCTTCAAGAAAAGGGAAAGAAACATTCTGCAGTAGCAAAGCTTAATTTAACTCTTTACCAGAAAAGGCAAACCAACAAATTACAGCTCAAACGGAGAGGAAAAGGTAGCAAATAGAGAAGCACAACCTTTCAAAAGGGAAATAGACATCAAACTGAATCACGTGCTGCCTAAGCCAGACAATTTTTCAATCACATAGACGCTCACAAAAATAAAAATGATTTCATAATTCATCAAGCAGATGGAGCAACTAAAAATGAAAGGTAGAATAGACTATCACATGAGGTGATGAACCTACCTCTGTAGTTGATGAACTCCAAATCATGCCAGCCAGATGAACACAATGACCTGCGGCATTACAGAAATCCACATCGTCTAAGCTGAGGAGTTGCATTTTATTTGGCTTCAGCAGAAGCAGTAGGGAGCAGAGAGCACGGTCTACAGAATTGCTGGCAAAATGGAAGCGTCAGTCATGAATAAAAATCTAAAGAACAAAATCGTGTACTACTAAGATATTTATTCAGTAAAATCATGAATGCAAATGTGCAGCAACAGAAATATAGCATGAATCCATAATACAAAGAAAGCATAAACAAATCGCAACTAACACATGCCATACAAATTTTGAACCAAGATTAACACATGCCATACAAATTTTGAAGGAAGATTCAAGAAAGAAATCGAGCCCGTGGTAGTTGTACCTGATGTGGCTCGCTCGATCTGCATCAGCATTGTCGCACCAACCTTTTATCCCCACAAGCATGCATTGTCATGCTACTTTCGGAGCCGCTGAATGAAGAGGGGGATCGTCAGTTACACCCACGCACACACCCATGAAACCTCAGAGGAAGACACGCCTGCAGGTCAAAAGCACCATCAAGGTTAACCCTAAAACACCAGGCCTCTTGTTGCCGGAGGCATCCAAGCTGTGAGGGGCGGCACATGTGGATTCTTTTAATATGTTCCCGGTAATTGCCACATGTTGTACAAATTATTAAGAAGATGGTTAATATCCAAAAATATAAGCTAAACAGAATGGTAATAGCACAGTCATGATGAGACATTACTCTAGTGGTAAGCTATCTGGTTTGAGAACAGACACACCATTATTTACAGAAAGATGAACAAAAGTACTGAACTAATTTTACTACATATAGAGAAAATATCCAAGCTGATAAAAGGAAAGAAATAGCACCGGTAAGGAGACATGAACTCTATGCCTCATAAGGTGGTTGATGCAACCGATAATGTACATGGATAGGGAATACAAATATATACATGGACATGGAATACAAATATATACCTGAAATTTTTAGTTTGGCAGAAGCCCTAGAAGGCTGGAAAAAGACCACGAAGATGATATACGGCTAAACAGAAATAGAAACCAAATAAATCAGCATTAACAGGAGGACCATATAACCAGCAGAGAAGACATAAGCAGGAGGAAAAACTTTGCTAGAATGGAAGGGAAGCCAGCCAAAGCTGAACTGAAACAATGTCTTCATGGTTGACTCCATCTTGAATCCCAAAGCTGAAGCTTCTTCTCCGAAGTTCACCCCGGTCGAACTCATTCCCACCACCGTGGGTTACCTCTGTACGGGGAGCAGATGCACTGACATAATAATTGTCCACACGCCTAGCAACCAAGGTCAGTTGCTTTCTACTTGGTCATTATTGGTAAACAAACTATATTTAAATTCATACATGACTATGTATATGCATATATAGAAAAAAAAACACAAATTACAAAGTGGGAACTCATCAGAAAGAATCATACCTCTAGTCAGCATCCAAGCAACAAAATCCATGGAATGCAAACCGGTAACATGAACAATAAAACGGTATTAAGAGCAAACCAAAGAGCCTCATTTATTAATCGGACTCTTGTGATTCCAACCAAAACATGAGACCATGATTTATATAAACATACCATCAGTTAGTTAACCAAATTCTGAATATATACCAACCTCAGATATTTTCAGCTATGAAAAATGGAGTACAACAGAAAGCACCATATCAATCGGAAAAATAAGCATTGAAGCACACGTGTAAGAGTAGTGAAGCCACCATGGATTAAGGTACTCTCCAACGAAGCTACTTTCAGAATAAGAGCAGAGGTTGATGATGGGTACCAAACAAATAGTAATTGTACCTGTCCAAGATAATTTGTAAACGTGGTTAAAACAAGAGAAAAATAAAAATAAACTAAAGAATCAGATCTACTCCTATCTTTCTTTACCCTGCCATTTCCAAAATTAGCCAAGCAAACTAATTGCAAGCCTTCAAATGTTAATGGTGTCACATATGTCCCTCTAAATCATCCCATGACATCAAATATATGTGTTTGTACGGTAGGACAAAATCCACCACCAGTCATACCAGAACCGTGCATTTTTTAAAAGAAAATTGAAGCATACACAACTGAACATGGAAAAGTAGAGGGTGAATCAGTTTAGAGCAAACCTGGAAGGGGAATTGGGTGGAGCGGAGGAGATCGGATCCACTACTCGCCAGATCCAGTAGCACAGCGCCTCGTGCCTTCTCCCCTGCTTTGAACAAAGCAGGACGGATCTGAGAGATCAATCAAGCAATAAACAGAAGAACGAGATGTGCACGTACATACCTGAACACACGGGCCCTTCAGCTCATTGTCGTTGTTGGCTCGCGGAGGAGAATAACCGTCTGCCACCGTCGCCACCTTCCTTTTGCACCGCCGCGCTTGACGATGAGGATCCAAGGCTGGAGATGGTGGAGCTCGGGGCGGAGGAGGGCGTGGCATGGAGATGGTGGAGCTCGGGGCGGAGGAGCTCGGGGCGGAGGAGGGCGGCCGGCGGCAGGGAGGAGGAGGAGAAGGGGCGGGAGCGGGAGGGCGCGAGGGGCACGGTCGGCGTGACGTGGTGGCGCGGCAAGGCGGCCGGCGGCGGCGACCGGCGGCCGGCGGTAGGGAGGAGGAGAAGGGGCGGGGGCGGGAGCGCGAGGGCGCGAGGAGAGCTGGGCGTGGCGGCTAGGGTTTTCTAGCGTGGGGTGCTGCTTATATACAGCAGACGCGAAATGACTCTTTTGCCCCTCGAGTTCGACAAAACAACAGCCCCTGCCACCGCGCCGATTCGCTGGACGGCCAGGATCGAAAGTTACTCCAGATCAACGGCCCATATGCTCTAATCGCTGAGGAGGCTCCTACTCCCCCATGATTATACTCTTTAGATGGGTGTCGGCTCCCCTTACAACCACTAGCTCCTCCACCCCCACACACACCCCGTGCACACACTTTTAAACATTAAATCCATGGAATACATACACGTCAATCATAGTTCACACCTAAAATTATTCTGAACGTCAATCATAGTTCACACCTAAACTTATTCCGAGTCACAAAGAAATACCTCTTCCCCATTTGAGTAAGGTACACACACTTTCATACAAGTTTTTTTTTTTTTTGTGTGTGTGTGTGTACAAGGGGTGGGGTCAAAAGACCCCGATGCTGCATTTTATAACACCACGTTGCAAGTACATTTTACAAGTTTTGATCTTCAAAAACCTTGAAGTCTCCCTATCCTCGTCCATAATCCTTGCAAACTTTTAGGGAGTATATGAGAGCCAGCTCTACAGTTCGAGCAAGCCAAATTTAATTCCCCTTGAGTTCATTATGAAGTATTGCTCTTAAATTTGTTGCAAAACTTTGGGCTACTAGTGTCGCCTATAAGCTTTTAAAGTATGTGGATTTACTCCAGAAGTTTGTGAAGGTTAGGTGCCATGACTTACGGTGGAGCTAGCACTTTGTGGAGCCAGTCACAAGTAGAAAAATGCTAGGACTTTGTCCATGTGGGCTGGTTGCCACAACCACTCTAACATAGATCGAGTCCTCCACAAAGGACTTGAATTTTAGGATACATATTTGTACCTTTTTTATTATTATCTTGCTTAGTGATTATATCGACCTTATTTACCTATTGTATGTTGTTTCTAGAGTCGTCTATTAGCCACATATGACCAAACCTTAATAAATCAATAAAGGATGCATGCATCAATCGATACAAAGGCTGAAGCAACCCCATTTTGGAAGGAAAAAAATGCCACATATGATTGTACCCCTTAATTGCATCTTAATGAAGCTTTTATTCCTCACTTTCCATAGAAATGAAAAATAAATATTTACACTCACATCTTTAATCTGCCTCTAATCGACATCCTTGATTCTCCACCTTCACCCGTCCCGTGACAATATGCGCATTTATGACCTTTCATTCTCTCAAGTGTGTGATCCCCCATGTTGTCCCCCCCCCCCCCCCCCCCCCCCCCCCCCCGCCACACACTACCCTATCAATAAGCAGCGAACGATGAACACGACTATAAATCATCAAATAAATAACCGATGTTCCATAGAATTTCAAGTTGAGATATAAACAACTTTGGTCCCAACCAGTTCAAATGAGTTTCAAAAATCTTTTGCATGATTTCTCCCTTTTTTTGTCGGATTTGAACAATTGGGAATATTTCCAACCACTTTATAGTCCATACAAAAGTTTCAGCGAGTTTAAGAAAACTAAAGAGATAACGTCGGTGTTCTCAATTTTATTTAGTTTGATTGCAATATTCTTTGCGTCTTTGAAAATTTAAGTCATAACATCGTTTGCCCCCGTTTCAAAAAAAACATTGTTTTATTCTTTTCGATTTGTACTTTTGAATTCCTGCGAATCCAAGAGTTATTTGCTCTTGTAGTACACTTTTGTGTGCTCTTGTAACTTTGTCTTTTGTGAGCTTGCTCTTGTATATCAGTGATAAAACAAAATGGCTATAACGTGTGACGACCGTACACAACGTATGCGAAGCAGTACGTACGAGAGGCGGCAGCTCCCAGACGATTAGGTTTCAGCCTCTCGTCGGCGCAGCCGCCGCTGATATCCCCCGCCTCCAGCCTTTGGGCCATGGAGGCGCGGTGGATCTCGGCCCTCGTCGACGGGAGGGCTCCATTTTTCTGGTTTTTGTGTCAAGATTTGTTGGGACGATGTTCTGATGACGGCGGCGGCGTCTATTGCAATAAGGTCTCCCCGGCTTCAACCCCATCTCGGCGGTGACGTCGAGAAGCTTGTGCGAGTGGTGTGTTTCTCAAGGGCTTCTTTTGGCAGTGATGATCTCCGGATCTTCGTGGAGATTAATTGGCGGTTCATTCTTCTTCTTCTGCACCGGGACGGATGCGGTCTTCTTGATCCGTTCAGCGACTTCCCGTCTGCAACCAACAACGTCAGGTCGGCTCAGGGAGGAGGAGCCGAGGAGCGGCAGCGGCGACACGGTCTAGAGGTTGAAGACGAAAGACATTTCAAGGATCTCGTCGTAATTTTTATTTTCGTTGAGAAGTTTTATATGGTTCGATGTTTCTTTTTAATACAGGATCCTTTTGGCAAAAACAAATGGCTATAACGTGAGCATTCGGTGGTGGGTCCACTGTCCACATTGCAATGATACAGCCTGCGGGAGCACTAGGGAACCTAGGTCCGCTTTTGTGCAGTCCACGTCACGGCGGTGGCTGATTGAGTGCTTGTGCGCGCGCGTGCAAATGGTCAGTTTCCAGGCTGTTTTGTAGACCATGGACCAGCTACGCGTGGCAACCATCGTGTGCGTAAACAAGTTTGTGACTAGGCATTAGCCATCTCCCATCTGTGCAATGAACCAGGCCGTTCCTTTTTCGAACGGAATCTAGCGTGTTCTGGGAGATTAAAACTGCAGTGCTAGTTCAATACTTAATCAACACATAACAATCAAGACAGATTTATGAGTTATGGTAGGAGAATTTTTCTAAAACTGAAGTACTCCGTAAGAGTTTTGCCTCATCTCATTAATCAAGAAATACAGAGTTGTCTGGTTAATTATCGGAAAACAAGACTATAATTAAAATAAATACAACAATGTCGGCACGAAACACGACCATATTATGTACCCGATCAACCTGGCTAACCACACAAAGCACGCTCATGCAGACGAGAAAATAAACAACCGTCAAGGGTTCCATCGAGTGTCATAGTCATCACCCCTCCACGGACACCGACATCACTTTCGACGACCATCGAGACGCCCCTGCTGCAAACCAACATCGGCGCTGTTCATGCCAAACAGTTGACCCAAACAACGTCGATGAAGAGGCAACTCTGACTTTGACGTTCACAAGGTAACATTGCACCACTTGCATTGACGATATTCACGAGGCAGCTGAAGATCCGCGCAACAGAATAGTCGACCAAGTGACATTGTTGCCTATATGCCACACCGCAACACACAACTCCGAGTTCACCGCATCACGGCAGGACGCCGCACAAGAACCCAAAAACTCACGAGCAACCCGCGACGTGCATGCCGCATCTTAGATCTCATTGGTTCACCATGTTGTGAGCATGGTGTTTGTGCAATATTAATACTAATTTAACAAGATTTTATTGGGTTCAAACCAATACTTGTGTGCCAGCTCCGCCAGTGTTCGCAACACCATCGTTTCATCCCAAACCGCTAGTCTAGATAGAGCGGCTTCTCCAAAATGATGCCTTCAAGGAGGGAGACGACATCGTAAGCGTCACCATTGTATGATCCATCAAAACTAGATCTAAGGTTTTCCCGGTAGCATCAAGCCTAGATGAAAGAAGACAAAACGTAATAAAAAAGCGTCCGTGAATATTCACGCAAGTGTCACCTGTTGTTGCTGTCTACCAAAGGGCGGGGCTTGATTATTTCGGAATGGAGAGTATACATCTAGGGAGTTTATGCATAATCTCGATCTGCTGATTTAGCAAAGAGGAGAAAAATGGACCATTGCCAGTCCAGGTATAGGAGAGAGAAAGAATACACCCAATTGTGTGTAGCTAGTGATGCCACGTATATTAATATTTTTTTAAATGGAAACGTTTGGGCTTTATTGAGCAACAACTCCTACATCATCAACAATCACGCTCGCGACGAGGAAACTAGGGGGAGTTCCATCCAACAACTGGTAACATCCAGTGTGCAAGCATGCTTAGCGCAAAGGTGTGCCGGCACATTGGCTCATCTCATTACATGCTTAATAAAAAAAGAAATAAACGATGAAGCTAGCCCTTCAATTTATAAGAAGATCGGTGCCACAACGGACGAGAAACCGTGCGCGAGTCGCAGAGATTCACCACCTGCAAGCAATCCAATTGCATCCCCGCTCGCGAATAACCACGAAGCTTTGCAAAGATCACACTGTCCCGCAACAAAGAGCTTCCGCAATCATGGGGTCAGTGACGCCCATATACGACTTACTCCATGCTCCAATAAATCATGCGGAAGATCATGCAATCCCTCCTGCTCCACCTTTCAGCGAATCAACAGAGATACCTGCATCAGTATTGATTTTCACCCAATCTGTTTCGGGCGGCCTCCAACCATGACCATGGTGTTCCGGGATCTCCAATAAAGCAGTAGCCTCCCGTACCCTCTTCATAGACTTTGTCGGATCAAGACTCCCCTTCTCGTGTGTCACATTGTTTCGGGAATATTTCATCTTTTCCGGCCGCACAAGAATTAATGGTGCGTGACTGAGTGCATAGCCCAGTGGGGGCTGATGCCTCCTCACCCACCCGAGTTCGAGCGCTCTCGCCCGCATTTTCAGTGATGTTCTACCCTTCTACTTAATGAAATGCCCCGGTTTCCTCCCTGGTGGTCTTGTTTTTTTTCCTTGCATGTACAAAACATGAGTGTCCATGGAGAACAAGAGAAGCTTAGTTGGGCTGGATTCTGAAAAAAAGGATGCATTGTTAGACTTGACCGCTTCATAGCTGGGCCGTAAACAGATACCATGCTAGCCAGAGAATGCGATGGAACAAGTAAGATCAAAATTGGCTGTGATGAAAAGTTAAAAAAAAAAAAAGCTGCAATGAACGGGCGATTTTAACAGGTGATTTTCTTATTTTCTGTTTGATGTTTTATTTTTATTTTTATTACGAAATAATAAATAAAATAAATCCGAATATTGTTAAGTCTGAATTTTTTAGAACATAGCTTTAAAAAAAATCTGAACCATCTCTTCAATGTAATTTTGTTTTTTCCAAATCTGTTTTTTTTTTCGAACAGGAAAAATAGAAAAAATAAAAGGATACAAAAAAGAACAATAAAAATGAAAAAAACAAACGAAGTACTTGATGTGTTTCAACATGTAAGATCTTTAACCTTTTCTAACCCACACATATCTATATGTTTTTTTATTCTAAGATGCACATGAATCTAAACACTAAGAATGTCTACATACGTGCCAGCCAAAAAACATTTTGTTTGAGGAAGAAATGAAGTAAATGATAAAAAAAACTCACTGAATGGGCTGGCCCATTATTGGGCGCCCTGCAGGCGGCGTTTACCCAAAGCGTCCCAAGGAGCGGCGAATAGGATATGTCGACGAAAATACGGGAAAGCGCAGAAGTATGTCTTCCCACAGAAGCGGCCTCGTTAACTAATCCGCGGATTAATCTTAGGATCTTCCAAAAGATTTGATGATTTTGATGATATGAAAGAGGTTCAAATTTCTGGATAAAGGAGAGCAGGCACAATATTTTTTTTTCAAGTTTAAGACGGTCGTATCCGTCATCCGAGTAGATAGAATAGAGTGTTATGTACAGAATTTCGAGCTAGGGAGAAAATCGCTTTACATGGAAATCAACAAAAACTAGTCTCCGGTATCTTGTGTGTGGGCGAAAGTCCACATCGCCAACTCCTCCCGCACCAAAGCTGCCATCTCCATCATCTAGGCCTCCCCGGCGGCATCTGCCGCTCCATCCCGTTCCCTGTCGTCGTCTTCTTCTTCTTGGTCTTGTTTCAATAAAGAGAGAGCACACACAAGTCTCTAGCCGCAACTCGGCACCCCGTACTTCTCTCTACAAAATAAAAAAATATCGCCAACCTCTCACGCACAAGTTTCTGGTTCTCGTTGATTTGTTGGATAATTTCGCTTTACATGTGAGCTGTATTTCACAGCTTATCGCGTGTATGACCATGATGGTGATCTAAATATAGCTACATCCTAACTTTAGTTCCGAGTGAATCTCAAACCATAGGCTTTGAGAGTAGCGACTTCAAAAAAGTGACCGACACTTCCAACGAGAGGTCGCTTTGGGCCCGAACACTTGTTTGGCACCATGGAGTCTAGCCAACGAGTCTGAGGATACACAGAAAAGCAGGTAGAAAATTCACGAAGAATGGAGAACATGCACAAGTCTAGCTCTCGGTAACCGGTACTTCTCTCTGGAAAAAAATGAACCGCTACGACGTACGGGAGCCTTTTTTTGCCCTAGCTAATCTATTTATTAAGAAAAAATTCACAACAAAATGATTTCAGAAACAAACTTTTGTGATACTCTTGCAGTATTAAATCGTCAGCCTTAATTCATCCCAAAAGGACAAAACCCACACACTCGATCAAAACTACTGCTCCCTCCGTTCGTTCTGAAATAAGTGTATTAGATTTGCTAAAAAATGGATTTTTATACATGCTTAATGTTTAGACTACATCCACTTCTAGGGAAATCTAAAACACTTATTTTGTGACTGAGAGTATTTTTTAGAAGATTCCAATTTGTTATAAACTAAACCCAAATATCCATCGAGTCAAGGTTTTGATGGTTACCCAATTGTTCATCTTGAATGTAAGAGTTCTTCTATATTTTTGCAATGATTGGATTTTCAAGATGGTGCCTGCAATTATCAATGTTGTATACTTGAAATAACATAATGGTTTTGCTAAGAGGACCTAACTAAGACATAGAACAGTATTGACTCGTTGTAGGAACATTTTTTTGGGGAGGAAGATCAATGGCACTTCACTTTACTCGTATATATTCAACAAACGAGATAAATCATGCCATTACATCATCATATATAACATATGCAACCTTTTCAGAGCCGCATTATTAATGGTACATTGCGAACAGATCGACGACACAACCATTAGAATCCAGAATGGATTTAGAGCACGAGAAAATTATGGAAAACAGAGGGGGAAAACAAGCAGAATTACATATGCAGATCGATGCAGGAGCAGCAGCTGCTGCCGGCAAGATCGAAGACGATCGTTCTCAAATCGGTGGACGTTGCCTGGAGGCTGAATTCGGTGGATCTCATCTACTTGGTGAACTCGATGGCATAGGCGTTAGCGTAGATGTACGTGGACTTGACGCCGGCGAACCCGGCTCCCTTGGCGAGCGCCTGGAACTCCCGCTCGTACCTCTCCCTGCCGCCGGGGTTGTGCGCGAGCATGATCATGTCGACGTGGAACACCCCCTGCGCCTTGGGCGTGGCGTCCGGGTTCACCGGCAGGATGCACTCCACCAGCACCACCTTGCCGTGCGCCGGCAGCGCGTCGTAGCAGTTCTTGAGCAGCGTCGCGCAGTGCTCGTCGCTCCAGTCGTGGAGGATCCACTTCATGAGGATGGCGTCGCCCGAGGGCACGCTCTTGAACATGTCGCCTCCGACGTGGGTGACGCCCGGGAACGGCGGCGCCTCGGAGATGACGTGGGGGAGGTCGAAGTTGACCCCCTTGATGGTGGGGTAGTGCGCGGTGATGGCGGCTACGGTGGCGCCGACGCCGCCGCCGACGTCGACGAGGGTGCCGAGGCCCTGGAAGCCGTCGTAGAGCTCGAGGAGCTTCTTGGTGATGATGATGGAGTGGTTCTTCATCCCTTCGTTGAACACGCGGTTGAAGCGCGGGTCTGTGCCGTGGTACTCGAACGCCGACATGCCATACGCCTTGTTGAACGGGATGCCGCCGTCAAGGACCGCGTCTTTGAGATAGTACCTGTAATTCACTCGGAGAACACATTTTATTCCAACCACTCGTCATACTAGTGTGAATAGTGGTTGCCATGAAAACATTTCCATGCTAATAGTACTTAATCCAATTAATGCTACCGGTATGATCTGTTTTTTTAGTGGTCAGTATGATCTGCTTTAGCAGGCAATAATATACGTAAGTATTTCCTCTTCCTGCTGCCATTTGTGTTTTGCGACAGGCAAAACAGATGCAATTTTCAGAGTAGCGGAGGACTAGTCTGAAGTCTGAACCGAACTCTGACCTTGCCTAAGCAAGCACTGCTACAGCATACCGATTTAAGGCTGTCTAGCTTCTTGATCAATTCTGCAAAATTCTTCTATTCTTTGGTGATTACTAGTTGAATTTTAGCGCGCCGGCACGGCGCGTCCCTGGTGAATTTTGGAGGCATTTGGATTGAATGTTTGAAATATTCATTTTTGAATTTTGAATGTAATAGTTCTTCAAATTTGATAAAATACTGTAAATCAACATCTATAAGGTGTTCGAAATCATGTAAAGCATGCTCTATTTTCAAATATGATTTCTAATTCGAATGTACTGGTACTTCTTAGAAAATATTATGTATGATGTTTTTTTTTTGATAATCTGTTTGTTTCTTTAGTTACGTTATATGTACTATAGCTCAAATTCAGTTTGAAATCAAAATATAATTGGAGAAAATGAGTTCGTATTACCTAAAAAATATGTAGCTAATCAAGCATTTTCTCCAAATGCAGCTACATAATTAGAGAATTTTAAGTTATGTTGCTTCCAAATATGTTTGCCGAATCGAAATGTTTAAATTTAGTTTAATGTTGCTATAATTTTCTTACGTAGCATCATATTCAGAGGAAGCATGTTACGGTTATGTACAAACGTTACTATTTTTGAGCATTAATTTAAATTTGGAAATGGATGTATTCAAGAATATTATTAGGGTTGGAAATGGTTGTAATTTTAAAAAAGCTCATGTTTGGAAAGAGTATAGCTTCAGATTCAATTTTTTTATTTCTGTAAAATGATCATATTTGGAAAGCATTTGGAAGTTAGAAGTATTCAAATTTGAAATTCTATCATATGCCGTAAATAGTCGGCATTTAATCTTGTGGTCGTTTTGATATGTTAGTAGATATATTTGAAGTTATTGATTTTGCAGTTTTTAGGTAAATAGTTCAAAATTGTTCAAATTTTGATTTCGTAATGTTTCAAAATTGTTCAAATACCCTAGAACAGTATCTAGGGAAAAATTATGTAAAGCATGTTCCGTTTTTTTTCCTCCCAAAAGGGAACTACGAAATCTATGAATTCCATATTTTGTAAAATGGTGTGAAGGTATTAAATAAGACTTAACTTATGATTTTAGAAAGTTAAGGTTTGAAATTATTTGAGAAATGTCACAAAGCAATTATAATTGTTATTTCGATTTTTTACAACTTCTTTGAATTTGGTCTGAATTTATGTGGACATGTAATTCAATTATGGGTTTGAAACTTGTTTGCCATATTTATATAATTACAATTTCTTTTAAATATTTTGTATCAAAATTAAGGTTTGAAATTATTTGGGAAATGTCACAAAGCAATTATAATTGTTATTTCGATTTTTACAACTTCTTTGAATTTGGTCTGAATTTATGTGGACATGTAATTCGATTATGGGTTTGAAACTTGTTTGTCATATTTATGTAATTACAATGTGTTTTGAAATATTTTGTATTTGGAAAATTTGCAAAAGGTTTAGATATCAGAAAATAGGGAAAAGAAAAAAAGGAAAAAAAGCCGCAGCAGCCAGACAGGCCGGCCCGTGTGGCGGCCCAACTGGCCAGGCCAGGCCCGCTGGGCGTTATTTGAATAAGCTGGTTTTAGTCGAAGGGGAAAAAAATGTCGGGTGGGCCCCACTGTGACGTCGGGTTGACGTCACAGGGACCAGGCGTGGCCGCGGCGGCGCCAAGGTCGCCGGCGGCGCGCCGGCGCGATCTGGCACAGGCGCCTACGCGCCCTGGGTGCGCCCGGCCGCGGCCGACCCGAAGGAGGCGGCGCCGTCCCTTCTGGGTCACCGGAGCAGCGCCGGCGGGCCGCGGACGCGGCGGAGGGCAGCGCGCATGGCCGCGATGATTCCGGCGCCTCCGCGGCGTCTCGGCTCGCGAGCTTGGGCGAGGTGGTGGAGGCGAGGTCGGCGGAGCCGTCCGTGGCCTCAGATGCGTGCGGGGAGGCCTGCCACGGCGGCGCGAGGCGTCGGCGCCCGCGGCGATTCCGGCGGCGCGCGGGAGAGAGCTGGGAGAAGGGGGTGGAATGGAATTTTTGCAAGGAAAACCCTGACGTTTCTGGTTTTTGCGTGTAGGTCCTTCCGCTCGAGGAGTTTGGGAGCGCGGAACAATTTCTCGCCCGCGAGGTTTTTTTTTGCAAAACCGTCAAGCGCGGTTGCTGTGGACCGTCGGATCGTCGATGGACGGCCGCGATCAAGGTGCTGTATTACTGTAGAATGCTACAGTAGCTACAGTACTCGGGGTTGAGAGAGCCGCGATATGCTCAACTTTTATATAGTTAGTAATTCCAAGGAGGGAGGCAAGAAAAGTCACCGTGTGGCCCAATTCGTCCTCTAAAAGCAGGTCGACATTTGTATACGTTATCTGACTTTCTACTCTGTCGACAATGCACGCGGAAACCCAATGTCCAGAAATGTTTCTAGATGACTGACACGGGAATGAATAGACGAGGTTCTCTAGGTCGTAGTACGAATTTAGAACTACTATTCCCTGTTGGTGAAGCTCAATTTGGCAAAGAAAGACAGTTATGCCAGCGACAGGAAGAATGGGCAAGCTAAGAAGATGAACGATGCATTGATCGATCGATCGACAGTAAATTAACTCCACTCCACTGACTCACCAGCTCTCCATGAGGACCTTGTCCTGGTTCATGAGCGCGAGCGCGGCCATGGAGACGCCGTCCTCGTTAGGTGTGAGGAACTTGCACACGGGCGCGGCGCCGTACCAGCGGGAGAGGCGGCCGTCCTTGGCCTCCTCCACCACGCACGTCACCACCTTGTACGAGGCCAGGAGCCGGAGCATGCGGTCCACCATGTCCGGCGCTTCGGGGTTTGCCGTGGACGGGAGCTTGGCGGCGACCTCGGCAGGGGTGAGTGACTTGCCGCCGGCGGACTGCAGGGTCTCCAGGAGGCCGAGCTCGATGGCGTTCTTCAGCGTCATCGGGAGGATCGACGCCGAGGCGAGCTGCAGGGCGAACATGCACGCCTCCTCGTCGGCGGTCGCGGCCATGTCGGCGGCGGTGGAGCCCATGACGCCGGTGCTGGTGGGTGTTTTTGGTGTGAGCGATAGAGTGAGCGATGAGGTGTGCTGTGCAGGGAGGGGGAGAATGGGTTATATGGCCTTCTCGCTTCACCTACTACCACCACCACACCAACTGCTGTTTTTTCGTAATCTTCGCAAAAACCAAAGGGAGAAATGTGGCACCGGAAAAGGTATATTCTCACATCATTGTTAGTGAGTGAGTAGGTGGGCACTGAAACATACTCCCTCCGTTCCAAATTACTTGACTTGACTTTGTTCAAATACAGATGTACCTATACTTGTTTAGTGTTTAGATACATCCGTTTTTAGACAAATGCATGTCAAGTAATTTGGAACGGAGGGAGTACATTCATATCTAGCCGAATAGTAGCGGATCAGTTATCAGAAAAAAGATACACTGAAAATGAACAGCTGCAGATGGTAAATACACAAAGGTAGCAGTGTAGAGTGGGAGTTATCAATCCTTCCACACAAATGTCAAGCTTAGGTAGAAAACAAGCGTAAAATGTCGTCGTCTGGATTCTTCGGTAAAGAATGTGTGATATACTTAACCCGGCGCGAAAAAGATATGTATGATGTACCCATGCTGAGATATGCATGTCATCACATTTTTGTTTTGATTTGATACATGGCTGCATAACCAACGTGTAATTGGATGGTTAGAAATGTGGTTATATACTAATTACACGAGAGTTCAAACTTCAAATTTAACACACATCTGAAAAATAGTAGAGTGATCACACATGAGAAAAGTCATCATCGTACACGAGAAAGGTCAGCTCGGTTACTATTACCGAGTCGCACGGCACTGCCAAATATGCTATAGATTTATCCTTTTCCCACCTGCTGTGAAATTCCTCCTCCATTTCATCACAAAATCCACAAGATTTTGGTTTTCTTTTCTTTGTGGGGTGAAAAGCAGAGTTGTTTCTGGATGGTGTGGGGTCGGTGGGCACGGTCGGGAGTGCGCTCACCATCCAAGAGTAGGTTCGTTGGAGTGAGCAGCTTGTCGCTCGGTCAGTGACGTATGGCGGCAGCTAGAGAACCAGGGATAGGTTTGCTACTCTAGTTGTGAATTTTGATCATGCAAACCGGCATCAGCAGCTTTCTCCTCCGTGTTCTTTTTTTTGTTGTTGCTGGTATTCTCCTCCGTGATTCATTTCTACCGACACTTTTAGTCAATCGAAGGGAGTAGTATATACCATGTTCGTAAAAGTCCAAGCATGCAAATAAGGAGGACGAGCTGGCAGTTTACTCGTGTGCTCGTGAGTGACTTTTCTTGTCGAAGCAATGGCCCGGCACCAATTTGACGTCGTCGACCCTGAGTGGAGAAAATCTATCTATATATAAAGGCTGAGGCTTTCAGCCTCCTGGGAAGGTGTCCACGTCACGATACTGTAGCAGCGCTACAGTGCACCGACGAGCAGGTTCCATTTCCGCGATCGGTTTGAGTTTGGTCGACTCTAACTCTTTAATTTCGTATCGAAACTCGCAAAAACATCTGACAAATTTTGTCAAATTCGTCGCGCTCGGACATCCGTTTGAATTTTCCTTTCACGATAAGATGAATATCAACCTTCCGAACAAATTTCATGTTTTAACCTTTTTGTTTCGACGGACATAAACATATTTTTCTCCAATATTCAGATTCATTGTATTTTTGTCTGTGAAAAATGACAAATTCTGACGGATTTCAAAATTTTGAAACTCGAGGTGGCCAAGTCGCCCGGGCACTGTAGAAGCGCCGTCGCTTCGCCGTCCTCTTTCCTCCTCCGCTCGGACGGAGACGCCGTCGGCGCCGAGCTCCTCCAAAGCACACAAGGAACTCCGCCGTCGTCTCCTCTACTTGTAAGAAAATTTCATATTCAAGAAATTTCCAAAATTTACACATAAAGGTTGCACCAAATATCCACTGTGTACAAAAGTGAAACTAAGAGATTCTTAAAATTAAGAAAAATTTAAACTTTTCACGTAAACTAAGAGATCTCCATTTTGATGCAGATTTTTTGGATTAGTTTTCCAAATAATTTTTGTATTTTTTGCTGAAACAAAAAAACCAAATTCCAGCGGATTTCACAATTTCATATCGGGCCGCCGCGCGACATTTGCTAGTTATACGTAGGAAGACCTGCCACCTCGCGCACTCACACACTCGCCATCAGTACCACTGTAGAAAAACGTCAACCTACAGTAGCCACCTACCGCACCCCGGTACTGCCGCATTATGCAAAGCCCAGTCGATCTCCTTCAGTTTCACCCCTGTACCTTTTTTTTTTGAAACATGATTTATGCATGGCCTTCTAATCTCTGGGAAAACATGACATGTTCTCTTTTGGTACCCGTACGCTGATACGTCCTTTCTACTGCGTGCACTTCACTCCTTGACCTCTGTTTTGTGGAAGATTTGCTCGCGGCCCTTCAATTTCTAACAACATAAACATTAGAGCATCTCCACCGGCATCCCATAAACATGTGTCCGGCACCCTCCAATTGCTCTCTCTTTGGGGGCGCGGGACACACGTCTGGACGTAAAAATAAAAATTTCTCCAGCGGCACCCTCTAAACAGCACCCTCTATTCACTATTTTTTCCATAGTCATTTCATCAAACACCTTGTGAGCAAGGTATTCCAGCGATGAATCTAGCACACATCAGCGGCGTGGAGGGAAGAGTCGGCGTCGGGTGCACGAGGCCGAGCCCCTGCAGGGTGAGCACATACTTCTTATGTCGCCGCCCTTGTCCCCCATCCTCTCCGCCGGAGAAGAGCGACGTCGTGGGCGAGGTGGAGGTGGCCGTGCTGACCACGAGCGATGGAAGCAGCAGCGCCGAGGAGCTCCACGTTCTGCGGCCACGCCTCCCGACGAGGTCACTTGATACGTCCATTTTGCATCACTATTTTATATCATAATTTACTGTTATTCATTGATATATTTCATATTTAGAGATGATACTTATGTTATTTTACCTATTTTGCATGTTTCATGATTATTGGAGGATTATTCACCGGAGTCAGGATTCTGCTGGAAAAAGCACCGTCAGGATACAATATTTCTGAAGATCAACAATTGAAGGAAATTATACAGAATCTCCTATTTTGTCAGATGCCGGAGGGAGCCAAAAGGGGAGGCCAAGGTGGGCCACCATGGGCCCTCCCCATACCATGGCGCGGCCCCCTAGGCTGGCACGCCGCCATGTGGGGAGGGAGCCCAGGCCCACCTCAGTCGACGCCCCTTCGCGTACTTCACCCCCTGGAAACCCTAACACCGGGGGGAGCATCGAGAAAATATTCCGCCGCCTCCACGAGGTGAAAAACACCAGAGAGAGAAAAGCTCTCCGGCAGGGAGAAATCTGCCGGGGAAATTCCTTCCTGGAGGGGGGAAATCATCGCCATCGTCACCGTCATCGAGCTGGACTTCATTGGGATCATCATCACCATCATCTCCACCGCCGACACCGTCATCTCCGCCGCTCCACCCCGTTCCGCTGTAACATCTAGGGTTGAATCTTGTGTATTTCATAGGGGAAACTTTCCCGGTGTTAATTACTCCTTGTGGTTGATGCTATTGAGTGCCGTTGAATTAAGGTTTATGTCCAGATTGTTATTCATCGTTATTTCACCTCTGATCATGATCTATATGATGTCTTGTGAGTAGTTCGTTTAGTTCTTGAGGACATGGGAGAAGTCTAAATGTTAGTAGTGAATTATGTTGAGTAATATTTAATGGTTTGATATTTAAGTTGTGGTGTTATTCTTCTAGTGGTGTCATGTGAACGTCGACTACATGACACTTCACCTCTATGGGCCTAGGGGAATGCATTGTGTATTCCTTTGCCAATTGTGGGGTTGCCAGAGTGACAGCAACCTGAACCCCCGTTGGTATATCGATGCATGAGGGATAGCAGGATCTCAGAGTTTAAGGTCGTGGTTAGATTTATCTTAATTACTTTCTTGTATTTGTGGATGCTTGCAAGGGGTATAATCACAAGTATGTATTAGTCCTAGGAAGGGCGGTGCATTAGCATAGGTTCACCCACACAACACTTATCAAAACAATGAAGATTAATCAACTATATGAAGCGAAAGAACTAGACTAAATTCCCGTGTGTCCTCAAGAACGTTTGGTCATCATAAGTAAACCAACCGGCTTGTCCTTTGCTGTAGAAAGGATTGAGCCACTTGCTGCAATTATTATTACTACATTTTACTTACTTGTATTTTATTTATCTGCTATATCAAAAACCCCTAAAAACTTGTCAACACCTTCTGCTCCTCGTTGGGTTCGACACTCTTATTTATCGAAAGTACTACGATACACCCCCTATACTTGTGGGTCATCAAGACTATTTTCTGGCGCCGTTGCCGGGGAGTGAAGCGCTATTGGTAAGGGAAACATCTACTGTACGTGCTGTTTTTATTTCTGCCTGCTGCTATATTTCATTATTGAGAGGTCTTCTCTTGAATTCCTATTTGGAAAATCTACTACTACTGCAAAGGTAGTAGATGAGGCGCCAGCTGAGCAGGTAATTCCATATAAAATACCTATGAAAATTATTGAACGTGTTACGAATAACCGCTATGGAGGGGATGGAACTGTCCATCCTGGAGATCATTTGCTATTTTTACATGAATTATGCGAGTTGTTCAAGTGTGCAGGTATTTCTATGGATGAAGTTAAGAAGAAACTATTCTCTATATCACTGATGGGTAGAGCTGCAGAATGGTACAAACTGCTGAAAAATGGTCGTTCTCTTGGTTGGGAGGAAATTGTGCTCTATTTTATTCTAAATTCTATCCTCCAAGTGAAATTCACCAAGATCGAAATCTTATATATAATTTTTGGCCTCATGATGGAGAGAGTATTGCCCAAGCGTGGGGGAGATTGAAGTCATTAATGCTCAAATGTCCCATTCATGAGCTTCCTGGTAATGTCATTATTGATAATTTCTATGCAAGACTCTCTTTTCAAGATAAAACCTTGTTAGATACTGCTTGTTCTGGATCATTCACACGCAACAAAGAAGGTTTAAATGGGACCTTCTTGACCGGATTCAGGAGAACACTGAAGGATGGGAGAACGACAAAGGTAGAGAGTCAGGTATAAAGTATGATTATGAATGCATTAAAACTTTTATGGATACTGATAAATTTCGAAATATGAGTGTGTTTATGGTCTTGACTCTCAAGTTGTTGCAAATTTTTATAAAGCTTTTGCCTCTCATTTCGAATTGCCTAAGAAAAGTTTTAATAAATATCATGAACCTTATAAAGATAAAACTGATTTGCCTATAGGTAGAAGTATTGAAGTTAATACTGTTGATCACATCCTTCCTGAAGCTTATATTGAAAAAATTCCTTTTCCTGCTAAAGTGAAGGAACATTCTGTTATAACTAGTGTGGTTAACAAAAGTGCAAAGAAACCTATAGAACCTGATGAGCAAATAACTGTTGAACCTGCTGTAGCGATAATTAAAGACCTTGTAACTGAAAGTGTAGAAGATGGGCACATCATCTTTGTGAAGATGCTTCTAATATTGTTTCACATCCTAGTAAATCTAGGAAAGCTAGTGTTCCTGTGCTTTCTGTTAGAATAGGTGATCATTGCTATTACGGTTTATGTGATATTGGTGCAAGTTCCAGTGCTATTCCTTATGAGCTTTACAGGGAAATTATGCATGAAATTGGTTCTTGTGAACTTGAAGAGATTGATGTGGTTATTCGGCTAGCTAATAGAGAAACTATCTCTCCTATTGGTATTGTTCGAGATGTGGAAGTTTTATGTGGTAAGATTAAATATCCTGCTGACTTTTTGGTACTTGGTTCTGCTGCTAGTAAAACTTGTCCTATCATTTTTGGTAGACCTTTCTTGAATACTTGTGGTGCTATTATAGATTGTAAGAAAGAGAAAATTTTGACTAAATTTGCTGGTGAATCTTATGAGTTTAATTTCTCTAAATTTGCCAAAACTCCTTATGAAACCGAATTGCCTAATGAGGATTTTAGAGTTGAACAACTTGCATCTATTGCTCTTGCTCCTAATGACCTTTGCAGCAACATTGGAGGATCATGAAAGTGAAGTCTTTAGGGAAGAGGAATGAGCTTGACGAAATTTTCTTCGTCAACCTATTCTTAAACATAATTTACCTGTTGAAGATTTAGGTACCACACCACCACCAAAGGAGGATCCTGTTTTCGATTTGAAACCTTTACCTGATAATCTTAAATATGCTTATATTGATGATAAGAAAACATATCCTGTTATTATTAGTTCTAAGCTTTCAGGTTTTGAAGAAGAAAGATTATTGGAAATATTGGAAACACCGAGGAGCTATTGGATACACTCTTGATGATTTAAAAGGGATTTCTCCCTCTATTTGCCAACACGCCATCAATATGGAAGATGATGCAAAGCCTGTTGTTGAACATCAACGTCGTCTAATTCCTAAAATGAAGGATGTGGTAAGAAATGAGGTATTAAAACTTCTTGAAGCTGGTATTATATATCCTATTGCTGATAGTAAATGGGTAAGTCCTGTGCATTGTGTTCCTAAGAAAGGAGGAATTACTGTTGTACCAAATGATAATGATGAGCTCATCCCTCAAAGAGTAGTTGTAGGATATAGAATGTGCATTGATTTTCGGAAAGTTAATAAAGTTACTAAGAAAGATCATTACCCTTTACCTTTCATTGATCAAATGTTAGAAAGGTTATCTAAGAATACTCATTTTTGCTTTCTTGATGGTTATTCTGGGTTTTCGCAAATTGCTGTTAGAGCTAAAGATCAAGAGAAAACTACTTTCACTTGTCCTTATGGAACTTATGCTTATAGGCGTATGCCTTTCGGTTTATGTAATGCTCCTGCTACTTTTCAAAGATGCATGTCTGCTATTTTTCATGGCTTTTGTGAAAAGATTGTAGAGGTATTCATGGACGATTTTTCCGTCTATGGGAATTCTTTTGATAACTGTTTGCGAAACCTTGATAAAGTTTTGCAGAGATGTGAGGAAACTAACCTTGTTCTTAATTGGGAGAAATGCCACTTTATGGTTAATGAAGGAATTGTTCTGGGACATAAAATTTCTGAAAGAGGTATTGAAGTTGATAGAGCTAAAGTTGAAGCAATTGAGAAAATGCCCTATCCCAGGGATGTCAAAGGTATTCGTAGTATTCTTGGTCATGCTGGTTTCTATAGAAGGTTTATTAAAGATTTCTCTAAAATTTCAAAGCCTCTTACTAATCTTCTTCAAAAAGATGTACCTTTTGTTTTTATGATGATTGTAAGGAAGCTTTTGAAACTTTGAAAAAGGCTTTAATTACTGCTCCTGTAGTTGAACCACCTGATTGGAATTTACCTTTTGAAATTATGTGTGATGCTAGTGATTTTGCTGTAGGTGCTGTTCTTGGACAGCGAGTAGATAAGAAGTTGAATGTTATTCATTATGCTAGTAAGACTCTTGATACTGCTCAAAGAAATTATGCTACTACTGAAAAAGAGTTCTAGCTGTAGTTTTTGCTTGTGACAAGTTTAGACCTTATATTGTTGATTCAAAAGTCACTATTCATACTGATCATGCTGCCATTAAGTACCTTATGGAAAAGAAAGACGCTAAGCCAAGGCTTATTAGATGGGTGCTACTTTTACAAGAATTCGATTTGCATATTGTAGATAGGAAAGGTGCTGATAATCCTGTTGCTGATAATTTGTCTAGATTGGAAAATATTGCTTATGATCCCATACCTGTTAATGATAGTTTTCCAAATGAACAATTGGCTGCAATAAAGGTGAGCTCGCGAGATAGTCCTTGGTATGCTGATTATGCTAACTTTATTGTTTCCAAGTACTTGCCTCCAACCTTTTCAGCTCAGCAAAGAAGGAAATTCTTTTATGACTTGAGGCATTATTTTTGGGATGACCCACACTTATATAAAGAAGGAGTGGATGGTATTATGCGAAGATGTGTTCCCGAATATGAACAACAAGAGATATTCAGAAAATGTCATGGTAGTGCTTATGGAGGACATCACGCTGGAGATAGAACTGCACAAAAGTTCTACAATCAGGTTTTTATTGGCCACCTCTCTTTAAAGATGCAAGAAGTTTATTTTATCTTGTGATGAATGTCAAAGAGTTGGTAATATCTCTAGACGCAATGAAATGCCTATGAATTATTCTCTTGTTATTGAACCATTTGATTGTTGGGGATTCGACTTCATGGGTCCTTTCCCTCTTCAGAAGGTAATACTCATATACTTGTTGCTGTTGATTATGTTACTAAGTGGGTAGAAGCCATACCTACAAAAAGTGCTGATGGTGAGACCTCTTTAAAAATGCTTTTAGATATTATTTTCCCTAGGTTTGGAGTACCTAGATATCTTATGACTGATGGAGGTTCTCATTTTATTCATGGTGGTTTTAGAAAGACCCTTGCTAAATATGGTGTTAATCATATAATTGCTTCAGCTTATCATCCTCAAACTAGTGGGCAAGTAGAATTATCAAATAGAGAAATTAAATCTATCTTGCAAAAGACTGTTAACAAATCTAGAAAAAATTGGGCTGGTAAGTTAAAAGATGCTTTATGGGCTTATAGAACTGCTTATAAAAATCTATGGGTATGTCTCCTTATAAAATGGTTTATGGAAAAGCTTGTCACTTGCCTTTAGAATTAGAGCACAAAGCTTATTGGGCTGTGAGAGAACTTAATAAAGATTTTAAACTTGCTGGTAAGAAGAGGTTACTCCAATTAAGTTCTTTAGATGAATGGAGAAGTGAAGCTTATGAAAATGCTAGACTTTTTAAGGAGAAAGTTAAGAAATGGCATGATAGAAGAATTATTAAGAGAGAGTTTAATGTTGGTGAGAAAGTTCTATTGTATCGATCTCGTCTCAAATTTTTTGTAAGAAATTACTCTCAAAATGGGAAGGACCTTTTGTCATTGTGGAGGTGTATCGTTCAGGTGCAATAAAGATTGCTTCACTGAAAGATAATGCTACACAAGTGGTGAATGGGCAAAGACTCAAACATTATATTTCTGGAGATTCTTATAATGAAGACGTTGATGTTATTCGAGTGGTAACTCCGGAAACTTTTATTAAAAGCAAATTGATGGGACTGCAGAGTCTGTTTTCGAATAGGTAACAGTTTTGGTAAGAAAAAGTTCATGTTTAACTTTTAAATGATATTTTTGTTATTTTTATTTAATATGGAAAATTACGAGATCAAAACGGGTAGGAAAAGGTGCCCGAGGGCACCTCCCCACACTGTGGCGCGGGCCCACCCCTGGCCACGCCGCCATATGGGAGGGCACCTCGGAGCCCTTCTCCGACCTGGTTTCTCTCCCGTACCTCCCTTTTGTCGTAAAACATTTTGCTATATAATTCCCAGGATCCCCCAAGGTCCGTATATCATCTTTTCGTCGTGTTTTGTTTCAACCTATTTCTGTCCAGATGTCGTCCCAAGGTTCATCTTCAGAGGATTACGTGATGCGACGTCGACGTGAGCTCCTCCGTAACCTTGATCAGGGGACTTTCGTTGGATGGGTAGAAGAAGAAAGGATCACAGCTAGGCGTGAGGACATGGATCGGAGCGTCAAGGAGGAAGTGAAGAAGATATCGTCAAGCAAGGAGGGACAAACGGCCACAAGATCAAAGACACTCAAGCCTACTTTTGTGGGAGCGATTAACCCTGGACGTGCTTTTTCTCATAATGTGCAGGGACCTATACCACCTGCCCCGGACCTTAGCTCTTTCCCTGCGGTGGAAGAAGCTCTTCGGGTCACCGATGAGTTTTGTGATCAATATCGTGTTCTGAGGATGGAAGTGGAGATACTTCAGGAGGAGAACAGCCGACTTCGCGGAATGTTGGAGCGCTTCCTCACTCCCATCATGGTTGTTCCACCACCGCCACCGAAGGAGTAATTCATCATTGGTATTGGCATCCCCTTGGCTTGTTCCAAGCTTGGGGGGGTTGCCGCGGTATCACATCATTATCTTTTACCTTTTTACTTTTCAATCAAGTCATATCATGAGTAGAGAAGTTATCATATATGATGGTTTGTAGTATGGAAGTATCTCTCCTTTAGTTGGTTATCTATGTATCCCTTGGTGTGAGTTGCCTTTATGGAATATTAATGAGAAGTTTTATCATTTACTTTCTGCACTTCTTATTTTAGTTTGCAATTTCTGTCATATGAATGATCTTGTTGTTAGTATTGGCATCACTTTGGGAGCATTAAGTAAATCTATTTGGTTTTGGCAAACTTAGCATTGGTCAGTAGCAACAATACTTTGAGGCTTAAGTAGAAAAGAGGGAAGTGCATGTAGATATAACGTCCTTCATGGAGCTGCTCTTGAAAGTCTGGTTGACAAGGGGATAGTGTTTTCTTTACTGCGATTCGTTGACAACGACATACATAGCTCAAACATATATTTTTATATACTCTCTATATGATTTCAAAACATAAAAAGCTCTAGCACATGATTTAATCCCTGCTTCCCTCTGCGAAGGGCCTATCTTTTACTTTCATGTTGAGTCAGTAAACCTATTCCCCTCTATCTCAAGCAAGCATTTGAGTTGTTGTGATTCAATCATCTATATGTTATTACTTGCAATCATGTCTTTTATCCTTCCTTGTTTAGCACAAGTCTTTTATCTGAATGAATACAACTTTGAAAGTTATCAATGACCGTAAGGAGACTGTTATAGTTGAGCATGCAAGTTCTGCAATATAAGCTGTAGTATAAAGACTCTGATCGAAAGATAAGTACAATCGGTTAATTGTTCTCTGACCAAGAATGAAGTTTGCCATCACCAATTATGATTTCCTCTACGCACCTTTATTTGTGATTTCCCTTTACTTGTTTCAAGTTAAGTTATATGAGAGGAAGTTGTTATCTAAAATGACTTGTGTGTTAATAGATGTGATGCTACTTGTCCATATTTTATTTATCGACACTTCACTCCATAAGCATGTGGTCTTGTTTACTGAACTCAGTTTTCGCTTGGGGACAAGCGAGGTCTAAGCTTGGGGGGGGGGGGGGGGTTGATACGTCCATTTTGCATCACTATTTTATATCATAATTTACTGTTATTCATTGATATATTTCATATTTAGAGATGATACTTATGTTATTTTACCTATTTTGCATGTTTCATGATTATTGGAGGATTATTCAACGGAGTCAGGATTCTGCTGGAAAAAGCATCGTCAGGATACAATATTTCTGAAGATCAACAATTGAAGGAAATTATACAGAAGCTCCTATTTTGTCAGATGCCGGAGGGAGCCAAAAGGGGAGGCCAAGGTGGGCCACTATGGGCCCTCCCCATACCATGGCGCGACCCCCTAGGCTGGCGCGCCGCCATGTGGGAGGGAGCCCAGGCCCACCTCAATCGACGCCCCTTCGCGTACTTCACCCCCTGGAAACCCTAACACCGGGGGGAGCATCGAGAAAATATTCCGCCGCCTCCACGAGGCGAAAAACACCAGAGAGAGAAAAGCTCTCCGGCAAAGAGAAATCTACCGAGGAAATTCCTTCCTGGAGGGGGAAATCATCGGCATCATCACCGTCATCGAGCTGGACTTCATTGGGATCATCATCTCCACCGCCGACACCGTCATCTCCGCCGCTCCACCCCGTTCCGTTGTAACATCTATGGTTGAATCTTGTGTATTTCATAGGGGAAACTTTCCCGGTGTTAATTACTCCTTGTGGTTGATGCTATTGAGTGAAACCGTTGAATTAAGGTTTATGTCCAGATTGTTATTCATCATTATATCACCTCTGATCATGATCTATATGAGTCTTGTGAGTAGTTCGTTTAGTTCTTGAGGACATGGGAGAAGTCTAAATGTTAGTAGTGAATTATGTTGAGTAATATTTAATGGTTTGATATTTAAGTTGTGGTGTAATTCTTGTAGTGGTGTCATGTGAATGTCGACTACATGACACTTCACCTTTATGGGCCTAGGGGAATGCATTGTGTATTCGTTTGCCAATTGTGGGTTGCCGGAGTGACAGCAATCTGAACCCCCGTTGGTATATCGATGCATGAGGGATAGCAGGATCTCAGAGTTTAAGGCTGTGGTTAGATTTATCTTAATTACTTTCTTGTATTTGCGGATGCTTGCAAGGGGTATAATCACAAGTATGTATTAGTCCTAGGAAGGGCGGTGCATTTGCATAGGTTCACCCACACAACACTTATCAAAACAATAAAGATTAATCAACTATATGAAGCGAAAGCACTAGACTAAATTCCCGTGTGTCCTCAAGAACGTTTGGTCATCATAAGTAAACCAACCGGCTTGTCCTTTGCTGTAGAAAGGATTGGGCCACTTGCTGCAATTATTATTACTGCATTTTACTTACTTGTATTTTATTTATCTGCTATATCAAAAACCCGTAAAAACTTGTCTGTGAGTATTTACAATGAATCCTTCATTGAAACTGCTTGTCAACACCTTCTGCTCCTCGTTGGGTTCGACACTCTTATTTATCGAAAGTACTACGATACCCCTATACTTGTGGGTCATCATCACTCCACTGCTCGGGTGCCGCCAAGTTCTTCCCACAGCTCTCTGCATTGCAGTCTACACCCCGTGTACACCACGACGCGCTTTGGCGCCGCCGAGAAGTGCACGAAGAGGTCGGCGTCGCGGCCATCGGTGTCGTTGCCGCCGAGAAGTGGGCTAAGATCTTGTCGCGCAGGACGGCGGCCAGCGCACGCACCAGACAATGTCGTCTTCTTGAATGTCTGCTGCTGCTCGGCAGAGCCTGCTACAGAGCCGGAGAAGCAGGGTGTCGAAGACTGGTCCCAGGAAGGGGTGTCTCTCAAGTGCCAGGAAACGAGTAAGGGCTGAACACAACGTCAAACAAATCCTCAACAACCTCGGTGACGGTGCTCGTCGAGCTCGGTGAGGAACATCACGACAGAGAGGTAACACGAGCCGCTACCCAGGTTCAGGCCCACCGTGAGGTGTAAAAGCCCTACGTCCTGCTAAGATGTATTGCACTGCTTGGAGAGGTTCACAGTACAAGGGTGCTTGCCGAGGGCACTGCTATGGCTATGGTGGACTATGGTGGAATGAGCTCCGTCTTCTTCTCAGACGTAGCTCCTTGGTTGTGGAATGTTGTGAATGCGGGATCCCCCTCCTAGGTCGTACACTGGCTCCTTATATACTGGGCTTGGTCCTCTTCCCCGAAAATCTCCGGCGGGAAGGGATACCACAATGCCGCCGAGTTGGAGCACAGCGCACAGCGTCGGGGGCGTCCATGGACACGGTCCATGGCAGGGAGCACGTCGTCTTGGCAGAAAAAGCCACCGTCCAACCAGGACGGTGGGCGGCGCTGCAGAGCTTTGGGGCGCCCCACGGTGACGTCGCAGTTGGAGCGTAGCGGCGGCCGGCCGCTTTATCACCAATTTGGCAAGTCTTGGAGTCCGCTTTGCTTGCCGCAGCTCCTTTGACCACTTTATACACGAGAATGGCAACTGCGGCGTCTTCGTCATCGCGCGCAGGCGCGCGCGTCACTCTGCGGCGGGCGCAGAGCCCATGTGCGCTCTGCAGCGGTGCAGGAGCTTGCTTCCACTTGAAGGAACCCCGCGAGGCCTGAACCCTCGCCGAGGTTTTAGCCGTTGACTTCTCGCGAGGGAAAACCTCCCGAGGGTGGCGCGGAGACGCGCCAGGGCCTGAAGATCTTCTAGGAGAGGCCTTCCCGAGGCAGAGGTCCCTCTCGAGGCCTCCAGGCCGATCGTTTGGTCCTTAGCAGAAATGCTCGGTCGAGCAAATAAGCCCTCGCGAGGGAAAATGCCTCGCGAGGCTCGCCAGGCTGAAAGCCTGGTCCTTAGCAGAAATTCCTGCGGAGCGTTCGAGGGCTGTGGCAGGCCGGCCCATGATACCCTGGTTTCCTGGGCCGACAGTAGCCCCCGGGCCCGCGATGGGCACGCTGGAGCTCCTCAGGCGGAGGCGAATCGTCGTGGGCCCAAAGAAGCCTGCGAAGCCCGAGACACGTGGAGCGTCGGCCGGACGATCCCACGATCTCCTCTGAAGTAACGGGCGTGGTGGTGGGTCCCGCCACGTCCCTGTAACGGCTCGATGAGCCGATATAAGGCGAAGAGCTCGGCGCAGGCGGCCATTACTCACTCGTTCCCCTTTCGCCTTCTCCCAGCGCTCAATCCCCAATCTCCTCCTTCGCGACCTTGCTGCAATGGCGCCCAAGAAAGCCACCGCTGCTCGAAGGGCAAGGCAGTGGCGCAGGGCGGCGAGTCCGCTGAGGCGCAGCGGGACGGCGACTTCGAGCCGGCTCTGAGCGGCTCCCGCTTCGAGACGGAGGCGCAGCTGGACAAGGTGCGCCACATGGCGGCTTCGAAGACCAACGAGCACGGCGCCACGGTGCTCAAGCGCGCGGGCAACTCCCACGGCAGCTTCTACCCCATCTTCATGCACTCTCTCTTCGCCGGCTCGTTCCTCCCTTCTCCGATTTTTCCTGGCGGTCCTGGAGCGCTACCAGATCCAGGTTCTCCATCTCCACCCCAACTCCATCCTCGTCCTCGCCATCTTCGCCTACCTCTGCGAGGCGTACATCGGCATTCCGCCTTCGGTGGACCTCTTCCGCAGCTTCTACGCGCTCCGGTTCACGGCGAACAAGGAGCGGTCGGGTGCGTGTCCTTCCGCATCACCGACGGCATGAAGGGCGTCTACATCCCCATCGCGCGAACGGCGAGAACATCGTGACCAGCGTGACGAAGAAGGTGGAGGACTTCCGCAAGCGCTGGTTCCTCATGCAGTTCGGGAGCCAGAGCGCCTTCTTCGAGCTGCCTGAAGCGCCTCCGACGAAGAGGGCGAGCTGGTCCTCCAAGGGCTCAAGGGCGCGACGCTTGGCCCTGTGGTGAGGCGCTTGAGGGACCTCCGCGAGGCCGGCCTCACCGGGCAGATGGTGGCCAAGGACTTCGTGAGGCGCCGCATCGCTCCGCTCCAGAGGCACGCGGACGCGATGTGGCTGTACTCCAACCAGGGGACAAGATGCGCCTGAGCGCTACCCTCTACACGAAGGAGGAGTTGCACGCCCTCATGGAGACTCTCTTCACGTCCCCAGACATCCCCGCGCCCACTGACCAGACTGTGCCGCTTCATCGGATCGATCTCGGGCGCCGCGTCTCGCATGTGCAGGCGATGCCGAAGTTCGACCAGTGGGGCCTGGTGCCTAAGGGGCACGTTGGGCCTCGCGAGGACCCGGAGTCTGCGGCGCAGGGGGCGCCAGTTGAGGGCGATGAGGAGACGACGGAGACGCCCGCAGAGTCCGATGCGGGCGCGACCGGCGCCTCGGGAGACGCCGCTTCCTCGGCGGGGAATTCGAGCGCCTCGAAGAGTGCGGCGCCTGAAGCTGAGGTCCACGAGATCTCCTCAGGCAGCGGCGACGAGTTCGTGGTTGCCCCCTCGCGGCGTGTTGAGGGGAGGAGGAGCGACGATGACGATGCTTCGTCGGGCCACTGCGAGCCTCGCTCCAAGGCGATCCACGACAGGAACGCCGGGCCCAGGAGGAGACAGAGGCACGGACGAGCGCGGAGCCCAGTGCTCCGCCCGCGAAGCGGAAGAAGAGGAAGTGGGTCGACACCGCGGCGTAAGTTTTTGTACTCCCTTTCCTGTTTGATGTTGTTCTTGGTGTATGCCTCTCGAGGGGTTTCTGAGTCTTTTCCTCTCCAGACGCACTGAGGAGCCAAAGAGGCGGAGGCTCCGGAGACTTGGAGAGATCTCCGGCTCTGCCGCGGCGTCCGCGACGCCCACAACTGAAGAGGTGCACCACGAGGCCACCGCTTCCTCTCCCGAGGCTGCGACGCCACCTCCTGGGGCGGAGGAGCGCCACGAGGAGAGGGAGGAGGAGGCTGAGGTGACGACGCCGCCGCCTTCGCGGCCTGACGCTTCTCCCGCGCAGCAAGAGAAGACGCCGGAGATGGACGCGGCAAGGACCACGCCGCCGGCGAAGGAGGGCACGGCGGGAACAGCTGCGTCTGCAGAGACGCACGTGACGTCGACATGGAGGACACCACGTGCCGTCGCCTCCACCGAGCTCGGGCCTTGGAGGGCCTACGGTGGCGCTGAGGCTGCCGCGGGGACGGCCTCAGCAGAGAAGGCCAACCCTGCTCCTGAGGAGGAGGAGAGTGCTCCCCAGGGGCAGAAAGATGGCGGAGCTGATGGTGGGGGCGCCTCGAGCCCCCAGAAGGCTCCCAGCGCAGAAGGCGAGGGGGGCTCTCGCCAGAGCCCCCAGAAGGCCCCTTGCACGGAAGAAGAGGGAGGCTCCCAGCAGAGCCCCCAGGCGCGCCTCGAGGACACCCAGAGCCCAAGGCGCGATGCCCCGGAGTCCTCAGCAGGCGCTGGCGCTTCCAGGCCCTCTGGAGAATCGTGGGCCCTAGCCTTGCTGGGTCGGCGCCCTGTCGCAGCTCGCCGAGAGGCCGTCCTTCGCTCGGCGAGGGAGGTGCTCGATGGGCTCGAGGCCCAGCTCGCTGAGGAAGACCGCACCAGGGCGGAGGAGGTCGCCGAGCTTGCGCGGGGCTGGGCTTGCCTCCAGGAGACCGTGGAGCGCTGCCGCCGGAAGGACGAGGCAGCCCAGGCGCAACGCGAGGCGGCGCTGCGCTCTGCTGAAGAGATCCGCATCAGCGTGGTCCGCGAGGTCGAGGAGACCCTTGCGGACCTGAGCGCTAAGCGCGAGGCTCTCGAGGCGGAGACGGAGGCCAAGCATCAGGAGCTGGCGGCGCGCGAGGCGGCGGTCTCCACCAAGCACAAGGAGCTCCTAGACCGCGAGGCGGGATCATTGCCGAGTCGGAGACCGTGCGGCAAGGCCTGGAGAAGCTCCGCGAGGACCTGCGCGTCCGTGAGAACCAGATGGTGCAGCGCGGGCAGAACTTGATGCCCGCGAGACCGAGCTACGCAAGCGCGAGGAACAGGTCGAACAGATCGAGAAGGATCAGTCTGCGCAGCGGGAGCACCTGGAGTCTCGCGAGAGCAAAGTCACTCAAGACGAGGCGTTCTACCAGAAGCGCCTCGCGCTGACCAACGAGAACCTCCGCAAGAAGGAGGAGCAGCTGGCGGAGGAGTCCGCGACCAAGGAGCAGCTCTTCCGCGACAATTGCAGGAAGGACTTCGCGGACAAGGCCAAGAAGCAGGAGGCGCGCTTCACGAAGAGACGCAACGAGCTCGAGGCCCGCATCAGGGAGCTTGAGGCTCAGAAGAAGCGATTCGACTCCCGCCTTCATGACGCTGTGGAGGCTCGGAAGCACGCGGAGCAGGACCTTGCCTCCTTGACGCAGGACATGAACGAGATGCAGCAGCAGGTGGGGCCTGTTGTGGAACTCGTCGAGGAAGCTCGGCGGAGCGCTCTGACTGCGCAGGTCTTGTCGCGCCAGCGGGAGCGCATGTTTGCTTCCTTGGTGAGGCGTGCGCGCCGTGCGGGCCGCCTGGGGACCGAAGCCCCCAGGCTCTCTGTCGAGGGGAACTCGACGTCGCCACTACCTTGGCTTCTTCGAGCAGCTCCTCACCAAGTTTGAAGAGGTCGTGACGAACCTCGACGACTTGGTCGACACCGAGAGCCGCGAGCTCCTTGGCGTCGCGATCGGCCAAGTCTTCGCCAACCTTGCACACCTCCACCCCGGCTTCGATTTCGCGTCTGTGATGGAGCCTCTGGAGAAGGAGCTCGCCTCGAAGCTGGACGCCTCGGTGTGGGACGACGTGGAGAAGTACACTCAACGCTTCAAGAGGGTCGAGGTCGAGGAGAGCGACGACGAGGCTGGTGCTGAGGAGGTGGATGACGAGGACGTCGACGGCGACGACGACAACCCCGCTGCTTAGGTTGCCCCTGTAGAGAGATGTGCCAAGGGCACTAGTTATCTTAAGACTTGTTGCTTTTATTTCGTGCTGGTTTGTAAAGACACTTTTACTTTGTGCAAGTGTGAGTGCCCCTCGGGAGGCCTTTTATCTGTTCCCTCATGTCTTTTTCGCTCTACGTCGTTAGGACCCTGCTCTTAGCGCAAATAGCACCGCCGCTTCGGTATGCCGGAGTCAGGGCTCGACAAGGCCGGGGGCGTAAGGCTTAGAGAGGTAAGAGCCCTCGAGGCGCGATGCTCAGGGGCTCCCCTTTGACGTGCAAGCAGCCCATGAGGCGTAAGAGAGAAAAGAGAGGCTCGAGGGGCGACAAAACCAGCGAGAGGGAAAAAGAGCTCATGAGGCGTAAGTTCTGGACTTAGCTCTGGCGAGACGCCTGCTTTGTAGAGGGTGTTGTGTTCCTGGTGAGGTGTTCTCCCTCTCGAGGCTGCCTGAGGCTGGCTTGGAGCTTTTGGAGCCCTGCAAGGCGTCTTGTTCCCTGTGTTGGAGAGAGAGAGAGACGAACCCACAAGCAAAGCATAGTTGTACAACTCATGCGCGCTCATAGATTTCCTCATGGGTATCTCACGAGGAGAATAAGCACCAAGGTCCTTGGTGAGGTGACGTGCATGGGAGCTAACCCACGAGTCAGAGCTCTTTGGTGAGATAACGGTCGTGGGCGGAGAGCCACGAGTTAGAGCTCGGATCCTTTGGATTTTACGATGCTGCTGGGATGCTCCCGAGACACAGGCACCGTGCTCAGCCCCCGCTCGCGAGGTGCGCATGGGGAAAAATGTGAGCGCGAATGAGTAAGAAAAAACTCACCAAGCAATATTACATAACGGCGCCGAAGCGCAATAGGTTCATGATGACCTGAAATTGTTCATTACACTTGGCGAGGCCAAGACAAAGTCCGCCATGTCTGGGCATGGGGTTCCACATGGAGTGGCTGAGGCTTCCCGCGGCCCGTGGCGACGCGTTGTAGGAAACTCTCAGTGGAGATGGCCCTCGTGAAGGGAAAGCTTGGTGAAGCTGGGAGGTGAAGACGCGTGCTTCCCTCTTGAGACAAAAAATGCCTGCCGCGACGTGATCACGGGTAGAACTTGCGTAGGTGCTCGATGTTCCATGGATTTTTGATCGGATCGCCGTCTTCCGTCTCGAGCCGCACCGCGCCAGGCCTGGCGATGTGCGCGACCCTGTAGGGGCCTTCCCACATGGGTGAGAGCTTGTGGAGGCCTTCTCTGGAGAGGATCCTCCTGAGGACGAGATCGCCTGTCTCGAGGGTGCGCGGCCGTATGTGGCGGCTGTGGTAGCGGCGCAGGTCTTGCTGGTACTTCGCCGCTCGGAGGGCGGCACGGCGGCGTAGTCCATCGAGCAGCAGCAAGTCGTCGTTGTGGAGCTCCTCTTGGTTGTCCTCGTTGAAAGCAAGGATCCGTGGGGACCCATGCTTGATCTCGGTGGGGAGGACTGCTTCAGCGCCATAGACGAGAGCGAACGGCGTTTCTCCAGTGGGCTTCGTGGCGGTGGTGCGGATGGACCAGAGCACGGAGGGGAGCTCTTCATCCAGTTCTTGCCGTGGGCCTTGAGGCGATTGAAGCTTCTTGTCTTGAGGCCTTGAGCACTTCTGCGTTCGCCCGCTCAGCCTGCCCGTTGCTTCGTGGATGAGCCACCGAGGCGAAGCAGAGCCGTGTGCCGAGACTCTCGCAGTAGGCCCTGAAGATGCCGCTGGTGAACTGCGAGCCGTTGTCGGTGATGATGCGATTTGGCACGCCGAAGCGACAGGCCAGGCCTCTGATGAATTTCACCGCTGATCTCGCCGGGATGGTGCGCACCGCTTCAACCTCCGCCCATTTGGTGAACTTGTCGATGGCGACGTAGAGGTAGCGGTAGCCCCCGCTGGAGCGTGGGAAAGGTCCCAGGATGTCCAGCCCCCAGACCGCGAAGGGCCAGGAGAGAGGGATGGTCTGGAGCCCCAGTGCGGGCTGGTGGACTTGCTTGGCGTGGAACTGGCATGCCTCGCAAGCCTGGACAACGGTTGCATCTTGAAGTACTGAGGGCCAATAGAACCACTCCTGAAGACTTTCCCTGCGAGGGTGCGTGATGATGAGTGGTGGCCACATTCTCCACTGTGTATGTCCTTGATCAGCTGGCGGCCTTCTTCAGGGGGACGCATTTTAGTGCAACTCCATTTGGACGCTTGCGGTACAGGTCTCCCTCGTGAAGGCAGTATGACTTGGCCTGGCGAGCAACTCTCTCTGCTTCTGCGTCCTCTTCAGGGAGGACTCCGTCCCTGAGGTACTCCTTGAGCTCATCGATCCAGCCCGTCTCTTGGTGTGTCATGGCCAGCAGCAGGCGTTCCCCTGTGGGTGGACCGCAGCTGCTCCAGATGTTGGTGGTGGTGGGAGCTCTTCGTCCATGTTCATTCACGCTTCTTTTGGCTGTTTCACCGATGCCCTGGTGAGCCTCTCCTCGAACACGCCCGCCTGCTGGGCTTCTCTGCGTGATGCTCGCCTGGCGATGTCGTCGGCCTCCTGGTTCTCCCTTCGTGGGATGTGCCTGAGCTCCATCCCCTTGAAGTGTTTCTCGAGCTTGCGGACCTCCTCGAGGTAAGCGGCCATATGGCCGTCCTTAGGCGTGTAGCTCTTGTTGGAGAAGTTGACGAGGAGCTGGGAGTCGCCCTTGATGAGTAAGCGCTTGATGCCGAGGGCGATTGCGGCTCTGAGCCCGGCGAGGAGGCCCTCGTACTCGGCGATGTTGTTGGAGACCTTGTCTGTCGTGAAGCACAGCTGGACGGCGTAGTAGAGCTTGTCGCCCTTGGGTGAGGTCAGGACGACGCCAGCCCCAGCGTTCTGGCATGCGAATGCTCCGTCGAAGTGCATGGTCCAGTGGCTTGGCCGTGTCTCCTGCTGGCGTGGATTCTGCCTCATGAGGCTCTTCTTGCTGCGTGTCTGTCCACTCGGCGACGAAGTCAGCCAATGCTCTCCCCTTGATGACCCTGGTGGTGTCGAAGCGCAGGCCAAAAGGTTGCAGCTCAATGTTCCACCCTGCGACGCGGTCAGTGGCGTTTGGATTGCGCAGGATCTGCTCCAGAGGGAATGATGTGACCACCGTGATGGGGTGGCCCTGGAAGTAGTGGCGCAGCTTCCTGGAAGCGATGAGGAGCGCGAGGAGGAGCTTCTGCTGCATAGTGTACCGCTCGCGAGCATCTCGCAGCACAGTGCTGACGAAGTAGACGGGATGCTCGACGAGGGTTCGATGGTGACGCAGCGCTGGGTTCCTCGGGAGCCTTGTCGAGCCTCTCGAGAGGTGGACCCTCGACGAGGGTGCCTTCTGGTTGCCGGGCTCGGCATGGGGCTCAGGGCCTGAAGAGGATGTTTCCTTGTCGGGGGGATCTGGGCTTGGCGTGGCGGTGTCCTTCTTGGCGAGGACTGGCTCTTCCCTTTCTGCCACCAAGGCTGCGCTCACTGTTTGTGGAGTGGCTGATAGGTACAGCTTCAGATGCTCGCCGGCCTTGGGGCAACCATGACAGGTGGGCTAGCCAAGTACTTCTTCAGGTCTTCAAATGCCTTGTCCGCCTCAGGCGTCCACTTGAACGTGCCAGACCGCTTCATGAGCTTGAAAAATGGCAGCGCCCTCTCGCCGAACTTGGAGATGAAACGGCCGAGGCTGGCCATGCATCCCGCGAGGCGCTGCATGTCCTTAAGGCGACGAGGTGGCTGCATCTCTTCTATGGCTTTGATCTTGTCAGGATTCGCTTCTATGCCGCGGTGAGACACTAGGAACCCGAGGAGTTTGCCTGACGGTACCCCGAAGACGCACTTGGCGGGGTTCAGCTTGATGCTTACTTTGCGCAGGCTGGCAAAGGTCTCCTCGAGGTCCTCCATGAGGGTGTGCTCTTCGCGAGTCTTGACCACGATGTCGTCGACGTAGGCTTCTGCATTTCTTCCCATCTGAGCCCCCAAGGCCTTCCTCATGAGCCTCTGGAAGGTGGCGCCGGCGTTCTTCAGGCCAAAGGGCATGCAGACGTAGCAATACACACCACAAGGGGTGAGGAATGCTGTCTTCTCCTCATCCTCCTTCGCCATCTTGATCTGGTGGTAGCCTGAGAAGGCATCCAGAAAACAGAGGAGGTCGCAGCCGGCGGTGGAGTCCACGATCTGGTCTATCCGAGGCATGGGGTACGGGTCCTTGGGGCAGGCCTTGTTGAGGTCGGTGTAGTCGATGCAGAGCCTGCCGCCCCCGGTGTGCTTGGGAACGACCACCGTGTTGGAGAGCCATGTGGGGTGTGGAACTTCTCTGATGATGTGCGCTTCTTTTAACTTCTCTACTTCCTTGATGATGAACTCTTGCTTCTCTGGCGCCTGGCGCCGTGCTTTCTGCTTCACGGGGCGTGCGTTTGGACACACGGCTAAGTGGTGCTCGATCACCTCCCTCGGTACTCCGGACATCTCTGACGGTGTCCATGCGAACATGTCAGAGTTTGCCCTGAGGAAGGCGACGAGCGCGCTTTCCTATTTGGGAGGCAAGCCAGCGCCTATGGTGACGCTAGCCCCCGAGCCGCTGGCGTCCAGTGACACCTTCTTCGTGGCTGCCTGCTCCTGTGAGAACAGCTGCTTCTTCTTCGCGGGCCTCTCGAGGGGCTCCATGTCCTCATCAGCGGGAATGCCACGGCAGCGGCCTTGTAGGCGGTCTCGACAGAGCGCATTGCGTCCTGGACTTGACCGTGGATGGCGATGGTGCCGCCGCTGCCTGGAAGCTTGACGATGTTGTAGCATGGTGAGTGACAGCCATGAACTTCGCGAGGGCGGGGTAGCCGAGGATGGCGTTGTAGGGCAGGCCAATGTGTGCGACGTCGAAGTCGATCTGCTCGGTGCGGTAGTTCTGCGGCGTGCCGAAGGTGACCGCGAGCCTCACCTGCCCCAGAGGTGTGGTGAGCCACTTGTCACCCCGTGAAGGGCCTAGAGGGCATGAGCCACTCGTAGGGCACTTGAAGCTGCTCGAAGGTCTCGACAGAGATGACGTTCAAGCCCGCACCCCCATCTATAAGCGTCTTGGCGACGGCGATGTTGTTGATGATGGGGGTGCACACCAGTGGGATGGTGCCTACTGCCTTGGTCGACTTGGGGTGGTCCTTGGAGTCGAAGGCGATGGTGTACTGTGACCACTTGAGGGGCTGGGAAGCCTCAAGCCCTGGAAGCGCTGCGCTGACCTCGCGAGAGAATTGCTTGAAGTGGTTGTTGGACTTGGGCGCTGGGACCCGCCGAGGATGCAGGCTATTGCCCCCTGAGGGGCCTGGTAGCCCCCAGGGTTCTCGTCGGGGAGGTTGCCGTTTGCCCAGCGTTATTCCCCCGAGCCTGTGCTGGAAGTTGTGGCGTCCACCTCCGCGGCCACCACGGCCTCCGCCGCGGCCGCCGCGGCCCTGGTTCTTCTCCCGCTCCTTGCTGAGCTGCTTGAGCTCCCAGCAGTCTTCAGTGGCGTGGTTGTGCCTGTTGTGGTAGATGCAGTATGGGCGATTGTCCGCCTTTTTCCTTCAGCCGCCGGAGAGGCCTCGCGAGGCTGCTTTGCGTCAGGCTCTGCCGCGAGGATGGCGGTGGTCTTGCGCTTCTCTGCAGGCTTCTTCTTGCTCCTGGACCCCTGGAGGGTCCTCCTCCACTTCCTTACGAAGAGGAGGCCCTCTTCAGCCTTGGCGCACTTGTCAGCCAGATCAAAGAGCTTCACCACAGAGGAGAGGTGTCGTGGATGCCGAGCTTCTCGAGCATCCTGTGGTTCGTGACGCCCTCCCTGAAGGCGGAGATGACGTGCGAGTCCGGGATGTTCGGAATCTTGTTGCGGACCTGGCTGAAGCGCTGGATGTATCTGCGGAGGGTCTCGTCAGGCTTCTGGCGCACCGCGCGAAGGTCGTTGTAGGTGAGCGCGCGTTCGTAGGTGCCCTTGAAGTTGGCGACGAAGACCTTGCAGAGGTCCTCCCACGTGTCGATGTGTTCTCGGGGAGGTTCATGAGCCACGAGAGCGCGGAGTCCTTGAGCGCCATGGAGAGCCAGTTGGCCATCACCTTGTCGTCGCCTCCCAGCTTGGATGGAGACGGTGTAGAGCTGCAGGAACTCCAGAGGGTTGGTCCTGCCGTCGTAGCGTGGAGGGAGGTCTGGCTTGAACTTCACAGGCCAGACGACGCGGCGCAGGTTGCGGGTGAAGGCGGTGCAGCCCGTGGCGTACGTCACGGCGCCACCAGCGAGTACGCCGCGGTTCTGGCGACCTGCAGCGGCATCTCCTGCACGACGCGGTTGTGGCGGTCCCTCTGGCGCTCGATCTCCACGCGGGCATCCGCCGGAGTCCGCTGCACATCTGGCAGTCGTGCGGCGAGGATGCGTGCGACGCGGCGCGGTGGTTTGCTGCCGGAGCTGCAGCTGGAGGAGGTGGCGGAGGCGGAGGGGAGGAGGAGCGCCGTGCGCTATGTTCCCCTCGCGTCCGGAGTGGCGCACCAGCGAGCGGAGGGTGCTGGTGCTGCAGTGGTGGCGGCAGGAACGGCGGCGGCGTTGATGAGCTCCTCGAGACGCCCCAGCCAGTTGTCGTGGCCCGCCTGCGTGGGACGGTAGCGCAGCAGCTCTTGCGCCATCAGCACGCGGTGGCTGGACTGGGCGCTGCTCGGCCCATCGTGGAGGCGCTCTCGCGCCTGGATGGGTGCAAGGAGGAAGCTCCCTCGTCCTCGCCGTCGATGCCGCCGTCGTTGCCGCTGCCGTTGCCGCCGTCGTCCTCAGGGTGCTCGACGCGCGGCTCGGCGTTGCGCTCTGAAGCGCGGTTGGCGCGTGGGCGACCACGCGGGTTGTGGTTGGCGGCGGGCTCGGTGTTGGCCCTGCCGGACGTCCGTCGCGCGAGACGCGCAGCTCGCGTGTCAGTCATGGCGCGGAGAGGTTGAAGAAGTTGAAGACGCGCCTCAGCCCCCTACCTGGCGCGCCAAATGTCGGAGACTAGTCCCAGGAACTAGGGGTGTCTCTCAAGTGCCAGGAAACGAGTAAGGGGCTGAACACAACGTCAAACAAATCCTCAACAACCTCGGCGACGGTGCTCGTCGAGCTCGGTGAGGAACATCACGACAGAGAGGTAACACGAGCCGCTACCCAGGTTCAGGCCCACCGTGAGGTGTAAAAGCCCTACGTCCTGCTAAGATGTATTGCACTGCTTGGAGAGGTTCACAGTACAAGGTGCTTGCCGAGGGCACTGCTATGGCTATGGTGGACTATGGTGGAATGAGCTCCGTCTTCTTCAGACGTAGCTCCTTGGTTGTGGAATGAGTTGTGAATGCGGGATCCCCCTCCTAGGTCGTACACTGGCTCCTTATATACTGGGCTTGGTCCTCTTCCCCGAAAACTCCGGCGGGAAGGGATACCACAATGCCGCCGATTGGAGCACAGCGCACAGCGTCGGGGGCGTCCATGGACACGGTCCATGGCAGGGAGCACGTCGTCTTGGCAGAAAAAGCCACCGTCCAACCAGGACGGTGGGCTGGCGCTGCAGAGCTTTGGGGCGCGCCCCACGGTGACGTCGCAGTTGGAGCGTAGCGGCGGCCGGCCGCTTTATCACCAATTTGGCAAGTCTTGGAGTCCGCTTTGCTTGCCGCAGCTCCTTTGACCACTTTATACACGAGAATGGCAACTGCGGCGTCTTCGTCATCACGCGCAGGCGCGCACGTCACTCTGCGGCGGCGCAGAGCCCATGTGCGCTCTGCAGCGGTGCAGGAGCTTGCTTCCACTTGAAGGAACCCCGCGAGGCCTGAACCCTCGCCGAGGTTTTGTAGCCGTTGACTTCTCGCGAGGGAAAACCTCCCGAGGGTGCGCGGAGACGCGCCAGGGCCTGAAGATCTTCTAGGAGAGGCCTTCCCGAGGCAGAGTCCTCTCGAGGCCTCCAGGCCGATCGTTTGGTCCTTAGCAGAAATGCTCCGTCGAGCAAAATAACCCTCGCGAGGGAAAATGCCTCGCGAGGCTCGCCAGGCTGAAAGCCTGG
>CAMZMU010000074.1:83513089-83628486 GCA_947311845.1 Poa pratensis | reverse complement strand
GGTTTCCATTGGGCCGACACAGGGGAGCAGGTCGCTGGACATGCATCAACGAGTACACTTGAGCATCATCGAGCACACCTGCACGCATCAACGAGTAGACTTGCGCATGTTGATCTCTTCTCAGTGCAACAAACCTTCCTTGCGGGGCCAGCTCGTACACGACGTGGGCGGCCTCGATGCCACCGTTCTCCAGCTCGAATCTCACGAAGCGCATCCACAACTTTCTGGTTCCCCAAGTCGGTAGGCATGCCAGACTCGAATTTTGCATGCTTGGCGGCATCTTCTTCTTGATCTGCTTCGCCTCTGGCTCGACCACGCGGCCGACACGCCGCTCCGTCCGCCCGTCCACTGCTTATTGGAGCGCGTCGCCGGCGCCACAGATGCCACGCTAGCCGAGGAGCGGCACCGAGAGGCGGACGCCGGCGAGTAAAGGGTCGCCGCGGCCGTGCAGATGGGTAAGGGCTAGGGAGCGACAAGGAGGGGCTCAGTAGTGGATTGGGCAAGGGTAGGCAGCTCGATCTCGTGCATCCTGACCATCTGCCGCATGGAGCCGAGAGAAGGCCGGCAGCCGCACGCTGGTGGACGTGGGCGGCGGGCACGAGGACTGAAGCAAGGAGGCGCGCTGGTGGAGGCTGGGGCGGGCCTCGTTGAGATCTCCGGTGCGAGTTTACTGAGGTGGATAGCCATGGGGAGAGAGAGGCGTGTGAGAGATGAAGTGCTATTTGACTGACAAGTGAGACTAGTAGCAAAACTATGTCCGCTTTGCATGTCCGGCACCCCAGAAGGGCCTCTATACTTGGAGGCCTCTTCGGGGTTGCCGGACATATTTAGAGGCCAATTTCCTTTGGAGAGTCATTTGGAGGCCCCCGCTGGTGGGCATTTTTATGTCCGGACCCCAAACAACATTTGGGGGGTCAATTGGGGTGTGCCGGTGGAGATGCTCTTAGCAGCCACCTAAGAAACTGCATAGAAAATTCCTTGATGACGTGAAGACAAATATGATGCATAAAACAAGAAGAGGTGGATGATACGTCTCCAACGTATCTATAATTTCTGATGTTCCATGCTTATATTATGCCAATTGCTACATGTTTTATTCACACTTTATAGCATTTTTATGCATTTTCTGGGACTAACCTATTAACAAGATGCCACAGTGCCAGTTCCTGTTTTCTGCTGTATTTGTGTTTCAGAAAAGTTGCTCTGGAAATATTCTCGGAATTGGATGAAACAAAAGCATATTCCGAGAAACAAAAGCATATTCTCGGAATTGGACGTTGTTCTGGAATTGGGCGTATGTTTCGTCCAATTCCGAGAATATTTCCAGAACAACTTTTCTGAAACAAAAAACAACAGAAAACAGGAACTGACACTGTGGCATCTTGTTAATAGGTTAGTCCCAGAAAATGCATAAAAATGATATAAAGTGTATATAAAACATGTAGCAATTGGCATAATATAAGCATGGAACATCAGAAATTATAGATACGTTGGAGACGTATCAAGCATCCCCAAGCTTAGTTCTACTCGTCCTCGAGTAGGTAAAACGATAACAACAAAATAATTTCTGAGGAGACATGCTTTCACACAATCTTGATCAAATAATATTGCAAGGCTCATGTCATGAATGAAGTGACTCAAGCAATGGTCTATAGTTTGCTAACAAATAGATAAAGAGTAAACAACTGAATCATATAAGCAAAAACTTTTCATGAATAGTACTTTCAAGACAAGCATCAAAAAGTTTTGCATAAGAGTTAACTCATAAAGCAATAGATTCTAAGTAAAAGGCATTGAAGCAACACATAGGAAGATTTAAGTTTCAGCAATTGCTTTCAACTTTCAACATGTATATCTCATGGATAATTGTCAACACAAAGTAATATAACAAGTGCAATAAGTAAGCATATAAGAATTGATGCACACAAAGTTGACAAGTGTTTGCTTCTGAGATAGAAAGAAGTAGGTAAACTGACTCAACATAAAGTAAAAGAAAGGCCCTTCGCAGAGGAAGCAGGGATTAAATCATGTGCTAGAGCTTTTTAGTTTTTGAAATCATATAGAGAGCATAAAGTAAGTTTTTGAGAGGTGTTTGTTGTTGTCAACGAATGGCAGTGGGCACTCTATCCCCCTTGTCACCCAGACTTTCAAGAGCGGCTCCCATGAAGGACGTTATTTCTACCCAAGGGTAGATCATCCCTCTTCTCTTTTGTTTACACATGCATATTTATAAATTGGTATGACACTCCTCCCAACCTTTGCTTACACAAGCCATGGCTAACCGAATCCTCGGGTGCCTTCCAACAATCACATACCATGGAGGAGTGCCTATTAAATTGTTTACTTTTGAAATTGCTTTGATAAATCATTGGCAAAACATGTGAAGAGAATTAAAAGGTTATAGTTGTAATTAATTGGGACTGGGCACCCCATTTGCCAGCTCTTTTTGCAAATTATTGGATAAGCGGATGTATATGCCACTAGTCCATTGGTGAAAGTCTGTCAAGTAAATGACAAGGTGATAGATAAAACCACAAACTTCCTCATGAGCTATAAAACATTGACACAAATAAGAGAATAAAGTTTTGAATAGTTTAAAGGTAGCACATGAAGTATTTACTTGGAATGGCAGGAAATACCACATAATAGGTAGTTATGGTGGACACAAATGGCATGGGTTTTGGCTCAAGGTTTGGATGCACGAGAAGCATTCCCTCTCAGTACAGAGTTTAGGCTAGCAAGGTTGTTTGAAGCAAACACAGGATATCAACTGGTACAGCAAGACTTACATAAAAACATATTGCAAGCATTATAAGACTCTACACTGTCTTCCTTGTTACTCAAACACTTTTACCAGAAAATATCTAGACCTTAGAGATACCAAACATGCAAACCAAGTCAACAAGCTCTACGGTAGTTCTCCACTAATAGGCTTTAACTACATGATGCAAGAGCTTAAACATGATCTACTTGAGAGCTCAAAACAATTGCAAAGCATCAAATTATCCAAGACAATGATCTACAAGAATGAGTATGTCTTTTCAATATACCATCTACCACATGTAGCATTTTCTGTTTCCAACCAAACACCAATCAACTTATTTCAACATAAAACTCTCCAAATAATACAACAATGAAACAAGAGAGTACTTCTCTACAAGAACTAACAGCTCTGAACAAGAGATGCATGAAAAACAGGAGCTAAAAGCATTGCAGTAGCTAGTAAGAATACTCAACAAATATAAGTGAAGAATACGAGTATTCACATGAAAAAGCGGAGCGTGTCTCTCTCCCACACAAGAATGCTAGGATCCAATTTATTCAGAAAAAAAAAACAAAAAGCAAAAATAAAAGCACACAGACGCTCCAAGTAAAGCACATAAGATGTGAAAGAATTAAAATATAGTTTCACTAGAGATGACCTGATAAGTTGTTGATGAAGAAGGGGATGCCTTGGGCATCCCCAAGCTTAGACTTGAGTCTTCTTGAAATATGCTTGGGTGCACCACGGGGGCATCCCCAAGCTTAGGCTTTTCACTCTTCTTGATCATATCATATCATCTCCTCTCTTGATCCTTGAAAACTTCCTTCACACCAAACTCAAAGTAATTCTCATTAAGGGTTAGTGCATAATCAAAAATTCACATGTTCTATAAGGACACAATATCTCCAATACTTCTGGACATTAGCTACAGCCACTGATGTTTTGTGGAGCAAAGAAATCCACTCAAACACAGTAAAAGAGAATGCAAAATAAAAGGCAGAATCTGTCAAAAACAGAACAGTTGGAAAGACGAATTTTTTCGAGGCACTTAAGTTGCTCAGATCGAAAACTTAAACTAATGAAAGTTGCGTACATATATGAGGATCACGCGTGAATGTTTTCAGAATTTTTGATTTTTCTGGAGTGCGTACAGCTCAAAAGGTGGACAGCAAAAATCTGTCTCTGCGCAGAAATCCAAATCTAGCATCAACTTTCTATTAGAGACTTTACTTGGCACAACAATGCAATAAAATAAAGATACAAAGGAGTTGTTACATAAGTAAGCAAGCTCCAAGACTCAAAAAAAGAAAAATTACAGAAATAAAAACATGGGTTGTCTCCCATAAGCGCTTTTCTTTAACGCCTTTCAGCTAGGCGCAAAAGTGAAAATCAAGTTTTCCAAGTGAAGAAGCATCAACATTATATGTGTTCTAATAATAGAATCAAAAGGTAGCTTCATTCTTTTCTAGGGAAGTGTTCCATACCTTTCTTGAGTGGAATTGGTACCTTATATTTCCTTCTTTCATATCAATAATGGCACCAACAGTTCTAAGAAAAGGTCTTCCCAAAACAATAGGACAAGAAGCATTGCATTCAATGTCCAAAACAATAAAATCAACGGGGACAAGGTTATTGTTAACCATAATGAGAACATTGCGAGGACCCCGGATTAAGTACCCGAGATACTCGTTATGTTTCCTGCAACAATCCCGTGATCAGTCCGTTGCTGCACATAACTCGAATTGGTATCACAGAACACCCCAAAAATACCGAATAAATATACTTACGTGATTGAAGTCATAAGCTTCAACAGGTACTTGCAGCGGAATCACCAAACAACGTGGAGCCCAAGTCACTCGCCTTAACCCTACAGGCAGCTGACTGGGAAGCGCCCTAGTTCGCAAAGACGTCAGTGAACTCCTCTTCTTCGAACTGCTTCTTCTTCCAAAATCTGGCTAAGACAATAGCCAGGGACGAAACCAATATGAGTACATTTGATTGTACTCGCAAACTACCCCAACAGGAGCATGCACTAGTTTTTAATTTTAAAAGACTTTTATTTTAGAAAAACATCACTATATCCTTATTTAAAAAGGGAAGAGTAGATTTGTAATCCTGTTGAAGACAAAACATTTTGGAAAGTAGTTTTCTCACCTACCTTTGTTGAAAAAGGTAAGAAGTCTTTTTAAACCTTTTTCCCTGCAAATATACCTTCGTTTTAAAAGGTGAGAAAACCCTTAAAAACTTTTTCCTCGAAAATCACCCTCTTGTCCCTTTCTCCGAAACCTCCTGGTTTCTGATCATACCCCTCATGGTTACTTATTTTACCAGCAACCTCAGACCATACCCTCGGTATAGTTGCATAAAACAATTTCCCTCATTTTCCTTTCAAACCCAAAACTTTGTAAAACTTGCACATGGTCTTAGGACAGCCTCCCAACTGTCCATATCCGAGGACTCGGCTATTCGAATAGTTTTACCCTCTGCAGAGGTAGCACGCTTTTCCCACACCCATCCGGTCACTCATCGTGTCAGCCACGTCCCGCCATACCAGAGGTATGCGAAGTTGAGTTCCCGGCCATAGCCTGTCCTTTGCTCATGCTAGTATAGGACCCTGCCTCTACGACACTTTCCATCAACACTTAAATCCTCAGAAACTAAGTGTGAGGACTCGTAGTTCTGCCCGGCGGACCAAGGGAGCCCTTCAATCCTCTTTCTTCTTTATGCTCATACCGGCTTCCGGTAGACTTCTCTTAAGAGGACCCAGGTCAGGGGGTAGGTCACCAAACCATCCCCTCATGGAACGAGGTCATCCTCGTTGTTGAGGCATCCAGTACTAACACGAGCAAATTATATGACTACGCCCTTGCCCATATGTGGGTAAATGTGGTCGCACAGGTTATCGGCTGGTAGTCATGGTACAAAGACACAATGTGCATTTTTTTTTCATAAACATCCCACATTTTACTTCTCCACTTCCATACCGACATCCCGGTATACCATAATTCATCCAAGGATTTTCAAAGGGGTGTTGAATAAACAATGTTTTTCCATCCTATAGTTTTATAATAACAACTGATATCTCTACATAGAGTGACAAAATAGTTTTTCATAAACTTTTGAAAAGGTTTTCACGATCATTTCCAATTTTCTTAGCAAATACTTTTAACCAAAACTTGGGTGGTTCGTAATCCCACCAAAAAGATTTTTCACAGAAGGTTTTGGAGTAAAACAATTTCATTTCGAAATCATTGTATACCACTGACACCTCTATATCGGGTGTCTTAATAATATACTTGTAATTTGGAAAAGGGTTTTCAAAATCATAGCTTCCGTGGCAAACACCACGTAAATCAATATGCTAATTATAAGTAAAACAGGTAAATCAAAATAGATGTATATAGATGCAAGCTCAGTGAAGTAGCTTGCCTGTTTTCAGCATAATGTCCTTGGTCTTCTTCTTACTGATTAAAGAAATAAACTCCGGTTCTCCTTCAATAAATCCTCTCCGAAGACCACTCCGGTATCGGTATTATCTAGCGTCGCAACATGGAATAACAACACTCAATACATCAAACAAAACCACAAGTGGTGCACAAACAAATAACAACCACAAGCATCAAACTAATTATTCAAGCAACAAATTAGGATCTACACTTACAGGGGCCTCATACGAAATAATGGTCTACCACTTATATACAAAGTAGGGCCAAATAATTAGGTAGCAAGGGATGACATGCTACAATATCAGTAGCTATGAAAAGCTACTGATGTTCAAACATCATTTCTAAAATAATGCACACAAATGATTTTATTTGCAAACAAATCCTAAAAGTTAGGAAAATCAAGGAACTATCCTTACTAGGGATATTATCCCCTAATAAACACCAGCAACACTAAACTCTTCCTAGCAAGTTATCAAACCAGTAGCAACGTGGCATGCTACTGATGATCTAGTAACACTAACTAAAACTAACGTCACACTAAGGATTTTCTACTAAAACAAGTCCTATTAACTAGGAGAATCTAGGAAAATACTATCCTAGTGATATTAACACTAGAGGACTAAATGCAATACTAAACTTTTTCCAAAGTGCTACCATACAGAGCTATCACACTCCTAGTAATTAGTGCCACACTTATACATGCTAGAAATTTCAAAAGGGATACTAGCACACCCTATATAGTTAAATAAAACTATGAACATTAGTTAACAGAAAAGCATAACACCTAGTTAAATCCACCAAAAATAATATATAGCTCTAAAAATCACACCAAGCTAGGATTAGGTACTCCTAATCATACAGAAGCTCACACAAGTGGATTCACACCAAAAATCATCACCAAATAATTTACAAAAATCCTAAAATGGCTCTCTGGTCATTTACCAAAATGCATGCCATTTTTGATAGGAAGCTCTTTTGCACCAGAGACAAATTGCTACTGCTAGGTGTCTCTTAGATCTTTCCAAATCAGTTGAGTTTGCATCAAAAGCTATTTTAGAAAAAAATAGTTATTGATAATTTGGTGAGGAGCAGTAGTTCTGGCTCACATTTATTTTCTCCAAAAATATTTATCCAAAAGTGTTTCTACCACTTGGATCTAGCTAGGAATATGCTAGGGTACCTCCATGATTTTTGGTTTGAGCAGAACCAGGGTTTTCATAATTTATTTTGAAATAAACTAAGAGGACATAACAGAAATATTTAGAAAGGAATTAACCTCCAGAAAAAAAAGGAGTTGGGCCAGATCTGCCCAGATCCGAGCCGAGCCACGGAGACGGCGGCCCATCCAGCAGCCATGTGCGTGGCGAAACGGTACCGGGCTGTTTCCTTCTTCCTCTCGATGGACAGAGCAGAGCGAAGCAAGGCAGGAGCACGGCGGCGACGGCATCGGCGGCTCCGGCGACATGAAAGGAAATGGGGATGTCCGTGAGGAAGAGCTCGGCAAGGGGAACACATGGATGCGATAATGGCGAGGAATGGTGGGCTGAGCTGCTCGCGAGCTTGCTCGACAAGCCGCGGCGGGGAGGACGAAGTTGAGGATGGCAACGGCGATCCCGGGCTCCAATCTGTGATTCCTCGCATGGAGAGAGAGAGGACGACGTGGTACGGCTTTTGGTAGGCTTGGATTTGGTCGGGGTGGCCTCTCTCGCCAGCGGGGCGCGTCGGCGGCTTCGGCCGGGGTTCGTGTTCATGGAGGAAAATGAGAGAGAGGGAGAGTGGAGGAAAAGAGTGAGCTGGGGGAGCAAAGGGTGGCGTGGGGTGGTTCTTATCTTCTCCTCCGCAGCAAGGAGGGAGGGGGCCACGGCATTGATGACGGGAGGAGCACGGCAGCGTGCGAACACGGCGGCGTGGGCGCGGCAGCGTGCGGGAGGTGCCACGGCTGTCCCGGGTGCAGAGCTGAGGTGAAGGGGGAGAGCAGAGCAGCCAGAGGCCAGGCTTCGCGAGGGAGAGGTGCACGGCAAGGGGCGACCACGGCAACGCCGGCGTGAGGGGCACGGCGCCGTGCCGCTGCTACAGGAGGTCAACGAGGAATTGCAAAACGCCCCCTGAACTTCTTTCTCCTCTCACCGATAGGTCCTCGTCTAATTCTTGTCATATCGAACAAGGAGGTTTCATTGAACCCGAAGATCAGGACCAGTACCACTGTGTTGAACAAGGCAAGCTACTTCACTGAGCTTGCATTTATATACATCTATTTAGTCTCAAGAGTTATTCCAAGGAATCAATGATTTTAGAAAAATCCCTTTTGCAAAATACCTGAAAACTATTTTGCCACCTTATGTACAAGTATAAAGTAGTTATTTAAAACTATAAGTTGGGAAAAACAATGTTTTTCAAAACTCCTTTGAAGGTACTTGGATGAAGGTGAAATGCCGAAAAGTCGGTGTTAAGCTGGAGAATGGTGGTGTTGTTTTGAAAAATTGCACATTGTGTCCTAACACTATGGCGACCAACCAATAACCGGTGCGACCACATTTACCCACATATGGGCAAGGGCGTAGTCATATTCCAAAATAAATACCCCAGTGGTACCACAAACCTTGACAAATCATTTTGAAACAAACTATGAAAATAAATTTCAGAAAATCCAATTTTGGATTTGGTTCAGGAATAAGGTCGAACACCTGCTGATCACCACGGTGTTCTTCCCTAAACCGAATTCAATCCAAAAATTCGACCTCGATTCGGTGAAATCGATCACTCCAGTAGCTCCCACTCCTTCCTCTCACCTCACACACGTGAATGATTGCGAAGGAAACGAGTTCGTTGACCCGGAGGTGGAGTGTGGCGTGCGCCACGCCGATGCCGCCCGTGGCGCACTGCCGCACGGGTCGTCCCCGTGGTGGGCAAGGACGCGACGCAGAGGCGACGCCGCGCCGTGCTCAACACCCCTCCCTCTTCCCTCTGCCTCTGGTCGACGTGACCCAAGCGCTGCAGAGCTCGCTGGCGTGCTCACCGTCCGCGACGCGATGCCACGCACTGCCGTCCGGAATCGCCCTATGGAGGAAGCAGAGGAGGCAGCGACGCGACGCCACGCTCTGCTCGACACACCACCTCTCCCTCTGCACCTGCTCGAGGTGACCCAAGCACCGCAGCACACCCCACCCCTTGCGTGCATCCTCGCCATGCCACGGCCAGAGCGCGCCGCGCGACGCCACCCCTACCAGGGTCAGCGAGGAACACCACCACACCCTCTCCCCATTTGCCACCGCACTACGCCGTACCTGCACTAGCTCCGCACCAATGGCAAGCTCTCCCACTCCCCAGCCCCATCCCTGCACCGCGTTCACGACGAGCCCGAGCTCGCCAATAAAAGGCCACCCGAGCCTCACCACCTCTCCACACCACCTCACGGCCACCACTCCACTCCACTCACCCCAGTACACCGCCAGGAGGGCGGATTCGCAGCCGCGGAAGCACTTCTGCCCTAGCCCGTGCTCTGCACCTCGCCGGAGCAGAAGGTGGGCATCGATCACGGCCGAGCCGTGCCACTCTCTCCCCCTCTCTTCTTTGCCCCGCATCCGTATCACCATTACACCCTAGCTCACCCGCCACGTTTTGCCCATGTTTCGTGCACAGCAGCGCCGCGGAGGACTCGCCGGAGTTGGAGCACGGCCGCGGAGGAGGAGCAGAACACGCCGCCGTCGAGTGAAGCCGTCCCAGCACGCACGACTCACCCCAGAGCTTCCCCACTCCCTCCGCCGTCGATCCACGTCCTCGCCGCTTCCAACCGAGCCCCCTAGGTGAGCCCTTGAACCACCTCGCCGTCGCCGGAGCCCGGCGCCACCAGGAAATGGTCGTCGCCGTTGTCATCGCTCCTTAGCCGTAGGATTAGAAATCAACGGCTACGTACCGGTTCGTTTAATTAGACACTGACTGGTGGACCCCACCCATCAGCGTTTTAAACTTAAATCGCGCGCGAGACGTTTTCCGTTGAGTCACTGACGAGCGGACCCCACCCGTCAGGGATCTCAACATTATCCAGTAAATTAGGGTTTTAGAATTTAAATCTCCTCTGAATTTCAGTGCTGGACACCACTTTGAAATTCAATATCTCGAGGTATATAAATCCAAATAAATCAAGTCAAAATGTTCTGGAAAGATTATAAAATTCCTTAACTCACCAAGGTGGTCTCATCTCATTTAATTAAGTAATAAAAATGTATTGTTAAAAATGCTCCAGAAGGTTTGAAACACCAAACCATTTGTTTCTGGAGTTGTATTAGTCCAAATAAACTGAAACCAATTTTGGTAGCTTTGTATTAGGATCCTTTAGCTCCCCAAATTTTGGTAGAATTAATTGAGTAGTGTAAACTCCTTAGCCCTTGGTTGAACTTCAGTGCACCCTTCTGCACTAAAACAATTAGTGTGATTTAATAATAGGTCCAATTAAACTAAAACCAATTTTGTTAGGTCACAGACAACCAAGGTTAGTTGTCCCTAAAAGGATTTAATTTTTGGAGCAACCTAATTTGTTTGGTAGGTAAAACTTGATTAAAAACCTTCTGAACTAAAACCAATGTGTAGGGAGTTTGGTAACACCAAATGACCCCAATCCAATTGGGTGATCTTCTACACATCAGTAGGTATCCATAGAACTTTAGTTTGAAATTTTGTGACCAACATAGATTAAATGGTGAATTAATTGGTGTACAACTAGTTTCTGCCTTTGTTTGAAAACAATTAAATAAAGATTAATTCAATTAAATTAAAACCACCTTGTGTTGCTTGATGTGTGCAGTAGCTAATTATAGCATTTGTGATTGTAATGATGTGGTGATGCTTGAGTTAGAGTAGTAATTGTTTGTCTTGCTTGTTTAACGTTTAGACGATACCGTTGACGGATTTATCGAAGAAGGAGGTTTCGTTGAACCCGAAGATCAGGACCAGTACCACTGTGTTGAACAAGGCAAGCTACTTCACTGAGCTTGCATTTATATACATCTATTTAGTCTCAAGAGTTATTCCAAGGAATCAATGATTTTAGAAAAATCCCTTTTGCAAAATACCTGAAAACTATTTTGCCACCTTATGTAGAAGTATAAAGTAGTTATTTAAAACTATTAGTTGGGAAAAACAATGGTCCGTTGCTGCACATAACTCGAATTGGTATCACAGAACACCCCAAAATACCGAATAAATATACTTACGTGATTGAAGTCATAAGCTTCAACAGGTACTTGCAGCGGAATCACCAAACAACGTGGAGCCCAAGTCACTCGCCTTAACCCTACAGGCAGCTGACTGGGAAGCGCCCTAGTTCGCAAAGACGTCAGTGAACTCCTCTTCTTCGAACTGCTTCTTCTTCCAAAATCTGGCTAAGACAATAGCCAGGGACGAAACCAATATGAGTACATTTGATTGTACTCGCAAACTACCCCAACAGGAGCATGCACTAGTTTTTAATTTTAAAAGACTTTTATTTTAGAAAAACATCACTATATCCTTATTTAAAAAGGGAAGAGTAGATTTGTAATCCTGTTGAAGACAAAACATTTTGGAACGTAGTTTTCTCACCTACCTTTGGTGAAAAAGGTAAGAAGTCTTTTTAAACCTTTTTCCCCCGCAAATATACCTTCGTTTTAAAAGGTGAGAAAACCCCTTAAAAACTTTTTCCTCGAAAATCACCCTCTTCTCCCTTTCTCCGAAACCTCCTGGTTTCTGATCATACCCCTCATGGTTACTTATTTTACCAGCAACCTCAGACCATACCCTCGGTATAGTTGCATAAAACAATTTCCCCTCATTTTCCTTTCAAACCCAAAACTTTGTAAAACTTGCACATGGTCTTAGGACAGCCTCCCAACTGTCCATATCCGAGGACTCGGCTATTCGAATAGTTTTACCCTCTGCAGAGGTAGCACGCTTTTCCCACACCCATCCGGTCACTCATCGTGTCAGCCACGTCCCGTCATACCAGAGGTATGCGAAGTTGAGTTCCCGGCCATAGCCTGTCCTTTGCTCATGCTAGTATAGGACCCTGCCTCTACGACACTTTCCATCGACACTTAAATCCTCAGAAACTAAGTGTGAGGACTCGTAGTTCTGCCCGGCGGACCCAAGGGAGCCCTTCAATCCTCTTTCTTCTTTATGCTCATACCGGCTTCCGGTAGACTTCTCTTAAGAGGACCCAGGTCAGGGGTAGGTCACCAAACCATCCCCTCATGGAACGAGGTCATCCTCGTTGTTGAGGCATCCAGTACTAACACGAGCAAATTATATGACTACGCCCTTGCCCATATGTGGGTAAATGTGGTCGCACAGGTTATCGGCTGGTAGTCATGGTACAAAGACACAATGTGCATTTTTTTTTCATAAACATCCCCACACTTTACTTCTCCACTTCCATACCGACATCCCGGTATACCATAATTCATCCAAGGATTTTCAAAGGGGTGTTGAATAAACAATGTTTTTCCCATCCTATAGTTTTATAATAACAACTGATATCTCTACATTGAGTGACAAAATAGTTTTTCATAAACTTTTGAAAAGGTTTTCACGATCATTTCCAATTTTCTTAGCAAACTACTTTTAACCAAAACTTGGGTGGTTCGTAATCCCACCAAAAAGATTTTTCACAGAAGGTTTTGGAGTAAAACAATTTCATTTCGAAATCATTGTATACCACTGACACCTCTATATCGGGTGTCTTAATAATATACTTGTAATTTGGAAAAGGGTTTTCAAAATCATAGCTTCCGTGGCAAACACCACGTAAATCAATATGCTAATTATAAGTAAAACAGGTAAATCAAAATAGATGTATATAGATGCAAGCTCAGTGAAGTAGCTTGCCTGTTTTCAGCATAATGTCCTTGGTCTTCTTCTTACTGATTAAAGAAATAAACTCTGGTTCTCCTTCAATAAATCCTCTCCGAAGACCACTCCTTGCCTGTTTTGTTAAAAGTATTTAACAAAACTTTTACTTAGCTTTGAAACATCTTAAAAGAAAGCCTTTTCTGAAAAGGGGTAAGAAGAAATTTTTACAACTATCCTTTAAGAAGACATCATTTTAGCTGTTTCCCCGAAACTCCTCCGGTATCCAACCGCATTCCAATCATGGTTCCCAAACCCATCACAAGCTCGTACCAACTCATTGGTACAGGTATGCAACCTTTTCCACTTCAGTTTCCTTTCAAAACTCAATATCTTATAAAACTTGCACATGGTCTTAAGACAGCCTCCCAACTGTCCATATCCGAGGACTCGGCTATTCGAATAGTTTTACCCTCTGCAGAGGTAGCACGCTTTTCCCACACCCATCCGGTCACTCATCGTGTCAGCCACGTCCCGCCATACCAGAGGTATGCGAAGTTGAGTTCCCGGCCATAGCCTGTCCTTTGCTCATGCTAGTATAGGACCCTGCCTCTATGTAGAGATATCAGTTGTTATTATAAAAGTCTGCGAGGACCCCGGATTAAGTACCCGAGATACTCGTTATGTTTCCTGCAACAATCCCGTGATCAGTCCGTTGCTGCACATAACTCGAATTGGTATCACAGAACACCCCAAAAATACCGAATAAATATACTTACGTGATTGAAGTCATAAGCTTCAACAGGTACTTGCAGCGGAATCACCAAACAACGTGGAGCCCAAGTCACTCGCCTTAACCCTATAGGCAGCTGACTGGGAAGCGCCCTAGTTCGCAAAGACGTCAGTGAACTCCTCTTCTTCGAACTGCTTCTTCTTCCAAAATCTGGCTAAGACAATAGCCAGGGACGAAACCAATATGAGTACATTTGATTGTACTCGCAAACTACCCCAACAGGAGCATGCACTAGTTTTTATTTTTAAAAGACTTTTATTTTAGAAAAACATCACTATATCCTTATTTAAAAAGGGAAGAGTAGATTTTTAATCCTGTTGAAGACAAAACATTTTGGAAAGTAGTTTTCTCACCTACCTTTGTTGAAAAAGGTAAGAAGTCTTTTTAAACCTTTTTCCCACGCAAATATACCTTCGTTTTAAAAGGTGAGAAAACCCCTTAAAAACTTTTTCCTCGAAAATCACCCTCTTGTCCCTTTCTCCGAAACCTCCTGGTTTCTGATCATACCCCTCATGGTTACTTATTTTACCAGCAACCTCAGACCATACCCTCGGTATAGTTGCATAAAACAATTTCCCCTCATTTTCCTTTCAAACCCAAAACTTTGTAAAACTTGCACATGGTCTTAGGACAGCCTCCCAACTGTCCATATCCGAGGACTCGGCTATTCGAATAGTTTTACCCTCTGCAGAGGTAGCACGCTTTTCCCACACCCATCCGGTCACTCATCGTGTCAGCCACGTCCCGCCATACCAGAGGTATGCGAAGTTGAGTTCCCGGCCATAGCCTGTCCTTTGCTCATGCTAGTATAGGACCCTGCCTCTACGACACTTTCCATCGACACTTAAATCCTCAGAAACTAAGTGTGAGGACTCGTAGTTCTGTCCGGCGGACCCAAGGGAGCCCTTCAATCCTCTTCCTCCGACACTTTCATACCGGCTTCCGGTAGACTTCAATGAAGAGGACCCAGGTCAGGGGGTAGGTCCTCAGACCATCCCCTCATGGAACGAGGTTATCCTCGTTATTGAGGCATCCAGTACTAACACGAGCAAATTATATGACTACGCCCTTGCCCATATGTGGGTAAATGTGGTCGCACCGGTTATTGGTTGGTCGCCATAATGTTAGGACACAATGTGCACTTTTCCAAAACAACACCACCATTCTCCAGCTTAACACCGACTTTTCGGCATTTCACCTTCATCCAAGTACCTTCAAAGGAGTTTTGAAAAACATTGTTTTTCCCAACTTATAGTTTTAAATAACTACTTTATACTTCTACATAAGGTGGCAAAATAGTTTTCAGGTATTTTGCAAAAGGGATTTTTATAAAATCATTGATTCCTTGGAATAACTCTTGAGACTAAAATAGATGTATATAAATGCAAGCTCAGTGAAGTAGCTTGCCTTGTTCAACACAGTGGTACTGGTCCTGATCTTCGGGTTCAACGAAACCTCCTTCTTCGATAAATCCGTCAACGGTATCGTCTAAACGTTAAACAAGCAAGACAAACAATTACTACTCTAACTCAAGCATCACCACATCATTACAATCACAAATGCTATAATTAGCTACTGCACACATCAAGCAACACAAGGTGGTTTTAATTTAATTGAATTAATCTTTATTTAATTGTTTTCAAACTAAGGCAGAAACTAGTTGTACACCAATTAATTCACCATTTAATCTATGTTGGTCACAAAATTTCAAACTAAAGTTCTATGGATAGCTACTGATGTGTAGAAGATCACCCAATTGGATTGGGGTCATTTGGTGTTACCAAACTCCCTACACATTGGTTTTAGTTCAGAAGGTTTTTAATCAAGTTTTAGCTACCAAACAAATTAGGTTGCTCCAAAAATTAAATCCTTTTAGGGACAACTAACCTTGGTTGCCTGTGACCTAACAAAATTGGTTTTAGTTTAATTGGACCTATTATTAAATCACACTTGGCCACGAAAGAACCAATCTCTCGCTTCATTCCATGCCACCAAAACTTCTCACGAAGATCTTGGTACATCTTGGTTCCTCCGGGGTGGATCGAGTATGGGGTATCGTGGGCTTCTTTCAGGATCAGACCCTTGAGTTCCTTATCATCGGGCACACATAGGCATCCTTTGAATTTCAGAACTCCTTCAGCATCTACGGCAAAACCAGGTGCTTTGTCGAGGGGTAGCTTCTTTTTAATTCCCTCGATACTCTCATGACCCTTCTGGGCCTCCTTGATTTGGTCCAACAGGGTTGGGGCTAACTCCAGGTTGGCAAGATATCCATGGCTAACCAATTCAAGTCCGAAATCTTCGAACTCCTTAAACAAGGCTAGTTGTTCTGCTTGGATTAGGGTATTCAGGGTGCAGGGCTTCCGGCTTAAGGCATCGGCTACCACATTGGCTTTTCCGGGATGGTAATGAATTCCGACATCATAGTCCTTAATCAATTCCATCCACCTTCTCTGCCTCAGATTCAACTCCTTCTGAGTGAAAATGTACTTCAAGCTTTTGTGATCTGTATAGACCTCGCAGCGATGACCCACAAGATAGGGTCGCCATGTTTTCAAAGCAAAAACCACAGCTGCTAATTCCAGATCATGGGTTGGGCTATACTGGAGAATCCTTCAACGAACTTGCGGTAATAACCTGCGAGTCCGAGGAAACTTAGGATTTCCGTTACACTGGTGGGTGATTTCCAGTCTAGAATGGCTTTGATTTTCTCGGGGTCAACAGAGATTCCTCCTAGAGACACAACATGTCCGAGGAATGCCACTTCACTCAGCCAAAATTCACACTTGCTAAGTTTGGCATATAGTTGGTGTTCTCTGAGGGTCTCCAAAACTAGACGCAGATGTTCAGCATGCTCTTCTTCAGTCTTGGAGTAGATAAGGATATCGTCAATGAAGACGACCACTAACTTGTCGAGGTACTCCATGAAAATCTTATTCATGAGATTCATGAAATAAGCAGGAGCATTGGTCAAGCCAAAGGACATAACGGTGTATTCAAACAATCCGTATCGGGTGGTGAAGGCAGTCTTGGGAATGTCAGACTCTCGAATCTTCAACTGGTGATAACCTGTCCGAAGATCGATCTTAGAAAAGACTCGGGATCCATTCATCTGATCGAACAGATCCTCGATCTTGGGCAGAGGATACTTATTCTTGATGGTCACATCATTGAGCTTGCGATAATCCACACACAGGCGTGTGGTACCGTCTCTTTTGTCCACGAATATGATAGGTGATCCCCAAGGTGATGCACTTGGGCAAATCAGACCTTTGCTGAGCTGATCAGCTAACTGCTTCTTCAATTCCACCAGTTCCTTTGGGTTCATCCGGTAAGGTCTCTGGGATATAGGGGCTGTTCCAGGAATAAGTTCAATCACGAACTCAATATCCCGGTCTGGTGGCATACCAGGCAATTCCTCCGGGAAAACATCCTTGGTAAATTTTAAAATAGAAAGGTAAGACTCATAAATAAATTGAGAAGACGAGAAGAGCGGGAGTCATTTTTGGACTTCCCTAGATAAGGATATATTTTTGGTGTTAACATATTTTTAACAAAATATTCTCTTCCTAACTAACGTCCATGCTAACTAAGGTCTGTTACAGTCAGGATGGCTCTGATACCAAGTCTGCGAGGACCCCGGATTAAGTACCCGAGATACTCGTTATGTTTCCTGCAACAATCCCGTGATCAGTCCGTTGCTGCACATAACTCGAATTGGTATCACAGAACACCCCAAAAATACCGAATAAATATACTTACGTGATTGAAGTCATAAGCTTCAACAGGTACTTGCAGCGGAATCACCAAACAACGTGGAGCCCAAGTCACTCGCCTTAACCCTACAGGCAGCTGACTGGGAAGCGCCCTAGTTCGCAAAGACGTCAGTGAACTCCTCTTCTTCGAACTGCTTCTTCTTCCAAAATCTGGCTAAGACAATAGCCAGGGACGAAACCAATATGAGTACATTTGATTGTACTCGCAAACTACCCCAACAGGAGCATGCACTAGTTTTTAATTTTAAAAGACTTTTATTTTAGAAAAACATCACTATATCCTTATTTAAAAAGGGAAGAGTAGATTTGTAATCCTGTTGAAGACAAAACATTTTGGAAAGTAGTTTTCTCACCTACCTTTGTTGAAAAAGGTAAGAAGTCATTTTAAACCTTTTTCCCCCGCAAATATACCTTCGTTTTAAAAGGTGAGAAAACCCCTTAAAAACTTTTTCCTCGAAAATCACCCTCTTGTCCCTTTCTCCGAAACCTCCTTGTTTCTGATCATACCCCTCATGGTTACTTATTTTACCAGCAACCTCAGACCATACCCTCGGTATAGTTGCATAAAACAATTTCCCCTCATTTTCCTTTCAAACCCAAAAATTTGTAAAACTTGCACATGGTCTTAGGACAGCCTCCCAACTGTCCATATCCGAGGACTCGGCTATTCGAATAGTTTTACCCTCTGCAGAGGTAGCACGCTTTTCCCACACCCATCCGGTCACTCATCGTGTCAGCCACGTCCCGCCATACCAGAGGTATGCGAAGTTGAGTTCCCGGCCATAGCCTGTCCTTTGCTCATGCTAGTATAGGACCCTGCCTCTACGACACTTTCCATCGACACTTAAATCCTCAGAAACTAAGTGTGAGGGCTCGTAGTTCTGTCCGGCGGACCCAAGGGAGCCCTTCAATCCTCTTCCTCCGACACGTTCATACCGGCTTCCGGTAGACTTCAATGAAGAGGACCCAGGTCAGGGGGTAGGTCCTCAGACCATCCCCTCATGGAACGAGGTTATCCTCGTTATTGAGGCATCCAGTACTAACACGAGCAAATTATATGACTACGCCCTTGCCCATATGTGGGTAAATGTGGTCGCACCGGTTATTGGTTGGTCGCCATAGTGTTAGGACACAATGTGCACTTTTCCAAAACAACACCACCATTCTCCAGCTTAACACCGACTTTTCGGCATTTCACCTTCATCCAAGTACCTTCAAAGGAGTTTTGAAAAACATTGTTTTTCCCAACTTATAGTTTTAAATAACTACTTTATACTTCTACATAAGGTGGCAAAATAGTTTTCAGGTATTTTGCAAAAGGGATTTTTCTAAAATCATTGATTCCTTGGAATAACTCTTGAGACTAAAATAGATGTATATAAATGCAAGCTCAGTGAAGTAGCTTGCCTTGTTCAACACAGTGGTACTGGTCCTGATCTTCGGGTTCAACGAAACCTCCTTCTTCGATAAATCCGTCAACGGTATCGTCTAAACGTTAAACAAGCAAGACAAACAATTACTACTCTAACTCAAGCATCACCACATCATTACAATCACAAATGCTATAATTAGCTACTGCACACATCAAGCAACACAAGGTGGTTTTAATTTAATTGAATTAATCTTTATTTAATTGTTTTCAAACTAAGGCAGAAACTAGTTGTACACCAATTAATTCACCATTTAATCTATGTTGGTCACAAAATTTCAAACTAAAGTTCTATGGATAGCTACTGATGTGTAGAAGATCACCCAATTGGATTGGGGTCATTTGGTGTTACCAAACTCCCTACACATTGGTTTTAGTTTAGAAGGTTTTTAATCAAGTTTTAGCTACCAAACAAATTAGGTTGCTCCAAAAATTAAATCCTTTTAGGGACAACTAACCTTGGTTGCCTGTGACCTAACAAAATTGGTTTTAGTTTAATTGGACCTATTATTAAATCACACTTGGCCACGAAAGAACCAATCTCTCGCTTCATTCCATGCCACCAAAACTTCTCACGAAGATCTTGGTACATCTTGGTTCCTCCGGGGTGGATCGAGTATGGGGTATCGTGGGCTTCTTTCAGGATCAGACCCTTGAGTTCCTTATCATCGGGCACACATAGGCGTCCTTTGAATTTCAGAACTCCTTCAGCATCTACGGCAAAACCAGGTGCTTTGTCGAGGGGTAGCTTCTTTTTAATTCCCTCGATACTCTCATGACCCTTCTGGGCCTCCTTGATTTGGTCCAACAGGGTTGGGGCTAACTCCAGGTTGGCAAGATATCCATGGCTAACCAATTCAAGTCCGAAATCTTCGAACTCCTTAAACAAGGCTGGTTGTTCTGCTTGGATTAGGGTATTCAGGGTGCAGGGCTTCCGGCTTAAGGCATCGGCTACCACATTGGCTTTTCCGGGATGGTAATGAATTCCGACATCATAGTCCTTAATCAATTCCATCCACCTTCTCTGCCTCAGATTCAACTCCTTCTGAGTGAAAATGTACTTCAAGCTTTTGTGATCTGTATAGACCTCGCAGCGATGACCCACAAGATAGGGTCGCCATGTTTTCAAAGCAAAAACCACAGCTGCTAATTCCAGATCATGGGTTGGGCTATACTGGAGAATCCTTCAACGAACTTGCGGTAATAACCTGCGAGTCCGAGGAAACTTCAGATTTCCGTTACACTGGTGGGTGATTTCCAGTCTAGAATGGCTTTGATTTTCTCGGGGTCAACAGAGATTCCTCCTACAGACACAACATGTCCGAGGAATGCCACTTCACTCAGCCAAAATTCACACTTGCTAAGTTTGGCATATAGTTGGTGTTCTCTGAGGGTCTCCAAAACTAGACGCAGATGTTCAGCATGCTCTTCTTCAGTCTTGGAGTAGATAAGGATATCGTCAATGAAGATGACCATGAACTTGTCGAGGTACTCCATGAAAATCTTATTCATGAGATTCATGAAATAAGCAGGAGCATTGGTCAAGCCAAAGGACATAACGGTGTATTCAAACAATCCGTATCGGGTGGTGAAGGCGGTCTTGGGAATGTCAGACTCTCGAATCTTCAACTGGTGATAACCTGTCCGAAGATCGATGTTAGAAAAGACTCGGGCTCTGTTCATCTGATCGAACAGATCCTCGATTTGGGCAGGGGATACTTGTTCTTGATGGTCACATCATTGAGCTTGCGATAATCCACACACAGGCGTGTGGTACCATCTCTTTTGTCCACGAATATGATAGGTGATCCCCAAGGTGATGCACTTGGGCGAATCAGACCTTTGCTGAGCTGATCAGCTAACTACTTCTTCAATTCCACCAGTTCCTTTGGGTTCATCCGGTAAGGTCTCTGGGATATAGGGGCTGTTCCAGGAATAAGTTCAATCACGAACTCAATATCCCGGTCTGGTGGCATACCAGGCAATTCCTCCGGGAAAACATCCTTGGTAAATTTTAAAATAGAAAGGTAAGACTCAGAAATAAATTGAGAAGACAGAAGAGCGGGAGTCATTTTTGGACTTCCCTAGATAAGGATATATTTTTGGTGTTAACATATTTTTAACAAAATATTCTCTTCCTAACTAACGTCCATGCTAACTAAGGTCTGTTACAGTCAGGATGGCTCTGATACCCTGTTGGACCAAATCAAGGAGGCCCAGAAGGGTCATGAGAGTATCGAGGGAATTAAAAAGAAGCTACCCCTCGACAAAGCACCTGGTTTTGCCGTAGATGCTGAAGGAGTTCTGAAATTCAAAGGACGCCTATGTGTGCCCGATGATAAGGAACTCAAGGGTCTGATCCTAAAAGAAGCCCACGATACCCCATACTCGATCCACCCCGGAGGAACCAAGATGTACCAAGATCTTCGTGAGAAGTTTTGGTGGCATGGAATGAAGCGAGAGATTGGTTCTTTCGTGGCCAAGTGTGATATCTGTCAGCGAGTCAAAGCAGAGCACCAGCGCCCTGCAGGATTGCTCCAACCCCTTAAGACCCCGAGTGGAAGTGGGATGAAATTGGAATGGATTTTATTACCGGACTTCCTAGGTCCAACCGAGGCCATGATTCAATCTGGGTCAGAGTTGATCGATTGACCAAGGTTGCCCATTTTATCCCTGTCAAAACCACTCACACTGGATCACAGTTAGCAGACTTGTATATGTCCCGGATAGTAAGCCTGCACGGAGTGCCTAAGAGAATTGTATCTGACAGAGGCACGCAGTTCACCTCACGGTTCTGGAAAGCTCTTCACGAAGCCCTCGGAACCCACTTATCATTCAGCATAGCCTATCACCCTCAGACCGGAGGACAGACTGAGCGAGTAAACCAGATTCTGGAAGATATGCTTCGTGCATGTGTCCTAGCCTATGGCTCTAAATGGGAAGATTGTCTTCCATTTGCAGAGTTTTCCTATAACAATAGTTATCAGTCCAGCCTGCAAATGGCCCCATTTGAAGCACTTTATGGCAAGAAGTGTCGTACACCCTTGAACTGGTCCGAGACCGGAGAAGGAAAAGTGTTTGGACTAGATACCCTCCGTGAAGCCGAGGAGCAAGTCCAACTTATCCGTGAGCGTCTCAAAACGCCCCAATCCCGTCAGAAAAGTTATGCTGATCCCAAGCGTCGTGACGTCACCTTTCAACCTGGAGATTTTGTCTATCTTCGGGTGACACCACTCAAAGGGATGCAACGTTTCCATGTCAAGGGAAAGCTGGCACCCAGATATATTGGACCTTTTAAGATTCTTGCCCGTCGCGGGGAAGTAGCCTATCAGTTAGAGTTACCCCCAGAATTATCGGAATTTCATGATGTTTTCCACATCTCTCTGCTCCGGAAATGTCTTGAAGTTCCGGACCAGCCAGACATCTTCAAGAACATTGACCACCACTCCATCGACCTGAACCATGATCTGACTTACCGTGAGAGACCATTCAAAATTCTCGACAAAGATATCCGTCTCACCCGGAGAAACAAGATCAAGTTTTATAAAGTCCAGTGGACTAACCACTCTGAAGAGGAAGCCACTTGGGAACGTGAGGACTATCTTAGAAGCGATTTTCCCAACCTCTTTAGCACCTAAGCCCAGCCAATCTCGGGACGAGATTTATCCTAAGGGGGGAAGGATCTGTAACATCCCAAAATTGTAACCCAGCTTTATTAGTCAAAAATGTGGGTCAACAAAAACTTTTGTGTGTTTGTTTGATTATGGTTGTTTGATTTGTTGTTCGCTCTAAAAAAAATTGAAGAAAAGAAAAGAAATAAAAGAAGTGCCAAAAACCCTAAAATAATGTGACAAGTGTCACCCTAAATCTCCAAGTGAGAATTCAAGTTTTCTTCCAAACAAAAATTCAGTGGAGAAATCTTGATCCCTCTCATTTTATCCCTAATACTTTTCCCACTCTTTATTTCAAATTATATTCAAAATTCCATTTTCAAAATTTCCAAATGTTTCTTTAACTTTGGAAATCATCAAGATCACCAAGCTACACTTCCAAAATAAATACCCCAGTGGTACCACAAACCTTGACAAATCATTTTGAAACAAACTATGAAAATAAATTTCAGAAAATCCAATTTTGGATTTGGTTCAGGAATAAGGTCGAACACCTGCTGATCACCACGGTGTTCTTCCCTAAACCGAATTCAATCCAAAAATTCGAACTCGATTCGGTGAAATCGATCACTCCAGTAGCTCCCACTCCTTCCTCTCACCTCACACACGTGAATGATTGCGAAGGAAACGAGTTCGTTGACCCGGAGGTGGAGTGTGGCGTGCGCCACGCCGATGCCGCCCGTGGCGCACTGCCGCACGGGTCGTCCCCGTGGTGGGCAAGGACGCGACGCAGAGGCGACGCCGCGCCGTGCTCGACACCCCTCCCTCTTCCCTCTGCCTCTGGTCGACGTGACCCAAGCGCTGCAGAGCTCGCTGGCGTGCTCACCGTCCGCGACGCGATGCCACGCGCTGCCGTCCGGAATCGCCCTGTAGAGGAAGCAGAGGAGGCAGCGACGCGACGCCACGCTCTGCTCGACACACCACCTCTCCCCTCTGCACCTGCTCGAGGTGACCCAAGCACCGCAGCACACCCCACCCCTTGCGTGCATCCTCGCCATGCCACGGCCAGAGTGCGCCGCGCGACGCCACCCCTACCAGGGTCAGCGAGGAACACCACCGCACCCTCTCCCCATTTGCCACCGCACTACGCCGTACCTGCACCAGCTCCGCGCCAATGGCAAGCTCTCCCACTCCCCAGCCCCATCCCTGCACCGCGTTCACGACGAGCCCGAGCTCGCCAATAAAAGGCCACCCGAGCCTCACCACCTCTCCACACCACCTCACGGCCACCACTCCACTCCACTCACCCCAGTACACCGCCAGGAGGGCGGATTCGCAGCCGCGGAAGCACTTCTGCCCTAGCCCGTGCTCTGCACCTCGCCGGAGCAGAAGGTGGGCATCGATCACGGCTGAGCCGTGCCACTCTCTCCCCCTCTTCTTTGCCCCGCATTCGTATCACCATTACACCCTAGCTCACCCGCCGCGTTTTGCCCGTGTTTCGTGCACAGCAGCGCCGCGGAGGACTCACCGGAGTTGGAGCACGGCCGCGGAGGAGGAGCAGAACACGCCGCCGTCGAGTGAAGCCGTCCCAGCACGCACGACTCACCCCAGAGCTTCCCCACTCCCTCCGCCGTCGATCCACGTCCTCGCCGCTTCCAACCGAGCCCCCTAGGTGAGCCCTTGAACCACCTCGCCGTCGCCGGAGCCCGGCGCCACCAGGAAATGGTCGTCGCCGTTGTCATCGCTCCTTAGCCGTAGGATTAGAAATCAACGGCTACGTACCGGTTCGTTTAATTAGACACTGACTGGTGGACCCCACCCGTCAGCGTTTTAAACTTAAATCGCGCGTGAGACATTTTCCGTTGAGTCACTGACGAGCGGACCCCACCCGTCAGGGATCTCAACATTATCCAGTAAATTAGGGTTTTAGAATTTAAATCTCCTCTGAATTTCAGTACTGGACACCACTTTGAAATTCAATATCTCGAGTTATATAAATCCAAATAAATCAAGTCAAAATGTTCTGGAAAGCTTATAAAATTCCTTAACTCACCAAAGTGGTCTCATCTCATTTAATTAAGTAATAAAAATGTATTGTTAAAAATGCTCCAGAAGGTTTGAAACACCAAACCATTTGTTTCTGGAGTTGTATTAGTCCAAATAAACTGAAACCAATTTTGGTAGCTTTGTATTAGGATCCTTTAGCTCCCCAAATTTTGGTAGAATTAATTGAGTAGTGTAAACTCCTTAGCCCTTGGTTGAACTTCAGTGCACCCTTCTGCACTAAACCAATTAGTGTGATTTAATAATAGGTCCAATTAAACTAAAACCAATTTTTTAGGTCACAGACAACCAAGGTTAGTTGTCCCTAAAAGGATTTAATTTTTGGAGCAACCTAATTTGTTTGGTAGCTAAAACTTGATTAAAAACCTTCTGAACTAAAACCAATGTGTAGGGAGTTTGGTAACACCAAATGACCCCAATCCAATTGGGTGATCTTCTACACATCAGTAGCTATCCATAGAACTTTAGTTTGAAATTTTGTGACCAAAATAGATTAAATGGTGAATTAATTGTGTACAACTAGTTTCTGCCTTAGTTTGAAAACAATTAAATAAAGATTAATTCAATTAAATTAAAACCACCTTGTGTTGCTTGATGTGTGCAGTAGCTAATTATAGCATTTGTGATTGTAATGATGTGGTGATGCTTGAGTTAGAGTAGTAATTGTTTGTCTTGCTTGTTTAACGTTTAGACGATACCGTTGACGGATTTATCGAAGAAGGAGGTTTCGTTGAACCCGAAGATCAGGACCAGTACCACTGTGTTGAACAAGGCAAGCTACTTCACTGAGCTTGCATTTATATACATCTATTTTAGTCTCAAGAGTTATTCCAAGGAATCAATGATTTTAGAAAAATCCCTTTTGCAAAATACCTGAAAACTATTTTGCCACCTTATGTAGAAGTATAAAGTAGTTATTTAAAACTATAAGTTGGGAAAAACAATGTTTTTCAAAACTCCTTTGAAGGTACTTGGATGAAGGTGAAATGCCGAAAAGTCGGTGTTAAGCTGGAGAATGGTGGTGTTGTTTTGGAAAAGTGCACATTGTGTCCTAACACTATGGCGACCAACCAATAACCGGTGCGACCACATTTACCCACATATGGGCAAGGGCGTAGTCATATAATTTGCTCGTGTTAGTACTGGATGCCTCAATAACGAGGATAACCTCGTTCCATGAGGGGATGGTCTGAGGACCTACCCCCTGACCTGGGTCCTCTTCATTGAAGTCTACCGGAAGCCGGTATGAACGTGTCGGAGGAAGAGGATTGAAGGGCTCCCTTTGGTCCGCCGGACAGAACTACGAGTCCTCACACTTAGTTTCTGAGGATTTAAGTGTCGATGGAAAGTGTCGTAGAGGCAGGGTCCTATACTAGCATGAGCAAAGGACAGGCTATGGCCGGGAACTCAACTTCGCATACCTCTGGTATGGCGGGACGTGGCTGACACGATGAGTGACCGGATGGGTGTGGGAAAAGCGTGCTACCTCTGCAGAGGGTAAAACTATTCGAATAGCCGAGTCCTCGGATATGGACAGTTGGGAGGCTGTCTTAAGACCATGTGCATGTTTTATAAAATATTGAGTTTTGAAAGGAAACTGAAGTGGAAAAGGTTGCATACCTGTACCAATGAGTTGGTACGAGGTTGTGATGGGTTTGGGAACCATGATTGGAATGTGGTTGGATACCGGAGGAGTTTCGGGGAAACAGCTAAAATGATGTCTTCTTAAAGGATAGTTGTAAAAATTTCTTCTTACCCCTTTTCAGAAAAGGCTTTCTTTTAAGATGTTTCAAAGCTAAGTAAAAGTTTTCAAACTAAAACTAGTGCTTACTCTAGTTGGGGTAGTTTGCGAGTACAATCCAATGTACTCATATTGGTTTCGTCCCTGGCTATTGTCCTAGCCAGATTTCGAGGAACCCTACGTCGAAGAGGAGTTCGGCGACGTCTATGCAAACTAGGATCTTCATAAGTCAGCTACCTGTCGGGTGTTGTTTGAGTGGATTAGCCCTACTACCGTAGCTTCCGCTGAATAAAGATGATTTGGCCCTTGAAGGCACCTATGTATAATTAGGCCAGTATGGCCATGTGTGTAAGACTTGAAACTCGGTATTGTATGGATGTAATCTTTGATATTCAGTTCGGATTATGTGCAACGACATACTGATCACGGGATCGTTGTGTTAAGCATAATCCCCTTGAGGTTGGATGTTGAGTATATGAGGCGGAAACTTCTTCTTGTAGGCATTAGCTAATTAGGTCTCCATTGGATTCAGCGTCAAGTATTTTGAATAGATAAGAGGGAGTAGAGAAATCCTTGGTAAATTTTAAAATAGAAAGGTAAGACTCAGAAATAAATTGAGAAGACGAGAAGAGCGGGAGTCATTTTTGGACTTCCCTAGATAAGGATATATTTTTGGTGTTAACATATTTTTAACAAAATATTCTCTTCCTAACTAACGTCCATGCTAACTAAGGTCTGTTACAGTCAGGATGGCTCTGATACCAAGTCTGCGAGGACCCCGGATTAAGTACCCGAGATACTCGTTATGTTTCCTGCAACAATCCCGTGATCAGTCCGTTGCTGCACATAACTCGAATTGGTATCACAGAACACCCCAAAAATACCGAATAAATATACTTACGTGATTGAAGTCATAAGCTTCAACAGGTACTTGCAGCGGAATCACCAAACAACGTGGAGCCCAAGTCACTCGCCTTAACCCTACAGGCAGCTGACTGGGAAGCGCCCTAGTTCGCAAAGACGTCAGTGAACTCCTCTTCTTCGAACTGCTTCTTCTTCCAAAATCTGGCTAAGACAATAGCCAGGGACGAAACCAATATGAGTACATTTGATTGTACTCGCAAACTACCCCAACAGGAGCATGCACTAGTTTTTAATTTTAAAAGACTTTTATTTTAGAAAAACATCACTATATCCTTATTTAAAAAGGGAAGAGTAGATTTGTAATCCTGTTGAAGACAAAACATTTTGGAAAGTAGTTTTCTCACCTACCTTTGTTGAAAAAGGTAAGAAGTCTTTTTAAACCTTTTTCCCCCGCAAATATACCTTCGTTTTAAAAGGTGAGAAAACCCCTTAAAAACTTTTTCCTCGAAAATCACCCTCTTGTCCCTTTCTCCGAAACCTCCTGGTTTCTGATCATACCCCTCATGGTTACTTATTTTACCAGCAACCTCAGACCATACCCTCGGTATAGTTGCATAAAACAATTTCCCTCATTTTCCTTTCAAACCCAAAACTTTGTAAAACTTGCACATGGTCTTAGGACAGCCTCCCAACTGTCCATATCCGAGGACTCGGCTATTCGAATAGTTTTACCCTCTGCAGAGGTAGCACGCTTTTCCCACACCCATCCGGTCACTCATCGTGTCAGCCACGTCCCGCCATACCAGAGGTATGCGAAGTTGAGTTCCCGGCCATAGCCTGTCCTTTGCTCATGCTAGTATAGGACCCTGCCTCTACGACACTTTCCATCGACACTTAAATCCTCAGAAACTAAGTGTGAGGACTCGTAGTTCTGCCGGCGGACCCAAGGGAGCCCTTCAATCCTCTTTCTTCTTTATGCTCATACCGGCTTCCGGTAGACTTCTCTTAAGAGGACCCAGGTCAGGGGGTAGGTCACCAACCATCCCCTCATGGAACGAGGTCATCCTCGTTGTTGAGGCATCCAGTACTAACACGAGCAAATTATATGACTACGCCCTTGCCCATATGTGGGTAAATGTGGTCGCACAGGTTATCGGCTGGTAGTCATGGTACAAAGACACAATGTGCATTTTTTTTTCATAAACATCCCCACACTTTACTTCTCCACTTCCATACCGACATCCCGGTATACCATAATTCATCCAAGGATTTTCAAAGGGTGTTGAATAAACAATGTTTTTCCCATCCTATAGTTTTATAATAACAACTGATATCTCTACATAGAGTGACAAAATAGTTTTTCATAAACTTTTGAAAAGGTTTTCACGATCATTTCCAATTTTCTTAGCAAACTACTTTTAACCAAAACTTGGGTGGTTCGTAATCCCACCAAAAAGATTTTCACAGAAGGTTTTGGAGTAAAACAATTTCATTTCGAAATCATTGTATACCACTGACACCTCTATATCGGGTGTCTTAATAATATACTTGTAATTTGGAAAAGGGTTTTCAAAATCATAGCTTCCGTGGCAAACACCACGTAAATCATATGCTAATTATAAGTAAAACAGGTAAATCAAAATAGATGTATATAGATGCAAGCTCAGTGAAGTAGCTTGCCTGTTTTCAGCATAATGTCCTTGGTCTTCTTCTTACTGATTAAAGAAATAAACTCCGGTTCTCCTTCAATAAATCCTCTCCGAAGACCACTCCGGTATCGGTATTATCTAGCGTCGCAACAGGGAATAACAACACTCAATACATCAAACAAAACCACAAGTGGTGCACAAACAAATAACAACCACAAGCATCAAACTAATTATTCAAGCAACAAACTAGGATCTACACTTACAGGGGCCTCATACGAAATAATGGTCTACCACTTATATACAAAGTAGGGCCAAATAATTAGGTAGCAAGGGATGACATGCTACAATATCAGTAGCTATGAAAAGCTACTGATGTTCAAACATCATTTCTAAAATAATGCACACAAATGATTTTATTTGCAAACAAATCCTAAAAGTTAGGAAAATCAAGGAACTATCCTTACTAGGGATATTATCCCCTAATAAACACCAGCAACACTAAACTCTTCCTAGCAAGTTATCAAACCAGTAGCAACGTGGCATGCTACTGATGATCTAGTAACACTAACTAAAACTAACGTCACACTAAGGATTTTCTACTAAAACAAGTCCTATTAACTAGGAGAATCTAGGAAAATACTATCCTAGTGATATTAACACTAGAGGACTAAATGCAATACTAAACTTTTTCCAAAGTGCTACCATACAGAGCTAACACACTCCTAGTAATTAGTGCCACACCTATACATGCTAGAAATTACAAAAGGGATACTAGCACACCCTATATAGTTAAATAAAACTATGAACATTAGTTAACAGAAAAGCATAACACCTAGTTAAATCCACCAAAAATAATATATAGCTCTAAAAATCACACCAAGCTAGGATTAGGTACTCCTAATCATACAGAAGCTCACACAAGTGGATTCACACCAAAAATCATCACCAAATAATTTACAAAAATCCTAAAATGGCTCTCTGGTCATTTACCAAAATGCATGCCATTTTTGATAGGAAGCTCTTTTGCACCAGAGGCAAATTGCTACTGCTAGGTGTCTCTTAGATCTTTCCAAATCAGTTGAGTTTGCATCAAAAGCTATTTTAGAAAAAAAAGTTATTGATAATTTGGTGAGGAGCAGTAGTTCTGGCTCACATTTATTTTCTCCAAAAATATTTATCCAAAAGTGTTTCTACCACTTGGATCTGGCTAGGAATATGCTAGGGTACCTCCATGATTTTTGGTTTGAGCAGAACCAGGGTTTTCATAATTTATTTTGAAATAAACTAAGAGGACAGAACAGAAATATTTAGAAAGGAATTAACCTCCAGAAAAAAAAGGAGTTGGGCCAGATCTGCCCAGATCCGAGCCGAGCCACGGAGACGGCGGCCCATCCAGTGGCGAAACGGTACCGGGCTGTTTCCTTCTTCCTCTCGATGGACAGAGCAGAGCGAAGCAAGGCAGGAGCACGGCGGCGACGGCATCGGCGGCTCCGGCGACCTGAAAGGAAATGGGGATGTCCGTGAGGAAGAGCTCGGCAAGGGGAACACATGGATGCGATAATGGCGAGGAATGGTGGGCTGAGCTGCTCGCGAGCTTGCTCGACAAGCCGCGGCCGGGGAGGACGAAGTTGAGGATGGCAACGGCGATCCCGGGCTCCAATCTGCGATTCCTCGCATGGAGAGAGAGAGGACGACGTGGTACGGCTTTTGGTAGGCTTGGATTTGGTCGGGGAGGCCTCTCTCGCCGGCGGGGCGCGTCGGCGGCTTCGGCCGGGGTTCGTGTTCATGGAGGAAAATGAGAGAGAGGGAGAGTGGAGGAAAAGAGTGAGCTGGGGGAGCAAAGGGTGGCGTGGGGTGGTTCTTATCTTCTCCTCCGCAGCAAGGAGGGAGGGGGCCACGGCATTGACGACGGGAGGAGCACGGCAGCGTGCGAACACGGCGGCGTGGGCGCGGCAGCGTGCGGGAGGTGCCACGGCTGTCCCGGGTGCAGAGCTGAGGTGAAGGGGGAGAGCAGAGCAGCCAGAGGCCAGGCTTCGCGAGGGAGAGGTGCACGGCAAGGGGCGACCACGGCAACGCCGGCGTGAGGGGCACGGCGCCGTGCCGCTGCTACAGGAGGTCAACGAGGAATTGCAAAACGCCCCCTGAACTTCTTTCTCCTCTCACCGATAGGTCCTCGTCTAATTCTTTTATTTTCTTTTCAAAACCAGTAGGGTTTCCTGAATTTTATTGAGGTGCTTAGACATTTTACAAAAATTAGAGAAAATTCATGTAGCCTCCCATATATATGAGGAAGCTCCACAAAAATTGGTTTTACAAAATAAAATGTTTTGCGCAATATTTGTTCATAGAGTTTAAATAAATCATTTTGGAAATTAATAATTTGATACTCCTTTAATATTTAAAACCAGTGATAAAATATGGTTTTGAACTTTTGGAACTTCTTTGACAAATATGATAACTTCAAATAAGTTTTATTTTCATAGAGAAAACCTTTGTTTTGAGGAATAGAGAATTTGGGGAGGGAAATTATTTATGAAGATCATTTTTAACTTATGACCTTCATTTCCCTTTTTAATAAAAGAAGGGGGGGGGTTTGTTTTAAATCAACAAGTAGGTTTACTTGAGGAGAGAGAGATATGAAATGGAGAGGATTATCCTTTCATCTCCTTCTCTAGAATTTTGATAAGAAAGTATAATATTGTTTTCATAGAATAGAGGAATAGATAGAGAGGGAATTTTGTTGAGTTCATCTCCCTAAATTTTAGGAGTTTAACTTGGGGTGCATATTTTTAGAGAGTTTGCTCCTCTTCAAGTCGCACTCCAAATTTGGTTGCCAAGGGTGTCCTAATTTAGTAATAACACCACTGGGGAATTATCCTCACAAGAGAATCACACACAACAGCAATAACACAGCAATAGCATCAGCACCACAATATCAACAACACATCAATACCCACATCGCAAACAAGACCACACACTTCAAACCACAAGAATAAGTCACACACCTTTTTCCATAATCAACAATGCTATTTTGTAAAAATGGTCACACTCAATTATGACAAGACGTTGTTTAAAGGATATATCAACTCATAACTTAATAGTTTCCAGAATGGTTTGATAAAGGGAAATATGTGAGGTAATATATTCCCCACTAGTATTCCTTTTAAAAAGGAGTTGAAACATAGGAGTTTTAAAAATAGGAATTGTAAAAGTATCAAGGTTGAAGAATAGATAGGAGACATCATATGAATCCCCATATTCTTGGTTACACATAAATTTTGGAAATACCTTTACTGTCTCAATTTAAAGGGTATTTTATTTGTTGCTAGAACCAAATCATTATTGAAATGAACTTTTGGCCAACATAAGAATGGAAAAGATATATGGAATATATTCTTGTCATAACATGGTCACCAGTGTTGTAAATATATTTTTACTTAGGTTGATCTCTTGGGTTGACATTTACTAGTCAACCAATCACAAACATCAAGTCACACAAGGTCAACCAGAACAATTTAAAGGAAAGCAAAATCATTTATGAAATAATTCAAAAAGTTTTTGTTGGTTCTGAAATTTGGGTCTTATTTACTCGTAGTATAAATAGGGGATGTTACAAATCCTTCCCCCCTTAAAATAAATCTCGTCCTCGAGATTGCCCAGGGGTACAGGGGAGATTTTTTTTTTTTTGGAAAAGTTGTATATTCACTTTCGTGTATACACAGGTTTTGAAAAACAATAGGGTTTCTTTTTAAAATACCCATAGCTGTGCCACCAATAATTGGCTTATGGACACAGTGGGTTTGGTTTATCCGAGGAATTAATTTTGCAGGGGTTTTTACTGGAAAAGCGAGGGATACGGTTTTGAATAAAGGATAGAGGGACACGGAGGTTAACTGCTTACTCACTGGCAGGTGGGGCCGGGGTCCACCTGGCGGTCTCTCCTCCTTTTCTTCTCTTCTTCTTCCTCACTCTCCCTGGCTCCGCACTCGCCCCGTTTTCAGTGCGTAGAGCACTCATCCGCGGCACTGCTGCGCGTGCGGTCCATCGATGCAGCGGCAGACACGGCTTTGGGACACGACGCCTAGAGGGTTTCGCGCCATTAAGGCGAGTACTGCTCGCGATTCCTCCACTTTCCCGCGCAACGCGGTGTCGAGGAGCGGCATCCGAGCCCTGGTTATAAGTTAGTAACCTTCGAAAACATTTCTCCTACCGCATCGTCGCCATGGGCTTCATTAGTGACTTCTTCAGAGCCTACGTTGATACGATGGAGAATGCGGGCTTCATCGAAGGCTTCTTCATCTTCGTGCTCTTCGTGTTCTTGATTTCGATGGCGTACAGCATGTTGTTCGTGGCAGTGGTCCTCCTAGCCGTGGCCTTGTGCAATTGGTGGTCTGGCGCTGGGGCTGGTGCTGCGACGGTGGCGCCAGCTGCGCCGGAGGAGCCAGATGCGGCGGCGGTGGAGCAGGCTGTGGTGGAGGAACCAGCGGCAGTGCCGGTGGGTGAGGTGGCAGATCTTCCTGATGGAGGTGAGCAGGCTGCCCGAGCCGTCCGTCGCCGTCAGGCGGCGCGCGACTCGGCTCTGAGTGAGCCAGGCTCATCCTCTGGTAGCGCCATGGAGCTCGAGAGGGAGTAAGAATCTCTGGGGTGCCGTTGCATCCGGGCTGAGTGCTGGCAGTGTTCTTCGTAGGAGTAGAGTTTGTATCCTCGGTTTCTTTCTGAATTTTCTCGCTTCTGTACTGCACCCCGTGGTTGTATCGATCTTGTCTTTGCCGATGACCTGGGACAAGATTTGCATTGTCGAAATTTTCTTGGTTGCCACAACTCTGGTCTTGCAGCACAGATAGGATGCAGATGTACTAGAATAATCTTGCTTTAGTGAGAAAAAAAATATATTTTTAAGGGAAAATAACACTGCATTATATGGTCTCAACCATTGGCAGTGGTAGCATACATTTCAACCGTATAGGTTGAACACAACAACCAAAAACACCCTACAAGAAATCCTTCTGTGTTCCAGCGAGCATTGACACTCAGCAAGCATTTTAAGGCTTGTGAGGGTTACATCTCGTGGAGGGCTCGGGCCCTTTCTTTAACATGCAGTGAGCACAAGGTTCATAAAGGGGGTGAGGAACCTTGTGATGAAGACATGTAGGAGACCACACACAAAATAATTTGCATACTACAAAATAGTCCCATTCAAAGTTTGCATTAATTCACAGGGGTATGCGTCTGGGGTCACATACGGTTCCTGGTTTAAGTGACCTGTTGTTTCTTTTAAAACCTTTAACTGAAGAAAGAGCATGACATTCCATCAGGTGTCAACCAAATGGTTAACAAGATGATAAGAACGCCAAGTTTTTATTTCGGGCTGATTTGACATCAGCCTGGGAACAGACAACAACCTTCCATTACAAGAAACACGAGAAAACAAACAACAAACAAACAACAGACTAACAACTTTGTTGCTCCACACGCACAAATACAAGCGCTGGTCAGGCTGACTAAACCTGGGTTCTACTCTGCCTGAGAGGTTCTAGGAGTCGGTGAAGCGTGGCCGAGACAAAGAGTGGTGTCCACATCTCCATCTTCCATGGGGTGGGGAACCACAGGTACGCCTTCGAGGATACACCTCGCTCTGGGGTGGCTGCTGAACTCGGGCTAGGGCTTGCGTCACAGATGCATCAACACTGTGGTCCAGCAAATCATCTAGGACCGACTGTCTTGCTCCTGAGCTTGCCCACGGTGGGAGTGGGTAGGTTCCTTGCTCGACCAGTTCCGGTGGGCACGACAAGGTGGCGCCTTGTGATTATGAGTTCCGCCATCAGGGAGTGGAAAAATCTTGTCATTGAGGCTCCGTAAGTAACCAGGGTGATTACGGCAGGGTCGACTTCCCTTCCGATGGGAATTTGAGCAGGCTCCTCTCCAAGCGGAGGAGTGACGGGAAGAAGTTGGAAAGCTCGACTCTGCGCCATCGCCGGTTCTGCATACCGGAGACGGACAAGGCCTTCCCAGGCTGCTACCTGGAGGGCTTGATCTAGAGTAGGCATGCTCCTACCATGGATCAAGTAGGCCTGACTTGTGCCCAACGGACACGAGTTGATGTGCACGTCGACTTGGAATTCACGCCCGGCAGGCGGGAGGGAGTTCTCTAACACCACATATCGAGGACGGGCAGGCCACCAAGAATATGGCAGACGGCCTTCCAAAGCATCAGTGGAAATCCGCCATGCTCCTCGGCGGTGGTTTCCAGAATGACCCTTGGGTTTGCCATTGGGTTGTTTTGGCTCGGGAGAAAGGATAAGAACGCAGGATTCCTGCCTCAGGAGAGTTGGGTTGCTAAGGACGGGGAGTGAGGGTGGGTATAGACGGAAGATGGAACGGGGCCTTATATAAGCTAGGTTGTGTCGGCTCCTTTCTATGGAAGAACCCGGTGGGCGTCTCTTATGTAGTGGGGACAAGTCCTACTGTACTCTACTGTGAACCGACGCCTGGCCATGCTGTTAGGCAGGGATGGGTCAAATCCGTTGACTCACTGTAGGGGAACGTCACAAACAGACAATAAACACGCAAGGTACATTTAGTACCGATGGACGCCTAATACTCGTGGTAGTCGGGTAATATGACTAAAGTTCCTATATGTTTTTCCTATGGGTTGTGGGTAAACATGGTTGATAAAGTCTTCACTTTGTCTCCTTAGGCTTCTGCTGGAAGAAGTGAGAGGGTCGAATTTGAACTTGAGTAGAATTGTTGATGTTGAGCGGAGGTCTTCGGAGGTCTCTTGCTTTGTTGATGTCGATGATCTTGGCGTTTGTAGACCAATCCCCTTGAGGTTGGATGTTGAGTATATGAGGCGGAAACTTCTTCTTGTAGGCATTAGCTAATTAGGTCTCCATTGGATTCAGCGTCAAGTATTTTGAACAGATAAGAGGGAGTAGAGAAATCCTTGGTAAATTTTAAAATAGAAAGGTAAGACTCAGAAATAAATTGAGAAGACGAGAAGAGCGGGAGTCATTTTTGGACTTCCCTAGATAAGGATATATTTTTGGTGTTAACATATTTTTAACAAAATATTCTCTTCCTAACTAACGTCCATGCTAACTAAGGTCTGTTACAGTCAGGATGGCTCTGATACCAAGTCTGTGAGGACCCCGGATTAAGTACCCGAGATACTCGTTATGTTTCCTGCAACAATCCCGTGATCAGTCTGTTGCTGCACATAACTCGAATTGGTATCACAGAACACCCCAAAAATACCGAATAAATATACTTACGTGATTGAAGTCATAAGCTTCAACAGGTACTTGCAGCGGAATCACCAAACAACGTGGAGCCCAAGTCATTCGCCTTAACCCTACAGGCAGCTGACTGGGAAGCGCCCTAGTTCGCAAGGACGTCAGTGAACTCCTCTTCTTCGAACTGCTTCTTCTTCCAAAATCTGGCTAAGACAATAGCCAGGGACGAAACCAATATGAGTACATTTGATTGTACTCGCAAACTACCCCAACAGGAGCATGCACTAGTTTTTAATTTTAAAAGACTTTTATTTTAGAAAAACATCACTATATCCTTATTTAAAAAGGGAAGAGTAGATTTGTAATCCTGTTGAAGACAAAACATTTTGGAAAGTAGTTTTCTCACCTACCTTTGTTGAAAAAGGTAAGAAGTCTTTTTAAACCTTTTTCCCCCGCAAATATACCTTCGTTTTAAAAGGTGAGAAAACCCTTTAAAACTTTTTCCTCGAAAATCACCCCTTGTCCCTTTCTCCGAAACCTCCTGGTTTCTGATCATACCCCTTCATGGTTACTTATTTTACCAGCAACCTCAGACCATACCCTCGGTATAGTTGCATAAAACAATTTCCCTCATTTTCCTTTCAAACCCAAAACTTTGTAAAACTTGCACATGGTCTTAGGACAGCCTCCCAACTGTCCATATCCGAGGACTCGGCTATTCGAATAGTTTTACCCTCTGCAGAGGTAGCACGCTTTTCCCACACCCATCCGGTCACTCATCGTGTCAGCCACGTCCCGCCATACCAGAGGTATGCGAAGTTGAGTTCCCGGCCATAGCCTGTCCTTTGCTCATGCTAGTATAGGACCCTGCCTCTACGACACTTTCCATCGACACTTAAATCCTCAGAAACTAAGTGTGAGGACTCGTAGTTCTGTCCGGCGGACCCAAGGGAGCCCTTCAATCCTCTTTCTTCTTTAGCTCATACCGGCTTCCGGTAGACTTCTCTTAAGAGGACCCAGGTCAGGGGGTAGGTCCCAACCATCCCCTCATGGAACGAGGTATCCTCGTTGTTGAGGCATCCAGTACTAACACGAGCAAATTATATGACTACGCCCTTGCCCATATGTGGGTAAATGTGGTCGCACAGGTTATCGGCTGGTAGTCATGGTACAAAGACACAATGTGCATTTTTCATAAACATCCCACACTTCACTTCTCCACTTCCATACCGACATCCGGTATACCATAATTCATCCAAGGATTTTCAAAGGGTTTTGAATAAACAATGTTTTTCCCATCCTATAGTTTTATATAAACAACTGATATCTCTACATAGAGTGACAAAATAGTTTTTCATAAACTTTTGAAAAGGTTTTCACGATCATTTCCAATTTTCTTAGCAAAATACTTTTAACCAAAACTTGGGTGGTTCGTAATCCCACCAAAAGATTTTTCACAGAAGGTTTTGGAGTAAAACAAATTCATTTCGAAATCATTGTATACCACTGACACCTCTATATCGGGTGTCTTAATAATATACTTGTAATTTGGAAAAGGGTTTTCAAAATCATAGCTTCCGTGGCAAACACCACGTAAATCATATGCTAATTATAAGTAAAACAGGTAAATCAAAATAGATGTATATAGATGCAAGCTCAGTGAAGTAGCTTGCCTGTTTTCAGCATAATGTCCTTGGTCTTCTTCTTACTGATTAAAGAAATAAACTCCGGTTCTCCTTCAATAAATCCTCTCCGAAGACCACTCCGGTATCGGTATTATCTAGCGTCGCAACAGGGAATAACAACACTCAATACATCAAACAAAACCACAAGTGGTGCACAAACAAATAACAACCACAAGCATCAAACTAATTATTCAAGCAACAAACTAGGATCTACACTTACAGGGGCCTCATACAAATAATGGTCTACCACTTATATACAAAGTAGGGCCAAATAATTAGGTAGCAAGGGATGACATGCTACAATATCAGTAGCTATGAAAAGCTACTGATGTTCAAACATCATTTCTAAAATAATGCACACAAATGATTTTATTTGCAAACAAATCCTAAAAGTTAGGAAAATCAAGGAACTATCCTACTAGGGATATTATCCCCTAATAAACACCAGCAACACTAAACTCTTCCTAGCAAGTTATCAAACCAGTAGCAACGTGGCATGCTACTGATGATCTAGTAACACTAACTAAAACTAACGTCACACTAAGGATTTTCTACTAAAACAAGTCCTATTAACTAGGAGAATCTAGGAAAATACTATCCTAGTGATATTAACACTAGAGGACTAAATGCAATACTAAACTTTTTCCAAAGTGCTACCATACAGAGCTAACACACTCCTAGTAATTAGTGCCACACCTATACATGCTAGAAATTACAAAAGGGATACTAGCACACCCTATATAGTTAAATAAAACTATGAACATTAGTTAACAGAAAAGCATAACACCTAGTTAAATCACCAAAAATAATATATAGCTCTAAAAATCACACCAAGCTAGGATTAGGTACTCCTAATCATACAGAAGCTCACACAAGTGGATTCACACCAAAAATCATCACCAAATAATTTACAAAAATCCTAAAATGGCTCTCTGGTCATTTACCAAAATGCATGCCATTTTTGATAGGAAGCTCTTTTGCACCAGAGGCAAATTGCTACTGCTAGGTGTCTCTTAGATCTTTCCAAATCAGTTGAGTTTGCATCAAAAGCTATTTTAGAAAAAAATAGTTATTGATAATTTGGTGAGGAGCAGTAGTTCTGGCTCACATTTATTTTCTCCAAAAATATTTATCCAAAAGTGTTTCTACCACTTGGATCTGGCTAGGAATATGCTAGGGTACCTCCATGATTTTTGGTTTGAGCAGAACCAGGGTTTTCATAATTTATTTTGAAATAAACTAAGAGGACAGAACAGAAATATTTAGAAAGGAATTAACCTCCAGAAAAAAAAGGAGTTGGGCCAGATCTGCCCAGATCCGAGCCGAGCCACGGAGACGGCGGCCCATCCAGCGGCCCATGTGCGCGGCGAAACGGTACCGGGCTGTTTCCTTCTTCCTCTCGATGGACAGAGCAGAGCGAAGCAAGGCAGGAGCACGGCGGCGACGGCATCGGCGGCTCCGGCGACCTGAAAGGAAATGGGGATGTCCGTGAGGAAGAGCTCGGCAAGGGGAACACATGGATGCGATAATGGCGAGGAATGGTGGGCTGAGCTGCTCGCGAGCTTGCTCGACAAGCCGCGGCCGGGGAGGACGAAGTTGAGGATGGCAACGGCGATCCCGGGCTCCAATCTGCGATTCCTCGCATGGAGAGAGAGAGGACGACGTGGTACGGCTTTTGGTAGGCTTGGATTTGGTCGGGGAGGCCTCTCTCGCCGGCGGGGCGCGTCGGCGGCTTCGGCCGGGGTTCGTGTTCATGGAGGAAAATGAGAGAGAGGGAGAGTGGAGGAAAAGAGTGAGCTGGGGGAGCAAAGGGTGGCGTGGGGTGGTTCTTATCTTCTCCTCCGCAGCAAGGAGGGAGGGGGCCACGGCATTGACGACGGGAGGAGCACGGCAGCGTGCGAACACGGCGGCGTGGGCGCGGCAGCGTGCGGGAGGTGCCACGGCTGTCCCGGGTGCAGAGCTGAGGTGAAGGGGGAGAGCAGAGCAGCCAGAGGCCAGGCTTCGCGAGGGAGAGGTGCACGGCAAGGGGCGACCACGGCAACGCCGGCGTGAGGGGCACGGCGCCGTGCCGCTGCTACAGGAGGTCAACGAGGAATTGCAAAACGCCCCCTGAACTTCTTTCTCCTCTCACCGATAGGTCCTCGTCTAATTCTTTTATTTTCTTTTCAAAACCAGTAGGGTTTCCTGAATTTTATTGAGGTGCTTAGACATTTTACAAAAATTAGAGAAAATTCATGTAGCCTCCCATATATATGAGGAAGCTCCACAAAAATTGGTTTTACAAAATAAAATGTTTTGCGCAATATTTGTTCATAGAGTTTAAATAAATCATTTTGGAAATTAATAATTTGATACTCCTTTAATATTTAAAACCAGTGATAAAATATGGTTTTGAACTTTTGGAACTTCTTTGACAAATATGATAACTTCAAATAAGTTTTATTTTCATAGAGAAAACCTTTGTTTTGAGGAATAGAGAATTTGGGGAGGGAAATTATTTATGAAGATCATTTTTAACTTATGACCTTCATTTCCCTTTTTAATAAAAGAAGGGGGGGGGGGTTTGTTTTAAATCAACAAGTAGGTTTACTTGAGGAGAGAGAGATATGAAATGGAGAGGATTATCCTTTCATCTCCTTCTCTAGAATTTTGATAAAGAAAGTATAATATTGTTTTCATAGAATAGAGGAATAGATAGAGAGGGAATTTTGTTGAGTTCATCTCCCTAAATTTTAGGAGTTTAACTTGGGGTGCATATTTTTAGAGAGTTTGCTCCTCTTCAAGTCGCACTCCAAATTTGGTTGCCAAGGGTGTCCTAATTTAGTAATAACACCACTGGGGAATTATCCTCACAAGAGAATCACACACAACAGCAATAGCATCAGCACCACAATATCAACAACACATCAATACCCACATCGCAAACAAGACCACACACTTCAAACCACAAGAATAAGTCACACACCTTTTTCCATAATCAACAATGCTATTTTGTAAAAATGGTCACACTCAATTATGACAAGACGTTGTTTAAAGGATATATCAACTCATAACTTAATAGTTTCCAGAATGGTTTGATAAAGGGAAATATGTGAGGTAATATATTCCCCACTAGTATTCCTTTTAAAAAGGAGTTGAAACATAGGAGTTTTAAAAATAGGAATTGTAAAAGTATCAAGGTTGAAGAATAGATAGGAGACATCATATGAATCCCCATATTCTTGGTTACACATAAATTTTGGAAATACCTTTACTGTCTCAATTTAAAGGGTATTTTATTTGTTGCTAGAACCAAATCATTATTGAAATGAACTTTTGGCCAACATAAGAATGGAAAAGATATATGGAATATATTCTTGTCATAACATGGTCACCAGTGTTGTAAATATATTTTTACTTAGGTTGATCTCTTGGGTTGACATTTACTAGTCAACCAATCACAAACATCAAGTCACACAAGGTCAACCAGAACAATTTAAAGGAAAGCAAAATCATTTATGAAATAATTCAAAAAGTTTTTGTTGGTTCTGAAATTTGGGTCTTATTTACTCGTATACCAAGTCTGCGAGGACCCCGGATTAAGTACCCGAGATACTCGTTATGTTTCCTGCAACAATCCCGTGATCAGTCCGTTGCTGCACATAACTCGAATTGGTATCACAGAACACCCCAAAAATACCGAATAAATATACTTACGTGATTGAAGTCATAAGCTTCAACAGGTACTTGCAGCGGAATCACCAAACAACGTGGAGCCCAAGTCACTCGCCTTAACCCTACAGGCAGCTGACTGGGAAGCGCCCTAGTTCGCAAAGACGTCAGTGAACTCCTCTTCTTCGAACTGCTTCTTCTTCCAAAATCTGGCTAAGACAATAGCCAGGGACGAAACCAATATGAGTACATTTGATTGTACTCGCAAACTACCCCAACAGGAGCATGCACTAGTTTTTAATTTTAAAAGACTTTTATTTTAGAAAAACATCACTATATCCTTATTTAAAAAGGGAAGAGTAGATTTGTAATCCTGTTGAAGACAAAACATTTTGGAAAGTAGTTTTCTCACCTACCTTTGTTGAAAAAGGTAAGAAGTCTTTTTAAACCTTTTTCCCCCGCAAATATACCTTCGTTTTAAAAGGTGAGAAAACCCCTTAAAAACTTTTTCCTCGAAAATCACCCACTTGTCCCTTTCTCCGAAACCTCCTGGTTTCTGATCATACCCCTCATGGTTACTTATTTTACCAGCAACCTCAGACCATACCTCGGTATAGTTGCATAAAACAATTTCCCCTCATTTTCCTTTCAAACCCAAAACTTTGTAAAACTTGCACATGGTCTTAGGACAGCCTCCCAACTGTCCATATCCGAGGACTCGGCTATTCGAATAGTTTTACCCTCTGCAGAGGTAGCACGCTTTTCCCACACCCATCCGGTCACTCATCGTGTCAGCCACGTCCCGCCATACCAGAGGTATGCGAAGTTGAGTTCCCGGCCATAGCCTGTCCTTTGCTCATACTAGTATAGGACCCTGCCTCTACGACACTTTCCATCGACACTTAAATCCTCAGAAACTAAGTGTGAGGACTCGTAGTTCTGCCCGGCGGACCCAAGGGAGCCCTTCAATCCTCTTTCTTCTTTATGCTCATACCGGCTTCCGGTAGACTTCTCTTAAGAGGACCCAGGTCAGGGGGTAGGTCACCAAACCATCCCCTCATGGAACGAGGTCATCCTCGTTGTTGAGGCATCCAGTACTAACACGAGCAAATTATATGACTACGCCCTTGCCCATATGTGGGTAAATGTGGTCGCACAGGTTATCGGCTGGTAGTCATGGTACAAAGACACAATGTGCATTTTTTTTTTCATAAACATCCCCACACTTTACTTCTCCACTTCCATACCGACATCCCGATATACCATAATTCATCCAAGGATTTTCAAAGGGGTGTTGAATAAACATGTTTTTCCCATCCTATAGTTTTATAATAACAACTGATATCTCTACATAGAGTGACAAAATAGTTTTTCATAAACTTTTGAAAAGGTTTTCACGATCATTCCAATTTTCTTAGCAAACTACTTTTAACCAAAACTTGGGTGGTTCGTAATCCCACCAAAAGATTTTTCACAGAAGGTTTTGGAGTAAAACAATTTCATTTCGAAATCATTGTATACCACTGACACCTCTATATCGGGTGTCTTAATAATATGAAGCACTTCTGCCCTAGCCCGTGCTCTGCACCTCGCCGAGCAGAAGGTGGGCATCGATCACGGCCGAGCCGTGCCACTCTCTCCCCTCTCTTCTTTGCCCCGCATCCGTATCACCATAACACCCTAGCTCACCCGCCGCGTTTTGCTCGTGTTTCGTGCATAGCAGCGCCGCGGAGGACTCACCGGAGTTGGAGCACGGCCGCGGAGGAGGAGCAGAACACGCCGCCGTCGAGTGAAGCCGTCCCAGCACGCACGACTCACCCCAGAGCTTCCCCACTCCCTCCGCCGTCGATCCACGTCCTCGCCGCTTCCAACCGAGCCCCCTAGGTGAGCCCTTGAACCACCTCGCCGTCGCCGGAGCCCGGCGCCACCAGGAAATGGTCGTCGCCGTTGTCATCGCTCCTTAGCCGTAGGATTAGAAATCAACGGCTACGTACCGGTTCGTTTAATTAGACACTGACTGGTGGACCCCACCCGTCAGCGTTTTAAACTTAAATCGCGCGCGAGACGTTTTCCGTTGAGTCACTGACGAGCGGACCCCACCCGTCAGGGATCTCAACATTATCCAGTAAATTAGGGTTTTAGAATTTAAATCTCCTCTGAATTTGAGTACTGGACATTTTGTGACCCGCATTTTTGACTAATAAAGCTGGGTTACAATTTTGGGATGTTACAGATCCTTCCCCCCTTAGGATTAATCTCGTCCCGAGATTGGCTGGGCTTAGGTGCTAAAGAGGTTGGGAAAATCGCTTCTAAGACTTTTATTTTGTTCTAAGACAATAGTTTTTAATATAGTTGGACTGATAACTATTGTTATAGGAAAACTCTGCAAATGGAAGACAATCTTCCCATTTAGAGCCATAGGCTAGGACACATGCATGAAGCATATCTTCCAGAATCTGGTTTACTCGCTCAGTCTGTCCTCCCGGTCTGAAGGTGATAGGCTGTGCTGAATGATAAGTGGGTTCCGAGGGCTTCGTGAAGAGCTTTCCAGAACCGTGAGGTGAACTGCGTGCCTCTGTCAGATACAATTCTCTTAGGCACTCCATGCAGGCTTACTATCCGGGACATAACAAGTATGCAACTGTGATCCAGTGTGAGTGGTTTTTGACGGGGATAAAATGGGCAACCTTGGTCAATCGATCAACTAGACCCAGATTGAATCATGGCCTCGGTTGGACCTAGGAAGTCCGGTATAAAATCCATTCCAATTTCATCCCACTTCCACTCGGGGGCTCTTAAGGGGTTGGAGCAATCCTCAGGGCGCTGGTGCTCTGCTTTGACTCGCTGACAGATATCACACTTGGCCACGAAAGAAACAATCTCTCGCTTCATTCCATGCCACCAAAACTTCTCACGAAGATCTTGGTACATCTTGGTTCCTCCGGGGTGGATCGAGTATGGGGTATCGTGGGCTTCTTTCAGGATCAGACCCTTGGCGAGGACCCCGGATTAAGTACCCGAGATACTCGTTATGTTCCTGCAACAATCCCGTGATCAGTCCGTTGCTGCACATAACTCGAATTGGTATCACAGAACACCCCAAAAAATACCGAATAAATATACTTACGTGATTGAAGTCATAAGCTTCAACAGGTACTTGTAAAACTTACCCTCGGTATAGTTGCATAAAACAATTTCCCCTCATTTTCCTTTCAAACCCAAAACTTTGTAAAACTTGCACATGGTCTTAGGACAGCCTCCCAACTGTCCATATCCGAGGACTCGGCTATTCGAATAGTTTTACCCTCTGCAGAGGTAGCACGCTTTTCCCACACCCATCCGGTCACTCATCGTGTCAGCCACGTCCCGCATACCAGAGGTATGCGAAGTGTTCCCGGCCATAGCCTGTCCTTTGCTCATGCTAGTATAGGACCCTGCCTCTACGACACTTTCCATCGACACTTAAATTTGGGTACTTAGTCGGAGTCTCTTATCCAAACCCCTGCTCATACAAACCCCAGAGTTCCTATAGAGACCAAGCTGTTTTGCCCGACGTCTCTCTTGAGATCAAAGGAGAAAACTTTCCAGCGACCTAATCATCCTAGGAACCCAAGGCATAGATATCATTCTGGTATGAATTGGTAGCAAAGTATCATGGTCGTATCGACTGCGCTAGAAGAGCAGTATCTCTCACCCACAGACCAAGGGACCGAAGTGGAGTATGCATCACAAGCCAATCCATCTCAACCCTGTTGTCATGAAGGTATAGCCCGACCAGCTCTAGATGAGATCCGTGTTGTCCACCATTCAAGGATGTTTCCCGGGGAATTGCCTGGAAAGCCACCAGACCGGGATATTGAGTTCGTGATTGAACTTATTCCTGGAACAGCCCCTATATCCCAGAGACCTTACCGGATGAACCCAAAGGAACTGGTGGAATTAAGAAGCAGTAGCTGATCAGCTCAGCAAAGGTCTGATTCGCCCAAGTGCATCACCTTGGGGATCACCTATCATATTCGTGACAAAAGAGACGGTACCACATGCCTGTGTGTGGATTATCGCAAGCTCAATGATGTGACCATCAAGAACAAGTATCCTCTGCCCAAGATCGAGGATTTGTTCGATCAGATGAACGGAGCCCGAGTCTTTTCTAAGATCGATCTTCGGACAGGTTATCACCAGTTGAAGATTCGAGAGTCTGACATTCCAAGACCGCCTTCACCACCTGATACGGATTGTTTAAATACACCGTTATGTCCTTTGGCTTGACCAATGCTCCTGCTTATTTCATGAATCTCATGAATAAGATTTTCATGGAGTACCTCGACAAGTTCGTGGTCGTCTTCATTGACGATATCCTTATCTACTCCAAGACTGAAGAAGAGCATGCTGAACATCTGCGTCTAGTTTTGGAGACCCTCAGAGAACACCAACTATATGCCAAACTTAGCAAGTGTGAATTTTGGCTGAGTGAAGTGGCATTCCTCGGACATGTTGTGTCTGTAGGAGGAATCTCTGTTGACCCCGAGAAAATCAAAGCCATTCTAGACTGGAAATCACCCACCAGGTAACGGAAATCCGAAGTTTCCTCGGACTCGCAGGTTATTACCGCAAGTTCGTTGAAGGATTCTCCAGTATAGCCAAACCCATGACCCAGTTGTTAAAGAAGGATAAGAAGTTTGAATGGACCCAGAAGTGTGAAGAGAGTTTTCAAGAACTGAAGAAGAGACTGACTTCAGCCCCAATCCTAGTCATGCCAGACGTCACCAAGAGTTTCGACGTGTTTTGCGATGCTTCACGTCTCGGACTTGGTTGCGTTCTGATGCAAGAAGGAAAAGTTGTGTCGTACCTGTCTCGACAGTTGCGACCGCATGAGGAGAATTACCCAACCCATGATCTGGAATTAGCAGCTGTGGTTTTTGCTTTGAAAACATGGCGACCCTATCTTGTGGGTCATCGCTGCGAGGTCTATACAGATCACAAAGCTTGAAGTACATTTTCACTCAGAAGGAGTTGAATCTGAGGCAGAGAAGGTGGATGGAATTGATTAAGGACTATGATGTCCTTAATATCGGGCACACATAGGCGTCCTTTGAATTTCAGAACTCCTTCAGCATCTACGGCAAAACCAGGTGCTTTGTCGAGGGGTAGCTTCTTTTTAATTCCCTCGATACTCTCATGACCCTTCTGGGCCTCCTTGATTTGGTCCAACAGGGTTGGGGCTAACTCCAGGTTGGCAAGATATCCATGGCTAACCAATTCAAGTCCGAAATCTTCGAACTCCTTAAACAAGGCTAGTTGTTCTGCTTGGATTAGGGTATTCAGGGTGCAGGGCTTCCGGCTTAAGGCATCGGCTACCACATTGGCTTTTCCGGGATGGTAATGAATTCCGACATCATAGTCCTTAATCAATTCCATCCACCTTCTCTGCCTCAGATTCAACTCCTTCTGAGTGAAAATGTACTTCAAGCTTTTGTGATCTGTATAGACCTCGCAGCGATGACCCACAAGATAGGGTCGCCATGTTTTCAAAGCAAAAACCACAGCTGCTAATTCCAGATCATGGGTTGGGCTATACTGGAGAATCCTTCAACGAACTTGCGGTAATAACCTGCGAGTCCGAGGAAACTTCGGATTTCCGTTACACTGGTGGGTGATTTCCAGTCTAGAATGGCTTTGATTTTCTCGGGGTCAATAGAGATTCCTCCTACAGACACAACATGTCCGAGGAATGCCACTTCACTCAGCCAAAATTCACACTTGCTAAGTTTGGCATATAGTTGGTGTTCTCTGAGGGTCTCCAAAACTAGACGCAGATGTTCAGCATGCTCTTCTTCAGTCTTGGAGTAGATAAGGATATCGTCAATGAAGACGACCACTAACTTGTCGAGGTACTCCATGAAAATCTTATTCATGAGATTCATGAAATAAGCAGGAGCATTGGTCAAGCCAAAGGACATAACGGTGTATTCAAACAATCCGTATCGGGTGGTGAAGGCAGTCTTGGGAATGTCAGACTCTCGAATCTTCAACAGGTGATAACTGTCCGAAGATCGATCTTAGAAAAGACTCGGGATCCATTCATCTGATCGAACAGATCCTCGATCTTGGGCAGAGGATACTTATTCTTGATGGTCACATCATTGAGCTTGCGATAATCCACACACAGGCGTGTGGTACCGTCTCTTTTGTCCACGAATATGATAGGTGATCCCCAAGGTGATGCACTTGGGCAAATCAGACCTTTGCTGAGCTGATCAGCTAACTGCTTCTTCAATTCCACCAGTTCCTTTGGGTTCATCCGGTAAGGTCTCTGGGATATAGGGGCTGTTCCAGGAATAAGTTCAATCACGAACTCAATATCCCGGTCTGGTGGCATACCAGGCAATTCCTCCGGGAAAACATCCTTGGTAAATTTTAAAATAGAAAGGTAAGACTCAGAAATAAATTGAGAAGACGAGAAGAGCGGGAGTCATTTTTGGACTTCCCTAGATAAGGATATATTTTTGGTGTTAACATATTTTTAACAAAATATTCTCTTCCTAACTAACGTCCATGCTAACTAAGGTCTGTTACAGTCAGGATGGCTCTGATACCAAGTCTGCGAGGACCCCGGATTAAGTACCCGAGATACTCGTTATGTTTCCTGCAACAATCCCGTGATCAGTCCGTTGCTGCACATAACTCAAATTGGTATCACAGAACACCCCAAAAATACCGAATAAATATACTTACGTGATTGAAGTCATAAGCTTCAACAGGTACTTGCAGCGGAATCACCAAACAACGTGGAGCCCAAGTCACTCGCCTTAACCCTACAGGCAGCTGACTGGGAAGCGCCCTAGTTCGCAAAGACGTCAGTGAACTCCTCTTCTTCGAACTACTTCTTCTTCCAAAATCTGGCTAAGACAATAGCCAGGGACGAAACCAATATGAGTACATTTGATTGTACTCGCAAACTACCCCAACAGGAGCATGCACTAGTTTTTAATTTTAAAAGACTTTTATTTTAGAAAAACATCACTATATCCTTATTTAAAAAGGGAAGAGTAGATTTGTAATCCTGTTGAAGACAAAACATTTTGGAAAGTAGTTTTCTCACCTACCTTTGTTGAAAAAGGTAAGAAGTCATTTTAAACCTTTTTCCCCCGCAAATATACCTTCGTTTTAAAAGGTGAGAAAACCCCTTAAAAACTTTTTCCTCGAAAATCACCCTCTTGTCCCTTTCTCCGAAACCTCCTTGTTTCTGATCATACCCCTCATGGTTACTTATTTTACCAGCAACCTCAGACCATACCCTCGGTATAGTTGCATAAAACAATTTCCCCTCATTTTCCTTTCAAACCCAAAACTTTGTAAAACTTGCACATGGTCTTAGGACAGCCTCCCAACTGTCCATATCCGAGGACTCGGCTATTCGAATAGTTTTACCCTCTGCAGAGGTAGCACGCTTTTCCCACACCCATCCGGTCACTCATCGTGTCAGCCACGTCCCGCCATACCAGAGGTATGCGAAGTTGAGTTCTCGGCCATAGCCTGTCCTTTGCTCATGCTAGTATAGGACCCTGCCTCTACGACACTTTCCATCGACACTTAAATCCTCAGAAACTAAGTGTGAGGGCTCGTAGTTCTGTCCGGCGGACCCAAGGGAGCCCTTCAATCCTCTTCCTCCGACACGTTCATACCGGCTTCCGGTAGACTTCAATGAAGAGGACCCAGGTCAGGGGGTAGGTCCTCAGACCATCCCCTATGGAACGAGGTTATCCTCGTTATTGAGGCATCCAGTACTAACACGAGCAAATTATATGACTACGCCCTTGCCCATATGTGGGTAAATGTGGTCGCACCGGTTATTGGTTGGTCGCCATAGTGTTAGGACACAATGTGCACTTTTCCAAAACAACACCACCATTCTCCAGCTTAACACCGACTTTTCGGCATTTCACCTTCATCCAAGTACCTTCAAAGGAGTTTTGAAAAACATTGTTTTTCCCAACTTATAGTTTTAAATAACTACTTTATACTTCTACATAAGGTGGCAAAATAGTTTTCAGGTATTTTGCAAAAGGGATTTTTCTAAAATCATTGATTCCTTGGAATAACTCTTGAGACTAAAATAGATGTATATAAATGCAAGCTCAGTGAAGTAGCTTGCCTTGTTCAACACAGTGGTACTGGTCCTGATCTTCGGGTTCAACGAAACCTCCTTCTTCGATAAATCCGTCAACGGTATCGTCTAAACGTTAAACAAGCAAGACAAACAATTACTACTCTAACTCAAGCATCACCACATCATTACAATCACAAATGCTATAATTAGCTACTGCACACATCAAGCAACACAAGGTGGTTTTAATTTAATTGAATTAATCTTTATTTAATTGTTTTCAAACTAAGGCAGAAACTAGTTGTACACCAATTAATTCACCATTTAATCTATGTTGGTCACAAAATTTCAAACTAAAGTTCTATGGATAGCTACTGATGTGTAGAAGATCACCCAATTGGATTGGGGTCATTTGGTGTTACCAAACTCCCTACACATTGGTTTTAGTTCAGAAGGTTTTTAATCAAGTTTTAGCTACCAAACAAATTAGGTTGCTCCAAAAATTAAATCCTTTTAGGGACAACTAACCTTGGTTGCCTGTGACCTAACAAAATTGGTTTTAGTTTAATTGGACCTATTATTAAATCACACTTGGCCACGAAAGAACCAATCTCTCGCTTCATTCCATGCCACCAAAACTTCTCACGAAGATCTTGGTACATCTTGGTTCCTCCGGGGTGGATCGAGTATGGGGTATCGTGGGCTTCTTTCAGGATCAGACCCTTGAGTTCCTTATCATCGGGCACACATAGGCGTCCTTTGAATTTCAGAACTCCTTCAGCATCTACGGCAAAACCAGGTGCTTTGTCGAGGGGTAGCTTCTTTTTAATTCCCTCGATACTCTCATGACCCTTCTGGGCCTCCTTGATTTGGTCCAACAGGGTTGGGGCTAACTCCAGGTTGGCAAGATATCCATGGCTAACCAATTCAAGTCCGAAATCTTCGAACTCCTTAAACAAGGCTGGTTGTTCTGCTTGGATTAGGGTATTCAGGGTGCAGGGCTTCCGGCTTAAGGCATCGGCTACCACATTGGCTTTTCCGGATGGTAATGAATTCCGACATCATAGTCCTTAATCAATTCCATCCACCTTCTCTGCCTCAGATTCAACTCCTTCTGAGTGAAAATGTACTTCAAGCTTTTGTGATCTGTATAGACCTCGCAGCGATGACCCACAAGATAGGGTCGCCATGTTTTCAAAGCAAAAACCACAGCTGCTAATTCCAGATCATGGGTTGGGCTATACTGGAGAATCCTTCAACGAACTTGCGGTAATAACCTGCGAGTCCGAGGAAACTTCAGATTTCCGTTACACTGGTGGGTGATTTCCAGTCTAGAATGGCTTTGATTTTCTCGGGGTCAACAGAGATTCCTCCTACAGACACAACATGTCCGAGGAATGCCACTTCACTTAGCCAAAATTCACACTTGCTAAGTTTGGCATATAGTTGGTGTTCTCTGAGGGTCTCCAAAACTAGACGCAGATGTTCAGCATGCTCTTCTTCAGTCTTGGAGTAGATAAGGATATCGTCAATGAAGATGACCATGAACTTGTCGAGGTACTCCATGAAAATCTTATTCATGAGATTCATGAAATAAGCAGGAGCATTGGTCAAGCCAAAGGACATAACGGTGTATTCAAACAATCCGTATCGGGTGGTGAAGGCAGTCTTGGGAATGTCAGACTCTCGAATCTTCAACTGGTGATAACCTGTCCGAAGATCGATGTTAGAAAAGACTCGGGATCATTCATCTGATCGAACAGATCCTCGATTTGGGCAGGGATACTTGTTCTTGATGGTCACATCATTGAGCTTGCGATAATCCACACACAGGCGTGTGGTACCATCTCTTTTGTCCACGAATATGATAGGTGATCCCCAAGGTGATGCACTTGGGCGAATCAGACCTTTGCTGAGCTGATCAGCTAACTACTTCTTCAATTCCACCAGTTCCTTTGGGTTCATCCGGTAAGGTCTCTGGGATATAGGGGCTGTTCCAGGAATAAGTTCAATCACGAACTCAATATCCCGGTCTGGTGGCATACCAGGCAATTCCTCCGGGAAAACATCCTTGGTAAATTTTAAAATAGAAAGGTAAGACTCAGAAATAAATTGAGAAGACGAGAAGAGCGGGAGTCATTTTTGGACTTCCCTAGATAAGGATATATTTTTGGTGTTAACATATTTTTAACAAAATATTCTCTTCCTAACTAACGTCCATGCTAACTAAGGTCTGTTACAGTCAGGATGGCTCTGATACCCTGTTGGACCAAATCAAGGAGGCCCAGAAGGGTCATGAGAGTATCGAGGGAATTAAAAAGAAGCTACCCCTCGACAAAGCACCTGGTTTTGCCGTAGATGCTGAAGGAGTTCTGAAATTCAAAGGACGCCTATGTGTGCCCGATGATAAGGAACTCAAGGGTCTGATCCTGAAAGAAGCCCACGATACCCCATACTCGATCCACCCCGGAGGAACCAAGATGTACCAAGATCTTCGTGAGAAGTTTTGGTGGCATGGAATGAAGCGAGAGATTGGTTCTTTCGTGGCCAAGTGTGATATCTGTCAGCGAGTCAAAGCAGAGCACCAGCGCCCTGCAGGATTGCTCCAACCCCTTAAGACCCCCGAGTGGAAGTGGGATGAAATTGGAATGGATTTTATTACCGGACTTCCTAGGTCCAACCGAGGCCATGATTCAATCTGGGTCATAGTTGATCGATTGACCAAGGTTGCCCATTTTATCCCTGTCAAAACCACTCACACTGGATCACAGTTAGCAGACTTGTATATGTCCCGGATAGTAAGCCTGCACGGAGTGCCTAAGAGAATTGTATCTGACAGAGGCACGCAGTTCACCTCACGGTTCTGGAAAGCTCTTCACGAAGCCCTCGGAACCCACTTATCATTCAGCACAGCCTATCACCCTCAGACCGGAGGACAGACTGAGCGAGTAAACCAGATTCTGGAAGATATGCTTCGTGCATGTGTCCTAGCCTATGGCTCTAAATGGGAAGATTGTCTTCCATTTGCAGAGTTTTCCTATAACAATAGTTATCAGTCCAGCCTGCAAATGGCCCCATTTGAAGCACTTTATGGCAAGAAGTGCCGTACACCCTTGAACTGGTCCGAGACCGGAGAAGGAAAAGTGTTTGGACTAGATACCCTCCGTGAAGCCGAGGAGCAAGTCCAACTTATCCGTGAGCGTCTCAAAACGCCCCAATCCCTCAGAAAAGTTATGCTGATCCCAAGCGTCGTGACGTCACCTTTCAACCTGGAGATTTTGTCTATCTTCGGGTGACACCACTCAAAGGGATGCAACGTTTCCATGTCAAGGGAAAGCTGGCACCCAGATATATTGGACCTTTTAAGATTCTTGCCCGTCGCGGGGAAGTAGCCTATCAGTTAGAGTTACCCCCAGAATTATCGGAATTTCATGATGTTTTCCACATCTCTCTGCTCCGGAAATGTCTTGAAGTTCCGGACCAGCCAGACATCTTCAAGAACATTGACCACCACTCCATCGACCTGAACCATGATCTGACTTACCGTGAGAGACCATTCAAAATTCTCGACAAAGATATCCGTCTCACCCGGAGAAACAAGATCAAGTTTTATAAAGTCCAGTGGACTAACCACTCTGAAGAGGAAGCCACTTGGGAACGTGAGGACTATCTTAGAAGCGATTTTCCCAACCTCTTTAGCACCTAAGCCCAGCCAATCTCGGGACGAGATTTATCCTAAGGGGGGAAGGATCTGTAACATCCCAAAATTGTAACCCAGCTTTATTAGTCAAAAATGTGGGTCAACAAAAACTTTTGTGTGTTTGTTTGATTATGGTTGTTTGATTTGTTGTTCGCTCTAAAAAAAAATTGAAGAAAAGAAAAGAAATAAAAGAAGTGCCAAAAACCCTAAAATAATGTGACAAGTGTCACCCTAAATCTCCAAGTGAGAATTCAAGTTTTCTTCCAAACAAAAATTCAGTGGAGAAATCTTGATCCCTCTCATTTTATCCCTAATACTTTTCCCACTCTTTATTTCAAATTATATTCAAAATTCCATTTTCAAAATTTCCAAATGTTTCTTTAACTTTGGAAATCATCAAGATCACCAAGCTACACTTCCAAAATAAATACCCCAGTGGTACCACAAACCTTGACAAATCATTTTGAAACAAACTATGAAAATAAATTTCAGAAAATCCAATTTTGGATTTGGTTCAGGAATAAGGTCGAACACCTGCTGATCACCACGGTGTTCTTCCCTAAACCGAATTCAATCCAAAAATTCGAACTCGATTCGGTGAAATCGATCACTCCAGTAGCTCCCACTCCTTCCTCTCACCTCACACACGTGAATGATTGCGAAGGAAACGAGTTCGTTGACCCGGAGGTGGAGTGTGGCGTGCGCCACGCCGATGCCGCCCGTGGCGCACTGCCGCACGGGTCGTCCCCGTGGTGGGCAAGGACGCGACGCAGAGGCGACGCCGCGCCGTGCTCGACACCCCTCCTCTTCCCTCTGCCTCTGGTCGACGTGACCCAAGCGCTGCAGAGCTCGCTGGCGTGCTCACCGTCCGCGACGCGATGCCACGCGCTGCCGTCCGGAATCGCCCTGTAGAGGAAGCAGAGGAGGCAGCGACGCGACGCCACGCTCTGCTCGACACACCACCTCTCCCCTCTGCACCTGCTCGAGGTGACCCAAGCACCGCAGCACACCCCACCCCTTGCGTGCATCCTCGCCATGCCACGGCCAGAGTGCGCCGCGCGACGCCACCCCTACCAGGGTCAGCGAGGAACACCACCGCACCCTCTCCCCATTTGCCACCGCACTACGCCGTACCTGCACCAGCTCCGCGCCAATGGCAAGCTCTCCCACTCCCCAGCCCCATCCCTGCACCGCGTTCACGACGAGCCCGAGCTCGCCAATAAAAGGCCACCCGAGCCTCACCACCTCTCCACACCACCTCACGGCCACCACTCCACTCCACTCACCCCAGTACACCGCCAGGAGGGCGGATTCGCAGCCGCGGAAGCACTTCTGCCCTAGCCCGTGCTCTGCACCTCGCCGGAGCAGAAGGTGGGCATCGATCACGGCTGAGCCGTGCCACTCTCTCCCCCTCTTCTTTGCCCCGCATTCGTATCACCATTACACCCTAGCTCACCCGCCGCGTTTTGCCCGTGTTTCGTGCACAGCAGCGCCGCGGAGGACTCACCGGAGTTGGAGCACGGCCGCGGAGGAGGAGCAGAACACGCCGCCGTCGAGTGAAGCCGTCCCAGCACGCACGACTCACCCCAGAGCTTCCCCACTCCCTCCGCCGTCGATCCACGTCCTCGCCGCTTCCAACCGAGCCCCCTAGGTGAGCCCTTGAACCACCTCGCCGTCGCCGGAGCCCGGCGCCACCAGGAAATGGTCGTCGCCGTTGTCATCGCTCCTTAGCCGTAGGATTAGAAATCAACGGCTACGTACCGGTTCGTTTAATTAGACACTGACTGGTGGACCCCACCCGTCAGCGTTTTAAACTTAAATCGCGCGTGAGACATTTTCCGTTGAGTCACTGACGAGCGGACCCCACCCGTCAGGGATCTCAACATTATCCAGTAAATTAGGGTTTTAGAATTTAAATCTCCTCTGAATTTCAGTACTGGACACCACTTTGAAATTCAATATCTCGAGTTATATAAATCCAAATAAATCAAGTCAAAATGTTCTGGAAAGCTTATAAAATTCCTTAACTCACCAAAGTGGTCTCATCTCATTTAATTAAGTAATAAAAATGTATTGTTAAAAATGCTCCAGAAGGTTTGAAACACCAAACCATTTGTTTCTGGAGTTGTATTAGTCCAAATAAACTGAAACCAATTTTGGTAGCTTTGTATTAGGATCCTTTAGCTCCCCAAATTTTGGTAGAATTAATTGAGTAGTGTAAACTCCTTAGCCCTTGGTTGAACTTCAGTGCACCCTTCTGCACTAAACCAATTAGTGTGATTTAATAATAGGTCCAATTAAACTAAAACCAATTTTGTTAGGTCACAGACAACCAAGGTTAGTTGTCCCTAAAAGGATTTAATTTTTGGAGCAACCTAATTTGTTTGGTAGCTAAAACTTGATTAAAAACCTTCTGAACTAAAACCAATGTGTAGGGAGTTTGGTAACACCAAATGACCCCAATCCAATTGGGTGATCTTCTACACATCAGTAGCTATCCATAGAACTTTAGTTTGAAATTTTGTGACCAAAATAGATTAAATGGTGAATTAATTGGTGTACAACTAGTTTCTGCCTTAGTTTGAAAACAATTAAATAAAGATTAATTCAATTAAATTAAAACCACCTTGTGTTGCTTGATGTGTGCAGTAGCTAATTATAGCATTTGTGATTGTAATGATGTGGTGATGCTTGAGTTAGAGTAGTAATTGTTTGTCTTGCTTGTTTAACGTTTAGACGATACCGTTGACGGATTTATCGAAGAAGGAGGTTTCGTTGAACCCGAAGATCAGGACCAGTACCACTGTGTTGAACAAGGCAAGCTACTTCACTGAGCTTGCATTTATATACATCTATTTTAGTCTCAAGAGTTATTCCAAGGAATCAATGATTTTAGAAAAATCCCTTTTGCAAAATACCTGAAAACTATTTTGCCACCTTATGTAGAAGTATAAAGTAGTTATTTAAAACTATAAGTTGGGAAAAAAATGTTTTTCAAAACTCCTTTGAAGGTACTTGGATGAAGGTGAAATGCCGAAAAGTCGGTGTTAAGCTGGAGAATGGTGGTGTTGTTTTGGAAAAGTGCACATTGTGTCCTAACACTATGGCGACCAACCAATAACCGGTGCGACCACATTTACCCACATATGGGCAAGGGCGTAGTCATATAATTTGCTCGTGTTAGTACTGGATGCCTCAATAACGAGGATAACCTCGTTCCATGAGGGGATGGTCTGAGGACCTACCCCCTGACCTGGGTCCTCTTCATTGAAGTCTACCGGAAGCCGGTATGAACGTGTCGGAGGAAGAGGATTGAAGGGCTCCCTTTGGTCCGCCGGACAGAACTACGAGTCCTCACACTTAGTTTCTGAGGATTTAAGTGTCGATGGAAAGTGTCGTAGAGGCAGGGTCCTATACTAGCATGAGCAAAGGACAGGCTATGGCCGGGAACTCAACTTCGCATACCTCTGGTATGGCGGGACGTGGCTGACACGATGAGTGACCGGATGGGTGTGGGAAAAGCGTGCTACCTCTGCAGAGGGTAAAACTATTCGAATAGCCGAGTCCTCGGATATGGACAGTTGGGAGGCTGTCTTAAGACCATGTGCATGTTTTATAAAATATTGAGTTTTGAAAGGAAACTGAAGTGGAAAAGGTTGCATACCTGTACCAATGAGTTGGTACGAGGTTGTGATGGGTTTGGGAACCATGATTGGAATGTGGTTGGATACCGGAGGAGTTTCGGGGAAACAGCTAAAATGATGTCTTCTTAAAGGATAGTTGTAAAAATTTCTTCTTACCCCTTTTCAGAAAAGGCTTTCTTTTAAGATGTTTCAAAGCTAAGTAAAAGTTTTCAAACTAAAACTAGTGCTTACTCTAGTTGGGGTAGTTTGCGAGTACAATCCAATGTACTCATATGGTTTCGTCCCTGGCTATTGTCCTAGCCAGATTTCGAGGAACCCTACGTCGAAGAGGAGTTCGGCGACGTCTATGCAAACTAGGATCTTCATAAGTCAGCTGCCTGTCGGGTGTTGTTTGAGTGGATTAGCCCTACTACCGTAGCTTCCGCTGAATAAAGATGATTTGGCCCTTGAAGGCACCTATGTATAATTAGGCCAGTATGGCCATGTGTGTAAGACTTGAAACTCGGTATTGTATGGATGTAATCTTTGATATTCAGTTCGGATTATGTGCAACGACATACTGATCACGGGATCGTTGTGTTAAGCATAATCCCCTTGAGGTTGGATGTTGAGTATATGAGGCGGAAACTTCTTCTTGTAGGCATTAGCTAATTAGGTCTCCATTGGATTCAGCGTCAAGTATTTTGAATAGATAAGAGGGAGTAGAGAAATCCTTGGTAAATTTTAAAATAGAAAGGTAAGACTCAGAAATAAATTGAGAAGACGAGAAGAGCGGGAGTCATTTTTGGACTTCCCTAGATAAGGATATATTTTTGGTGTTAACATATTTTTAACAAAATATTCTCTTCCTAACTAACGTCCATGCTAACTAAGGTCTGTTACAGTCAGGATGGCTCTGATACCAAGTCTGCGAGGACCCCGGATTAAGTACCCGAGATACTCGTTATGTTTCCTGCAACAATCCCGTGATCAGTCCGTTGCTGCACATAACTCGAATTGGTATCACAGAACACCCCAAAAATACCGAATAAATATACTTACGTGATTGAAGTCATAAGCTTCAACAGGTACTTGCAGCGGAATCACCAAACAACGTGGAGCCCAAGTCACTCGCCTTAACCCTACAGGCAGCTGACTGGGAAGCGCCCTAGTTCGCAAAGACGTCAGTGAACTCCTCTTCTTCGAACTGCTTCTTCTTCCAAAATCTGGCTAAGACAATAGCCAGGGACGAAACCAATATGAGTACATTTGATTGTACTCGCAAACTACCCCAACAGGAGCATGCACTAGTTTTTAATTTTAAAAGACTTTTATTTTAGAAAAACATCACTATATCCTTATTTAAAAAGGGAAGAGTAGATTTGTAATCCTGTTGAAGACAAAACATTTTGGAAAGTAGTTTTCTCACCTACCTTTGTTGAAAAAGGTAAGAAGTCTTTTTAAACCTTTTTCCCCCGCAAATATACCTTCGTTTTAAAAGGTGAGAAAACCCTTAAAAACTTTTTCCTCGAAAATCACCCTCTTGTCCCTTTCTCCGAAACCTCCTGGTTTCTGATCATACCCCTCATGGTTACTTATTTTACCAGCAACCTCAGACCATACCCTCGGTATAGTTGCATAAAACAATTTCCCCTCATTTTCCTTTCAAACCCAAAACTTTGTAAAACTTGCACATGGTCTTAGGACAGCCTCCCAACTGTCCATATCCGAGGACTCGGCTATTCGAATAGTTTTACCCTCTGCAGAGGTAGCACGCTTTTCCCACACCCATCCGGTCACTCATCGTGTCAGCCACGTCCCGCCATACCAGAGGTATGCGAAGTTGAGTTCCCGGCCATAGCCTGTCCTTTGCTCATGCTAGTATAGGACCCTGCCTCTACGACACTTTCCATCGACACTTAAATCCTCAGAAACTAAGTGTGAGGACTCGTAGTTCTGCCCGGCGGACCCAAGGGAGCCCTTCAATCCTCTTTCTTCTTTATGCTCATACCGGCTTCCGGTAGACTTCTCTTAAGAGGACCCAGGTCAGGGGGTAGGTCACCAACCATCCCCTCATGGAACGAGGTCATCCTCGTTGTTGAGGCATCCAGTACTAACACGAGCAAATTATATGACTACGCCCTTGCCCATATGTGGGTAAATGTGGTCGCACAGGTTATCGGCTGGTAGTCATGGTACAAAGACACAATGTGCATTTTTTTTTCATAAACATCCCCACACTTTACTTCTCCACTTCCATACCGACATCCCGGTATACCATAATTCATCCAAGGATTTTCAAAGGGGTGTTGAATAAACAATGTTTTTCCCATCCTATAGTTTTATAATAACAACTGATATCTCTACATAGAGTGACAAAATAGTTTTTCATAAACTTTTGAAAAGGTTTTCACGATCATTTCCAATTTTCTTAGCAAACTACTTTTAACCAAAACTTGGGTGGTTCGTAATCCCACCAAAAAGATTTTTCACAGAAGGTTTTGGAGTAAAACAATTTCATTTCGAAATCATTGTATACCACTGACACCTCTATATCGGGTGTCTTAATAATATACTTGTAATTTGGAAAAGGGTTTTCAAAATCATAGCTTCCGTGGCAAACACCACGTAAATCAATATGCTAATTATAAGTAAAACAGGTAAATCAAAATAGATGTATATAGATGCAAGCTCAGTGAAGTAGCTTGCCTGTTTTCAGCATAATGTCCTTGGTCTTCTTCTTACTGATTAAAGAAATAAACTCCGGTTCTCCTTCAATAAATCCTCTCCGAAGACCACTCCGGTATCGGTATTATCTAGCGTCGCAACAGGGAATAACAACACTCAATACATCAAACAAAACCACAAGTGGTGCACAAACAAATAACAACCACAAGCATCAAACTAATTATTCAAGCAACAAACTAGGATCTACACTTACAGGGGCCTCATACGAAATAATGGTCTACCACTTATATACAAAGTAGGGCCAAATAATTAGGTAGCAAGGGATGACATGCTACAATATCAGTAGCTATGAAAAGCTACTGATGTTCAAACATCATTTCTAAAATAATGCACACAAATGATTTTATTTGCAAACAAATCCTAAAAGTTAGGAAAATCAAGGAACTATCCTTACTAGGGATATTATCCCCTAATAAACACCAGCAACACTAAACTCTTCCTAGCAAGTTATCAAACCAGTAGCAACGTGGCATGCTACTGATGATCTAGTAACACTAACTAAAACTAACGTCACACTAAGGATTTTCTACTAAAACAAGTCCTATTAACTAGGAGAATCTAGGAAAATACTATCCTAGTGATATTAACACTAGAGGACTAAATGCAATACTAAACTTTTTCCAAAGTGCTACCATACAGAGCTAACACACTCCTAGTAATTAGTGCCACACCTATACATGCTAGAAATTACAAAAGGGATACTAGCACACCCTATATAGTTAAATAAAACTATGAACATTAGTTAACAGAAAAGCATAACACCTAGTTAAATCCACCAAAAATAATATATAGCTCTAAAAATCACACCAAGCTAGGATTAGGTACTCCTAATCATACAGAAGCTCACACAAGTGGATTCACACCAAAAATCATCACCAAATAATTTACAAAAATCCTAAAATGGCTCTCTGGTCATTTACCAAAATGCATGCCATTTTTGATAGGAAGCTCTTTTGCACCAGAGGCAAATTGCTACTGCTAGGTGTCTCTTAGATCTTTCCAAATCAGTTGAGTTTGCATCAAAAGCTATTTTAGAAAAAAAGTTATTGATAATTTGGTGAGGAGCAGTAGTTCTGGCTCACATTTATTTTCTCCAAAAATATTTATCCAAAAGTGTTTCTACCACTTGGATCTGGCTAGGAATATGCTAGGGTACCTCCATGATTTTTGGTTTGAGCAGAACCAGGGTTTTCATAATTTATTTTGAAATAAACTAAGAGGACAGAACAGAAATATTTAGAAAGGAATTAACCTCCAGAAAAAAAGGAGTTGGGCCAGATCTGCCCAGATCCGAGCCGAGCCACGGAGACGGCGGCCCATCCAGTGGCGAAACGGTACCGGGCTGTTTCCTTCTTCCTCTCGATGGACAGAGCAGAGCGAAGCAAGGCAGGAGCACGGCGGCGACGGCATCGGCGGCTCCGGCGACCTGAAAGGAAATGGGGATGTCCGTGAGGAAGAGCTCGGCAAGGGGAACACATGGATGCGATAATGGCGAGGAATGGTGGGCTGAGCTGCTCGCGAGCTTGCTCGACAAGCCGCGGCCGGGAGGACGAAGTTGAGGATGGCAACGGCGATCCCGGGCTCCAATCTGCGATTCCTCACATGGAGAGAGAGAGGACGACGTGGTACGGCTTTTGGTAGGCTTGGATTTGGTCGGGGAGGCCTCTCTCGCCGGCGGGGCGCGTCGGCGGCTTCGGCCGGGGTTCGTGTTCATGGAGGAAAATGAGAGAGAGGGAGAGTGGAGGAAAAGAGTGAGCTGGGGGAGCAAAGGGTGGCGTGGGGTGGTTCTTATCTTCTCCTCCGCAGCAAGGAGGGAGGGGGCCACGGCATTGACGACGGGAGGAGCACGGCAGCGTGCGAACACGGCGGCGTGGGCACGGCAGCGTGCGGGAGGTGCCACGGCTGTCCCGGGTGCAGAGCTGAGGTGAAGGGGGAGAGCAGAGCAGCCAGAGGCCAGGCTTCGCGAGGGAGAGGTGCACGGCAAGGGGCGACCACGGCAACGCCGGCGTGAGGGGCACGGCGCCGTGCCGCTGCTACAGGAGGTCAACGAGGAATTGCAAAACGCCCCCTGAACTTCTTTCTCCTCTCACCGATAGGTCCTCGTCTAATTCTTTTATTTTCTTTTCAAAACCAGTAGGGTTTCCTGAATTTTATTGAGGTGCTTAGACATTTTACAAAAATTAGAGAAAATTCATGTAGCCTCCCATATATATGAGGAAGCTCCACAAAAATTGGTTTTACAAAATAAAATGTTTTGCGCAATATTTGTTCATAGAGTTTAAATAAATCATTTTGGAAATTAATAATTTGATACTCCTTTAATATTTAAAACCAGTGATAAAATATGGTTTTGAACTTTTGGAACTTCTTTGACAAATATGATAACTTCAAATAAGTTTTATTTTCATAGAGAAAACCTTTGTTTTGAGGAATAGAGAATTTGGGGAGGGAAATTATTTATGAAGATCATTTTTAACTTATGACCTTCATTTCCCTTTTTAATAAAAGAAGGGGGGGGGGTTTGTTTTAAATCAACAAGTAGGTTTACTTGAGGAGAGAGAGATATGAAATGGAGAGGATTATCCTTTCATCTCCTTCTCTAGAATTTTGATCAAGAAAGTATAATATTGTTTTCATAGAATAGAGGAATAGATAGAGAGGGAATTTTGTTGAGTTCATCTCCCTAAATTTTTGGAGTTTAACTTGGGGTGCATATTTTTAGAGAGTTTGCTCCTCTTCAAGTCGCACTCCAAATTTGGTTGCCAAGGGTGTCCTAATTTAGTAATAACACCACTGGGGAATTATCCTCACAAGAGAATCACACACAACAGCAATAACACAGCAATAGCATCAGCACCACAATATCAACAACACATCAATACCCACATCGCAAACAAGACCACACACTTCAAACCACAAGAATAAGTCACACACCTTTTTCCATAATCAACAATGCTATTTTGTAAAAATGGTCACACTCAATTATGACAAGACGTTGTTTAAAGGATATATCAACTCATAACTTAATAGTTTCCAGAATGGTTTGATAAAGGGAAATATGTGAGGTAATATATTCCCCACTAGTATTCCTTTTAAAAAGGAGTTGAAACATAGGAGTTTTAAAAATAGGAATTGCAAAAGTATCAAGGTTGAAGAATAGATAGGAGACATCATATGAATCCCCATATTCTTGGTTACACATAAATTTTGGAAATACCTTTACTGTCTCAATTTAAAGGGTATTTTATTTGTTGCTAGAACCAAATCATTATTGAAATGAACTTTTGGCCAACATAAGAATGGAAAAGATATATGGAATATATTCTTGTCATAACATGGTCACCAGTGTTGTAAATATATTTTTACTTAGGTTGATCTCTTGGGTTGACATTTACTAGTCAACCAATCACAAACATCAAGTCACACAAGGTCAACTAGAACAATTTAAAGGAAAGCAAAATCATTTATGAAATAATTCAAAAAGTTTTTGTTGGTTCTGAAATTTGGGTCTTATTTACTCATATACCAAGTCTGCGAGGACCCCGGATTAAGTACCCGAGATACTCGTTATGTTTCCTGCAACAATCCCGTGATCAGTCCGTTGCTGCACATAACTCGAATTGGTATCACAGAACACCCCAAAAATACCGAATAAATATACTTACGTGATTGAAGTCATAAGCTTCAACAGGTACTTGCAGCGGAATCACCAAACAACGTGGAGCCCAAGTCACTCGCCTTAACCCTACAGGCAGCTGACTGGGAAGCGCCCTAGTTCGCAAAGACGTCAGTGAACTCCTCTTCTTCGAACTGCTTCTTCTTCCAAAATCTGGCTAAGACAATAGCCAGGGACGAAACCAATATGAGTACATTTGATTGTACTCGCAAACTACCCCAACAGGAGCATGCACTAGTTTTTAATTTTAAAAGACTTTTATTTTAGAAAAACATCACTATATCCTTATTTAAAAAGGGAAGAGTAGATTTGTAATCCTGTTGAAGACAAAACATTTTTGAAAGTAGTTTTCTCACCTACCTTTGTTGAAAAAGGTAAGAAGTCTTTTTAAACCTTTTTCCCCCGCAAATATACCTTCGTTTTAAAAGGTGAGAAAACCCTTAAAAACTTTTTCCTCGAAAATCACCCACTTGTCCCTTTCTCCGAAACCTCCTGGTTTCTGATCATACCCCTCATGGTTACTTATTTTACCAGCAACCTCAGACCATACCCTCGGTATAGTTGCATAAAACAATTTCCCCTCATTTTCCTTTCAAACCCAAAACTTTGTAAAACTTGCACATGGTCTTAGGACAGCCTCCCAACTGTCCATATCCGAGGACTCGGCTATTCGAATAGTTTTACCCTCTGCAGAGGTAGCACGCTTTTCCCACACCCATCCGGTCACTCATCGTGTCAGCCACGTCCCGCCATACCAGAGGTATGCGAAGTTGAGTTCCCGGCCATAGCCTGTCCTTTGCTCATGCTAGTATAGGACCCTACCTCTACGACACTTTCCATCGACACTTAAATTTGGGGTACTTAGTCGGGAGTCTCTTATCCAAACCCCTGCTCATACAAACCCCAGAGTTTCTAGTAGAGACCAAGCTGTTTTGCCCCGACGTCTCTCTTGAGATCAAAGGAGAAAACTTTCCAGCTGACCTAATCATCCTAGGAACCCAAGGCATAGATATCATTCTGGGTATGAATTGGTTAGCAAAGTATCATGGTCGTATCGACTGCGCTAGAAGAGCAGTATCTCTCACCACAGACCAAGGGACCGAAGTGGAGTATGCATCACAAGCCAATCCATCTCAACCCTGTTGTCATGAAGGTATAGCCCGACCAGCTCTAGATGAGATCCGTGTTGTCCACCTATTCAAGGATGTTTTCCCGGAGGAATTGCCTGGTATGCCACCAGACCGGGATATTGAGTTCGTGATTGAACTTATTCCTGGAACAACCCCTATATCCCAGAGACCTTACCGGATGAACCCAAAGGAACTGGTGGAATTGAAGAAGCAGTTAGCTGATCAGCTCAGCAAAGGTCTGATTCGCCCAAGTGCATCACCTTGGGGATCACCTATCATATTCGTGGACAAAAGAGACGGTACCACACGCCTGTGTGTGGATTATCGCAAGCTCAATGATGTGACCATCAAGAACAAGTATCCTCTGCCCAAGATCGAGGATTTGTTCGATCAGATGAACGGAGCCCGAGTCTTTTCTAAGATCGATCTTCGGACAGGTTATCACCAGTTGAAGATTCGAGAGTCTGACATTCCCAAGACCGCCTTCACCACCCGATACGGATTGTTTGAATACACCGTTATGTCCTTTGGCTTGACCAATGCTCCTGCTTATTTCATGAATCTCATGAATAAGATTTTCATGGAGTACCTCGACAAGTTCGTGGTCGTCTTCATTGACGATATCCTTATCTACTCCAAGACTGAAGAAGAGCATGCTGAACATCTGCGTCTAGTTTTGGAGACCCTCAGAGAACACCAACTATATGCCAAACTTAGCAAGTGTGAATTTTGGCTGAGTGAAGTGGCATTCCTCGGACATGTTGTGTCTGTAGGAGGAATCTCTGTTGACCCCGAGAAAATCAAAGCCATTCTAGACTGGAAATCACCCACCAGTGTAACGGAAATCCGAAGTTTCCTCGGCCTCGCAGGTTATTACCGCAAGTTTGTTGAAGGATTCTCCAGTATAGCCAAACCCATGACCCAGTTGTTAAAGAAGGATAAGAAGTTTGAATGGACCCAGAAGTGTGAAGAGAGTTTTCAAGAACTGAAGAAGAGACTGACTTCAGCCCCAATCCTAGTCATGCCAGACGTCACCAAGAGTTTCGACGTGTTTTGCGATGCTTCACGTCTCGGACTTTGTTGCGTTCTGATGCAAGAAGGAAAAGTTGTGTCGTACCTGTCTCGACAGTTGCGACCGCATGAGGAGAATTACCCAACCCATGATCTGGAATTAGCAGCCGTGGTTTTTGCTTTGAAAACATGGCGACCCTATCTTGTGGGTCATCGCTGCGAGGTCTATACAGATCACAAAAGCTTGAAGTACATTTTCACTCAGAAGGAGTTGAATCTGAGGTAGAGAAGGTGGATGGAATTGATTAAGGACTATGATGTCCTTAATATCGGGCACACATAGGCATCCTTTGAATTTCAGAACTCCTTCAGCATCTACGGCAAAACCAGGTGCTTTGTCGAGGGGTAGCTTCTTTTTAATTCCCTCGATACTCTCATGACCCTTCTGGGCCTCCTTGATTTGGTCCAACAGGGTTGGGGCTAACTCCAGGTTGGCAAGATATCCATGGCTAACCAATTCAAGTCCGAAATCTTCGAACTCCTTAAACAAGGCTGGTTGTTCTGCTTGGATTAGGGTATTCAGGGTGCAGGGCTTCCGGCTTAAGGCATCGGCTACCACATTGGCTTTTCCGGGATGGTAATGAATTCCGACATCATAGTCCTTAATCAATTCCATCCACCTTCTCTGCCTCAGATTCAACTCCTTCTGAGTGAAAATGTACTTCAAGCTTTTGTGATCTGTATAGACCTCGCAGCGATGACCCACAAGATAGGGTCGCCATGTTTTCAAAGCAAAAACCACAGCTGCTAATTCCAGATCATGGGTTGGGTAATTCTCCTCATGCGGTCGCAACTGTCGAGACAGGTACGACACAACTTTTCCTTCTTGCATCAGAACGCAACCAAGTCCGAGACGTGAAGCATCGCAAAACACGTCGAAACTCTTGGTGACGTCTGGCATGACTAGGATTGGGGCTGAAATCAGTCTCTTCTTCAGTTCTTGAAAACTCTCTTCACACTTCTGGGTCCATTCAAACTTCTTATCCTTCTTTAACAACTGGGTCATGGGTTTGGCTATACTGGAGAATCCTTCAACGAACTTGCGGTAATAACCTGCGAGTCCGAGGAAACTTCGGATTTCCGTTACACTGGTGGGTGATTTCCAGTCTAGAATGGCTTTGATTTTCTCGGGGTCAACAGAGATTCCTCCTACAGACACAACATGTCCGAGGAATGCCACTTCACTCAGCCAAAATTCACACTTGCTAAGTTTGGCATATAGTTGGTGTTCTCTGAGGGTCTCCAAAACTAGACGCAGATGTTCAGCATGCTCTTCTTCAGTCTTGGAGTAGATAAGGATATCGTCAATGAAGACGACCACGAACTTGTCGATGTACTCCATGAAAATCTTATTCATGAGATTCATGAAATAAGCAGGAGCATTGGTCAAGCCAAAGGACATAACGGTGTATTCAAACAATCCGTATCGGGTGGTGAAGGCGGTCTTGGGAATGTCAGACTCTCGAATCTTCAACTGGTGATAACCTGTCCGAAGATCGATCTTAGAAAAGACTCGGGCTCCGTTCATCTGATCGAACAGATCCTCGATCTTGGGCAGAGGATACTTGTTCTTGATGGTCACATCATTGAGCTTGCGATAATCCACACACAGGCGTGTGGTACCGTCTCTTTTGTCCACGAATATGATAGGTGATCCCCAAGGTGATGCACTTGGGCGAATCAGACCTTTGCTGAGCTGATCAGCTAACTGCTTCTTCAATTCCACCAGTTCCTTTGGGTTCATCCGGTAAGGTCTCTGGGATATAGGGGCTGTTCCAGGAATAAGTTCAATCACGAACTCAATATCCCGGTCTGGTGGCATACCAGGCAATTCCTCCGGGAAAACATCCTTGAATAGGTGGACAACACGGATCTCATCTAGAGCTGGTCGGGCTATACCTTCATGACAACAGGGTTGAGATGGATTGGCTTGTGATGCATACTCCACTTCGGTCCCTTGGTCTGTGGTGAGAGATACTGCTCTTCTAGCGCAGTCGATACGACCATGATACTTTGCTAACCAATTCATACCCAGAATGATATCTATGCCTTGGGTTCCTAGGATGATTAGGTCAGCTGGAAAGTTTTCTCCTTTGATCTCAAGAGAGACGTCGGGGCAAAACAGCTTGGTCTCTACTAGGAACTCTGGGGTTTGTATGAGCAGGGGTTTGGATAAGAGACTCCCGACTAAGTACCCCAAATTTAAGTGTCGATGGAAAGTGTCGTAGAGGCAGGGTCCTATACTAGCATGAGCAAAGGACAGGCTATGGCCGGGAACTCAACTTCGCATACCTCTGGTATGGCGGGACGTGGCTGACACGATGAGTGACCGGATGGGTGTGGGAAAAGCATGCTACCTCTGCAGAGGGTAAAACTATTCGAATAGCCGAGTCCTCGGATATGGACAGTTGGGAGGCTGTCCTAAGACCATGTGCAAGTTTTACAAAGTTTTGGGTTTGAAAGGTAAGACTCAGAAATAAATTGAGAAGACGAGAAGAGCGGGAGTTATTTTTGGACTTCCCTAGATAAGGATATATGTTTGGTGTTAACATATTTTTAACAAAATATTCTCTTCCTAACTAACGTCCATGCTAACTAAGGTCTGTTACAGTCAGGATGGCTCTGATACCAAGTCTGCGAGGACCCCGGATTAAGTACCCGAGATACTCGTTATGTTTCCTGCAACAATCCGTGATCAGTCCGTTGCTGCACATAACTCGAATTGGTATCACAGAACACCCCAAAAATACCGAATAAATATACTTACGTGATTGAAGTCATAAGCTTCAACAGGTACTTGCAGCGGAATCACCAAACAACGTGGAGCCCAAGTCTCTCGCCTTAACCCTACAGGCAGCTGACTGGGAAGCGCCCTAGTTCGCAAAACGTCAGTGAACTCCTCTTCTTCGAACTGCTTCTTCTTCCAAAATCTGGCTAAGACAATAGCCAGGGACGAAACCAATATGAGTACATTTGATTGTACTCGCAAACTACCCCAACAGGAGCATGCACTAGTTTTTAATTTTAAAAGACTTTTATTTTAGAAAAACATCACTATATCCTTATTTAAAAAGGGAAGAGTAGATTTGTAATCCTGTTGAAGACAAAACATTTTGGAAAGTAGTTTTCTCACCTACCTTTGTTGAAAAAGGTAAGAAGTCTTTTTAAACCTTTTTCCCCCGCAAATATACCTTCGTTTTAAAAGGTGAGAAAACCCTTAAAAACTTTTTCCTCGAAAATCACCCTCTTGTCCCTTTCTCCGAAACCTCCTGGTTTCTGATCATACCCCTCATGGTTACTTATTTTACCAGCAACCTCAGACCATACCCTCGGTATAGTTGCATAAAACAATTTCCCCTCATTTTCCTTTCAAACCCAAAACTTTGTAAAACTTGCACATGGTCTTAGGACAGCCTCCCAACTGTCCATATCCGAGGACTCGGCTATTCGAATAGTTTTACCCTCTGCAGAGGTAGCACGCTTTTCCCACACCCATCCGGTCACTCATCGTGTCAGCCACGTCCCGCCATACCAGAGGTATGCGAAGTTGAGTTCCCGGCCATAGCCTGTCCTTTGCTCATGCTAGTGTAGGACCCTGCCTCTACGACACTTTCCATCGACACTTAAATCCTCAGAAACTAAGTGTGAGGACTCGTAGTTCTGCCGGCGGACCCAAGGGAGCCCTTCAATCCTCTTTCTTCTTTATGCTCATACCGGCTTCCGGTAGACTTCTCTTAAGAGGACCCAGGTCAGGGGGTAGGTCACCAACCATCCCCTCATGGAACGAGGTCATCCTCGTTGTTGAGGCATCCAGTACTAACACGAGCAAATTATATGACTACGCCCTTGCCCATATGTGGGTAAATGTGGTCGCACAGGTTATCGGCTGGTAGTCATGGTACAAAGACACAATGTGCATTTTTTTCATAAACATCCCCACACTTTACTTCTCCACTTCCATACCGACATCCCGGTATACCATAATTCATCCAAGGATTTTCAAAGGGTGTTGAATAAACAATGTTTTTCCCATCCTATAGTTTTATAATAACAACTGATATCTCTACATAGAGTGACAAAATAGTTTTTCATAAACTTTTGAAAAGGTTTTCACGATCATTTCCAATTTTCTTAGCAAACTACTTTTAACCAAAACTTGGGTGGTTCGTAATCCCACCAAAAGATTTTTCACAGAAGGTTTTGGAGTAAAACAATTCATTTCGAAATCATTGTATACCACTGACACCTCTATATCGGGTGTCTTAATAATATACTTGTAATTTGGAAAAGGGTTTTCAAAATCATAGCTTCCGTGGCAAACACCACGTAAATCATATGCTAATTATAAGTAAAACAGGTAAATCAAAATAGATGTATATAGATGCAAGCTCAGTGAAGTAGCTTGCCTGTTTTCAGCATAATGTCCTTGGTCTTCTTCTTACTGATTAAAGAAATAAACTCCGGTTTCCTTCAATAAATCCTCTCCGAAGACCACTCCGGTATCGGTATTATCTAGCGTCGCAACAGGGAATAACAACACTCAATACATCAAACAAAACCACAAGTGGTGCACAAACAAATAACAACCACAAGCATCAAACTAATTATTCAAGCAACAAACTAGGATCTACACTTACAGGGGCCTCATACGAAATAATGGTCTACCACTTATATACAAAGTAGGGCCAAATAATTAGGTAGCAAGGGATGACATGCTACAATATCAGTAGCTATGAAAAGCTACTGATGTTCAAACATCATTTCTAAAATAATGCACACAAATGATTTTATTTGCAAACAAATCCTAAAAGTTAGGAAAATCAAGGAACTATCCTTACTAGGGATATTATCCCCTAATAAACACCAGCAACACTAAACTCTTCCTAGCAAGTTATCAAACCAGTAGCAACGTGGCATGCTACTGATGATCTAGTAACACTAACTAAAACTAACGTCACACTAAGGATTTTCTACTAAAACAAGTCCTATTAACTAGGAGAATCTAGGAAAATACTATCCTAGTGATATTAACACTAGAGGACTAAATGCAATACTAAACTTTTTCCAAAGTGCTACCATACAGAGCTAACACACTCCTAGTAATTAGTGCCACACCTATACATGCTAGAAATTTAAAAGGGATACTAGCACACCCTATATAGTTAAATAAAACTATGAACATTAGTTAACAGAAAAGCATAACACCTAGTTAAATCCACCAAAAATAATATATAGCTCTAAAAATCACACCAAGCTAGGATTAGGTACTCCTAATCATACAGAAGCTCACACAAGTGGATTCACACAAAAATCATCACCAAATAATTTACAAAAATCCTAAAATGGCTCTCTGGTCATTTACCAAAATGCATGCCATTTTTGATAGGAAGCTCTTTTGCACCAGAGGCAAATTGCTACTGCTAGGTGTCTCTTAGATCTTTCCAAATCAGTTGAGTTTGCATCAAAAGCTATTTTAGAAAAAAATAGTTATTGATAATTTGGTGAGGAGCAGTAGTTCTGGCTCACATTTATTTTCTCCAAAAATATTTATCCAAAAGTGTTTCTACCACTTGGATCTGGCTAGGAATATGCTAGGGTACCTCCATGATTTTTGGTTTGAGCAGAACCAGGGTTTTCATAATTTATTTTGAAATAAACTAAGAGGACAGAACAGAAATATTTAGAAAGGAATTAACCTCCAGAAAAAAAAGGAGTTGGGCCAGATCTGCCCAGATCCGAGCCGAGCCACGGAGACGGCGGCCCATCCAGCGGCCCATGTGCGCGGCGAAACGGTACCGGGCTGTTTCCTTCTTCCTCTCGATGGACAGAGCAGAGCGAAGCAAGGCAGGAGCACGGCGGCGACGGCATCGGCGGCTCCGGCGACCTGAAAGGAAATGGGGATGTCCGTGAGGAAGAGCTCGGCAAGGGGAACACATGGATGCGATAATGGCGAGGAATGGTGGGCTGAGCTGCTCGCGAGCTTGCTCGACAAGCCGCGGCCGGGGAGGACGAAGTTGAGGATGGCAACGGCGATCCCGGGCTCCAATCTGCGATTCCTCGCATGGAGAGAGAGAGGACGACGTGGTACGGCTTTTGGTAGGCTTGGATTTGGTCGGGGAGGCCTCTCTCGCCGGCGGGGCGCGTCGGCGGCTTCGGCCGGGGTTCGTGTTCATGGAGGAAAATGAGAGAGAGGGAGAGTGGAGGAAAAGAGTGAGCTGGGGGAGCAAAGGGTGGCGTGGGGTGGTTCTTATCTTCTCCTCCGCAGCAAGGAGGGAGGGGCCACGGCATTGACGACGGGAGGAGCACGGCAGCGTGCGAACACGGCGGCGTGGGCGCGGCAGCGTGCGGGAGGTGCCACGGCTGTCCCGGGTGCAGAGCTGAGGTGAAGGGGGAGAGCAGAGCAGCCAGAGGCCAGGCTTCGCGAGGGAGAGGTGCACGGCAAGGGGCGACCACGGCAACGCCGGCGTGAGGGGCACGGCGCCGTGCCGCTGCTACAGGAGGTCAACGAGGAATTGCAAAACGCCCCCTGAACTTCTTTCTCCTCTCACCGATAGGTCCTCGTCTAATTCTTTTATTTTCTTTTCAAAACCAGTAGGGTTTCCTGAATTTTATTGAGGTGCTTAGACATTTTACAAAAATTAGAGAAAATTCATGTAGCCTCCCATATATATGAGGAAGCTCCACAAAAATTGGTTTTACAAAATAAAATGTTTTGCGCAATATTTGTTCATAGAGTTTAAATAAATCATTTTGGAAATTAATAATTTGATACTCCTTTAATATTTAAAACCAGTGATAAAATATGGTTTTGAACTTTTGGAACTTCTTTGACAAATATGATAACTTCAAATAAGTTTTATTTTCATAGAGAAAACCTTTGTTTTGAGGAATAGAGAATTTGGGGAGGGAAATTATTTATGAAGATCATTTTTAACTTATGACCTTCATTTCCCTTTTTAATAAAAGAAGGGGGGGGGGTTTGTTTTAAATCAACAAGTAGGTTTACTTGAGGAGAGAGAGATATGAAATGGAGAGGATTATCCTTTCATCTCCTTCTCTAGAATTTTGATCAAGAAAGTATAATATTGTTTTCATAGAATAGAGGAATAGATAGAGAGGGAATTTTGTTGAGTTCATCTCCCTAAATTTTAGGAGTTTAACTTGGGGTGCATATTTTTAGAGAGTTTGCTCCTCTTCAAGTCGCACTCCAAATTTGGTTGCCAAGGGTGTCCTAATTTAGTAATAACACCACTGGGGAATTATCCTCACAAGAGAATCACACACAACAGCAATAACACAGCAATAGCATCAGCACCACAATATCAACAACACATCAATACCCACATCACAAACAAGACCACACACTTCAAACCACAAGAATAAGTCACACACCTTTTTCCATAATCAACAATGCTATTTTGTAAAAATGGTCACACTCAATTATGACAAGACGTTGTTTAAAGGATATATCAACTCATAACTTAATAGTTTCCAGAATGGTTTGAGAAAGGGAAATATGTGAGGTAATATATTCCCCACTAGTATTCCTTTTAAAAAGGAGTTGAAACATAGGAGTTTTAAAATAGGAATTGTAAAAGTATCAAGGTTGAAGAATAGATAGGAGACATCATATGAATCCCCATATTCTTGGTTACACATAAATTTTGGAAATACCTTTACTGTCTCAATTTAAAGGGTATTTTATTTGTTGCTAGAACCAAATCATTATTGAAATGAACTTTTGGCCAACATAAGAATGGAAAAGATATATGGAATATATTCTTGTCATAACATGGTCACCAGTGTTGTAAATATATTTTTACTTAGGTTGATCTCTTGGGTTGACATTTACTAGTCAACCAATCACAAACATCAAGTCACACAAGGTCAACCAGAACAATTTAAAGGAAAGCAAAATCATTTATGAAATAATTCAAAAAGTTTTTGTTGGTTCTGAAATTTGGGTCTTATTTACTCGTAGTATAAATAGGGGATGTTGATGTCAAATCAGCCCGAAATAAAAACTTGGCGTTCTTATCATCTTGTTAACCATTTGGTTGACACCTGATGGAATGTCATGCTCTTTCTTCAGTTAAAGGTTTTAAAAGAAACAACAGGTCACTTAAACCAGGAACCGTATGTGACCCCAGACGCATACCCCTGTGAATTAATGCAAACTTTGAATGGGACTATTTTGTAGTATGCAAATTATTTGTGTGTGGTCTCCTACATGTCTTCATCACAAGGTTCCTCACCCCCTTTATGAACCTTGTGCTCACTGCATGTTAAAGAAAGGGCCCGAGCCCTCCACGAGATGTAACCCTCACAAGCCTTAAAATGCTTGCTGAGTGTCAATGCTCGCTGGAACACAGAAGGATTTCTTGTAGGGTGTTTTTGGTTGTTGTGTTCAACCTATACGGTTTTAAATATAGGATTGCTGAGTGTCAATCCTCAGAAAACCTGGGTTCTACTCTGCCTGAGAGGTTCTAGGAGTCGGTGAAGCGTGGCCGAGACAAAGAGTGGTGTCCACATCTCCATCTTCCATGGGGTGGGGAACCACAGGTACGCCTTCGAGGATTACACCTCGCTCCGGGGGTGGCTACTGAACTCGGGCTAGGGCTTGCGTCACAGATGCCTCAACACTGTGGTCCAGCAAATCATCTAGGACCGACTGTCTTGCCTCCTGAGCTTGCCCACGGTGGGAAGTGGATAGGTTCCTTGCTCGACCCAGTTCCGGTGGGCACGAGCAAGGTGGCGCCTTGTGATTATGAGTTCCGCCATCAGGGAGTGGAAAAATCTTGTCATTGAGGCTCCGTAAGTAACCAGGGTGATTACGGCAGGGTCGACTTCCCTTCCGATGGGAATTTGAGCAGGCTCCTCTCCAAGCGGAGGAGTGACGGGAAGAAGTTGGAAAGCTCGACTCTGCGCCATCGCCGGTTCTGCATACCGGAGACGGACAAGGCCTTCCCAGGCTGCTACCTGGAGGGCTTGATCTAGAGTAGGCATGCTCGTACCATGGATCAAGTAGGCCTGACTTGTGCCCAACGGACACGAGTTGATGTGCACGTCGACTTGGAATTCATGCCCGGCAGGCGGGAGGGAGTTCTCTAACACCACATATCGAGGACGGGCAGGCCAACCAAGAATATGGCAAACAGCCTTCCAAAGCATCAGTGGAAATCCGCCATGCTCCTCGGCGGTGGTTTCCAGAATGACCCTTGGGTTTGCCATTGGGTTGAACCAGCAGCAACGTGGCATGCTACTGATGATCTAGTAACACTAACTAAAACTAACGTCACACTAAGGATTTTCTACTAAAACAAGTCCTATTAACTAGGAGAATCTAGGAAAATACTATCCTAGTGATATTAACACTAGAGGACTAAATGCAATACTAAACTTTTTCCAAAGTGCTACCATACAGAGCTAACACACTCCTAGTAATTAGTGCCACACCTATACATGCTAGAAATTACAAAAGGGATACTAGCACACCCTATATAGTTAAATAAAACTATGAACATTAGTTAACAGAAAAGCATAACACCTACTTAAATCCACCAAAAATAATATATAGCTCTAAAAATCACACCAAGCTAGGATTAGGTACTCCTAATCATACAGAAGCTCACACAAGTGGATTCACACCAAAAATCAGCACCAAATAATTTACAAAAATCCTAAAATGGCTCTCTGGTCATTTACCAAAATGCATGCCATTTTTGATAGGAAGCTCTTTTGCACCAGAGGCAAATTGCTAATGTTAGGATAGGATGCAGATGTACTAGAATAATCTTGCTTTAGTGAGAAAAAAATATTTTTAAGGGAAAATAACACTGCATTATATGGTCTCAACCATTCCCACATATGGGCAAGGGCGTAGTCATATAATTTGCTCGTGTTAGTACTGGATGCCTCAACAACGAGGATGACCTCGTTCCATGAGGGGATGGTTTGGTGACCTACCCCCTGACCTGGTCCTCTTAAGAGAAGTCTGCCGGAAGCCGGGGTCCACCTGGCGGTCTCACTGGCAGCAGTGCCGCGGAAGAGTGCTCTACTCACTGGAAATGGGGTTCCGGTAGACTTCTCTTAAGCTGACCCAGGTCAGGGGGTAGGTCACCAAACCATCCCCTCATGGAACGAGGTCATCCTCGTTGTCGAGGCATCCAGTACTAACACGAGCAAATTATATGACTACGCCCTTGCCCATATGTGGGAATGGTTGAGACCATATAATGCAGTGTTATTTTCCCTTAAAAATATTTTTTTTCTCACTAAAGCAAGATTATTCTAGTACATCTGCATCCTATCCTAGCAGTAGCAATTTGCCTCTGGTGCCAAAGAGCTTCCTATCAAAAATGGCATGCATTTTGGTAAATGACCAGAGAGCCATTTTAGGATTTTTGTAAATTATTTGGTGATGATTTTGGTGTGAATCCACTTGTGTGAGCTTCTGTATGATTAGGAGTACCTAATCCTAGCTTGGTGTGATTTTTAGAGCTATATATTATTTTTGGTGGATTTAACTAGGTGTTATGCTTTTCTGTTAACTAATGTTCATAGTTTTATTTAACTATATAGGGTGTGCTAGTATCCCTTTTGTAATTTCTAGCATGTATAGGTGTGGCACTAATTACTAGGAGTGTGTTAGCTCTGTATGGTAGTGTGGCGCCCTGACCCGACTGTTATACAGTGATGCTGCGTGTCACCGGTTAAGCGATACAAGCGGAGGTTACAGGTTTACCAATCCCCGGCCAAAACCTTTGGCAGGCGTTGCTGGGTACACCTCACTCCAGACAACGCAACACCCCGATTGATGCCTTAACACGGGCGCAACCCTCAAGGCATAATAGTAAGATCAAGACTTGTGGAACAACTGGCACATCACAGACTCTACGACACAAATCATATAGTTCAACTCTTATACAGAGAAAGATAGCAAATGACAAACAGAGGTCACAGACCCAACATTACAACATGCGGAAGCGAAGTAGGTTGTTCTAAACAACAAGAACCAGCATATGGCCTAAGAGGCCTGCAGATAAACATCACAACGCCAGCTGTTCCAGGATGTCCCAAGCTGCCACCTGGGAACCCCAGACTACTCGTCGACGTCCACAAAGAACCCACCTTCTAGGTCGGTGAAGTCCTCCTCTGAAACAAAAGCAAAGACGTTGAGTTCGACGAACTCGCAAGATTAAGAGCTAATATATGCTCGATGATTCGTTGTCAAGGTTTTATGGCTCTTTTGCATAAAGCTGATTTTATTTATGAAAAACCTAACTCATAGGCATCGACTATTAGAACATTTTCAAAGAGGGGTAAGAAGTAACTCTTTTCTTTGAGATCACTTTCTCAACAACAACCACCATCACATCATTGTACCTGTTCATCATAGGCACCTCCCCGAATCACCCTCGAGGAAGTCAACCTTACATTCGTGAAAATGGTACCTCTAGTACCCAGTTTTTAATCATTCCGTTTAAGTTATTCTATGATCATCGTCCATTCCCAAGTCGTCCTTAACCGTGGACACGGCTTTTCGAAAAGATTTAACCCTGCAGGGGTGTACAAATGTTTGCCACGCGTACCGTCCGGCCCATTACCTGCGCATTAGCTCTCTTCCTTGGAAAGCTGGCTGGGTGGGAGCGGTGTCGACTTCTCCCTCGTTAAGGACTTTCCAGGATCATCAGTGGCAGTAGGGCTGCCAGGATCACAACACCCCGCCCCACGGCCACTTATTTTCCTAACACTACCATCCTCATCTCGGTTCAACACCATCACGCACGCGCAAATGGAAAGCCAAACTAGAGGACCCTGGCTAGCCCCGCTCGAGTTATTTAGTCTATGAGGGTTCCTGCAATTGCAGAGGCCTCACGCATGGTTGCACGCTCAGTCTTGGTTCAGGAGGTACAGAACTCGCACCTAGGTGGCAAGAACGAGACAACCCACCACATTCCATGTGGCCTCTCATCCCCACCTTCTTAGCATTTTATTATCCATCTCCACAATTTTCCACCATCAACATCACTGTCACAAGTTAACACCTGTTTCCAGCATTCACCATCCCTAGTACAACTAGGCATTTCACTAAGCATGGCTAAGCACTTGCATAACATAGTAAGTATTCCATGGCCAACAATACAAACCTATGGTAATAGGAAGGTAGAACAGGTATTGGCAACATGATTCTAATGCAACTAGTAGGATACTCTAATCCAGGCAAAGACATTTAGAACCGCATGCAATATTATAGTGGAGAAAATAATTGCGGAAAATAGGATAAGATATGCTCAGAGGGGGGATTACGCTTGCCTTGTTCAGAGTGCTGGTAGTACTGCTCGGCGGGGTATTGAGGTGGGACCCCGTCTGCTTGATCTAACGAAGCACACATGGAAAAACAAAATCAATCACCACACATGTGTACCATGCAATGCACAATCACATGATGACATGACAAGTTTATGCAAGGTAGCATCATTTAGTTTATTTAGCAACATTAAATGGAGAGCCAAATAATTAGGCAATTATTTGGGAGCAACCCCATATTCAACTTAATGATTTTATTACTACTAGAGGTACATTGTTATAATTGGGATCAAATATGCATGATGACGATGATTTTGGGTAGCTCGCATTTTTCTGAACATTTTGGTATAAGGAACACAATTTTCTGAAGTCCGGATAAGAAGTTATTAATTTTATACATCCTCTTTTTAAATGTTTACTTTCGATATTTTTTAAAATTCCAATGATAATTATTTTACTTCCTCGTCTCGGAAGGGGGAGCGGAACTAGTAGGAATCATCGAGTCGATGTCCCTACGTTGCGAGGAAGGAGCGGGGAAACAAATGCTATCGGAGAGGAAAACAGAAAAAGAAACCCTAAAACAAAAAACAGTAACCCCAGCCTCCAGCCCGGCCTGGGCCGGTTCGTGGGCCGGCCTGCTAGCAGAGGCCACCGGCCCTCTGCCCGGCCTAGGCCGGTTAAAAGGCCGGCCATGTGACAGTGGCATCCAGCCTCCAGGCCAGCTTGGGCTGGGCCCAAGGCCGGCTATTGGCCCGAGAGGAGCGGCCTGTGGCCCGGCCTAGGCCGTCTTCACGGCCGGTCACGCGCGGGAAAAAGAGAGAAGAGGCGACGTCGAACGCCGGCGACTGGCTCCGGCGAGCACACGATTCAGCGCGAGAGGAGAGAGGGAAAAACGCGCATTGACTCGAGGATCTCACCACGAACTCGTGGAAGATGTCGGGGACGGCGGTGGCGCGACGGCGGCGGCGGAATCCCGCGGCGGGGATGCGGCGGTGGTCGGCGAGTTCACGGACGGCGCAGTCGATTCGCTGCGGCTCCGAGCGATTCCTCCGGCGTGGAGGTAGAGGCGAGCTAGGCGGAGCTTCCTGCGGTCTTCATTCGGCTCGGGAGCTCCTCAATCGACGGGGAGACGGCGGCGCATCTCGACGGCCATGGCGGCTCGGTGCGTCTCGTGGGGAGAAGGGAAAAGGGGCAGGGGCGAGGAGCAGGTGTGGGGGTGGGGCAGCGTGGCCTCGTGGAGGTCCTCTTCCTGCAGGTGGAGGTTGAGCAGGGGGGCCCGGAGCTGCATGGGGGAGCCGCTGGACGGCGACATGGTGCAGCCCGAGCAGCAGCTCGGTCGCTACAGCGCGAGGGAGATGAAGGTTTTACAGTTTAGTCCCTGGAAGTTTTAAACCATCACAAACAGGTCCTTCTTGGTACTGGAATAATAGAACAGCAGGTGGAAAAGAAATATTTGGGCCACTTAAACACCTCCAAAAATTATGCCAATTTTTGGGGAGTCTCTGTATACCAAATTGAAGTTCTCCTAATTTTTACAGATTATTTGGAAACCAAAAGGTAGGGAAATAAAATAGAGATTGCTCACCGTCAACTTGGAGATACTCTCTTTTATTTTATTTCACAAATCAAAATAGTTTGTCGAAAATATCCTTGGAACCTTTGGAGCTTCCTCGACAACTATGAGAAGACAAGGAATTTGTTTGGCACACTTTGAGTGTCAACTTTGTTGTGAGATTTGTTGGACAAGTTGAGCATTTTGTTTTCCAAATGTTGCCAAAACAAGTTAGTGTTGTTTAGCAATTGCAAATGGAGGCAATGATGCATGTATGCCATGATGCAAATGAAGCAAAAGTGGAAAATTTATACAGATTTTCAGGTTCTCAATGTTGGGCTGTTACAAATCTACCCTCCTTACAGGAATCTCGCCCCGAGATTCTAAGGTTGCGGAAAGAAGTCGGGATACTCCTCACGAAGACTAGACTCTCGTTCCCAAGTAGCTTCTTCTTCGGAATGATGAGACCACTGAATTTTGAGGAACTTGGTAGTCTTGTTGCGGGTCTTCCTTTCGGCTTCATCCAAGACACGGATAGGATGCTCGTGATAGGTGAGATCTTCCTGGAGATCCAGCTCTTCATGATTACCCCATGGATAGGATCCTTGAAACAACGGCGGAGTTGGGAGACATGGAACACATCATGCACATTTGGGAATTTGACCGGTAACTCCAACTTATAAGAAAGATCTCCTCGCTTTTCCAGGACGGTGAAGGACCGACATAGCGAGGGCCAATTTTCCTTTGATTCCGAAGCGGCGAACGCCTCGAAGGGGAGAGACACGGAGATAAGCTTTATCACCAATTTCATAATGAATCTCCTGATGGTGCTTATCATAGTAGCTCTTCTGCCTTGACTGGGCAATTCTCAGATTCTCTCGTATGATTCTGACCTTCTCCTCAGCTTCATTGATCACATCCGGACCAAAGAGTGCTCTCTCTCGGTCTCGGACCAATTTAGAGGAGTACGGCATTTTCTTCCATATAGAGCCTCGAAGGGAGCCATGCCCAGACTAGCTTGATAGCTATTGTTGTATGAGAACTCCGCGAAAGGGAGATACTTTTCCCAACCTTGGCCAAAAGAGATGACACATGCCCGAAGCATGTCTTCCAAAACTTGATTCACTCTTTCAGTCTGACCATCAGTCTGGGGTGGTAAGCGGTACTGAAGTTGAGACGGGACCCCATAGCAGTTTGGAAACTGTGCCAGAACTTGGAGACGAAGATACTTCCACGGTCCGATATGATCCTCAAAGGGACCCCGTGCAATGGAACAATACGAGCCAAATACAACTCGGCAAGTTGACTTGCCGTATCTCTCACGGACGGTAGGAAGTGGGCAACCTTGGAAAGACGATCAATGATTACCCAAATTGCATTGTTGCCCTTAGGAGACCTGGGAAAACCGGTGATGAAGTCCATCCCAATTTCATCCCATTTCCACTCGGGACAGCAATAGGGCGGAGAGTGCCAGGGGTCTTTGATGTTCAGCTTTTACCCGACGACAGGTGTCGCATTCAGCAACAAACTTGGCGATTTCCCGTTTCATACGAGTCCACCAGAATTGTGGTCGAAGGTCTTGGTACATTTTGGTACTTCCGGGATGGATAGAGAGAGGTGTATCATGAGCCTCCTGAAGGATCAGCTCTCTCAATTTCCGCTTCTTGGGTACCACTAGACGGTCACCGAAATAAACAACTCCGGATTCATCGACGAGAAGCATTTGTACTTCCCGCTAGCAATGTTGTCCTTGATTTTTAGAATACCCTTGTCACGCTTCTGAGCATCCTTGATCTGGTCTACAAGAGTAGATTTGATCTCCAGATTTGCTAGATAGCCGGAGGGAACATTTCCAGTTCAAACGGGCGAACTCTTCATGAAGGGCAGGTTGGGCCTTTTCAATCATCAGATTGTTGCAATAGGACTTCCGACTTAGCGCGTCAGCCACGACGTTTGCTTTGCCGGGTTGATAGTTCAGACTCACATTGTAGTCCGTGATTAACTCCAACCAACGCCTTTGCCTGAGATTTAAATCCGGCTGGGTGAAGAGGTACTTTAGACTCTTGTGATCCGAGAAGATCTCGCAACGGTTACCAAACAGGTATGGTCTCCATTGCTTCAAAGCATAGACCACGCGGCAAGCTCTAGATCATGAGTAGGGTAATTGAGCTCATGCGGCTTAAGTTGGCGAGAAGCATAAGCCACAACATGGCCATCTTGCATCACACAGCCCAAACCTTGTAGAGAGGCGTCACAGAAGACGACGAAATCCTTGCTTGTGTCCGGCAGGACAAGCACAGGAGCGGACGTGAGCTTGGCTTTCAGGGCTTGGAAGCTCTCTTCAGCTTCGGCAGTCCATACGAACTTTCTATCCTTCTTGAGAAGGTCAGTCAATGCCTTGGCTATTTTGGAGAAAGCTTCGATGAATCGGCGGTAGTAACCCGCCAATCCGAGAAAGCTACGAATGTCCTTGACTGACATTGGAGTTTTCCAGTCTAGAATAGCTTGAATTTTGTCGGGGATGACTTCCACACCATTGGCAGATATTACATGTCCAAGGAAGACAAGTTTATCCAACCAAAACTCACACTTGGAGAACTTGGCATAAGACGGTGTTCACGAAGCCGTGTCAGAACCAACCGAAGGTGTTCATCATGCTCTTCGTCGGTTTTAGAATAGATGAGGATGTCATCGATGTAAATGACGACAAACTTATCAAGATAATCCATGAAAATGGAATTCATGAGCCTCATGAAAGTAGCTGGAGCATTTGTGAGACCAAAGGACATGACGGTATACTCATATGAGCCATAGCGAGTAACAAATGCCGTCTTTGGGATATCCTCCTTTCTGATCTTTATTTGATGGTACCCTGACCTCAGATCCATCTTGGAGAATACTCTTGCACCAGCTAACTGATCCAACAGATCATTGATGCGAGGATAGGATACTTGTTCTTGATTGTCACCGCATTCAACGGTCGATAGTCAGAGACAAGACGAGGCACGGTAGAATCCCTCTTCTTGACAAAGAGTACCGGACAACCCCAAGGTGAACTGCTAGGCTGGATGAACTCCTTAGCTAACAGCTGATCAATTTGCTCCTTCAACAGAGCCAACTCTTCCACCGGCATGCGGTAGGGCTTCTTGGAAATTGGAGCAGTACCGGGAAGCAAGTCTATGACAAACTCCACACTTCGATCAGGTGGCATGCCAGGCAATTCTTCTGGGAACACATCCGGGAAGTCACACACCACGTGTATGTCCTGGATTTCAGGAGGGGACAAGCCTTCCATGAAACATAGGGTGATCTCCGGGGAGAGGGGATTGTCTGATGATGGAGGTCCTGAATATGTAGCCCAAAACTGCACATCGTAACCGGAAGGGTGGGTCACGGTGATGGACTTAGCAGCACAGTCGAGATTAGCATGGTATCTTGCTAACCAGTCCATGCCCAGTATGGCATCAAGGCCCTTCGACCTCAAGGCTATCAACGGGAAAGGGAAGGACAGGGATGCTATGATAATCTGGACCTCAGGAGTAACGCCATCGGTTTGCCATTTGGAGCCAGGGGTAGAGATCATCAAGGGACTGCTCATCTTCTCAAACGGTATTTGGTGATCTTTTGCAAACGCAATAGAGATGAATGAATGCGATGCTCCAGAATCAAACAAAACGGTAGCAAGATGGTTGTTGATTCGAAGCTCACCCATAAGGACGCCAGGATCCTCTTCAGCTTCTTCAGCAGAGACGTGGTTCAGGCGACCACGCACCATAGGTCCAGCCTTGCCAGTTGGAGTGGCAGGGGCTCGTGCAGGAGTTATAGCGAGAGGTGCCTTCTGGGGGCACTCCCTGGAGTAGTGACCAGCCTGGCCACAGTGTAGCAAGTGAGTCCAGGTGGAGCAGGTAGCATAGGACGGTACCCACTCCGCCTATCCCAAGTGTCGAAGTAGTGGGACGCGGAGGAGGTGGCCTATATCCTGCTGCTCGGCATGAAGGGAGCACGAGGTACGGCGCTGTAGGGACAAACACCCTGCGCTTCTTGCTCTCAGAACCCGAGGAACTCTGGTGGTCCCCATGTGCGGGCCTCTTGGAAGCTTCAAGTTCTTTCTTCCTTGCTCAAGGGTGAAAGCCTGGTTGAACAGCTCCTGATAGGTCTGGAACCTGAAGGGCAATAGCTCATAGCGGAGCTGCGGATTCAGACCCTTGCGGAACAGCTCTTGCTTGTCAGCATCATTGGTCACGTCCCTTGGGGCGTAACGAGAGAGATGGTTGAACTCACGACCATAAGTGCGGAGGTCCATCCGTCCCTGTTGCAATCCAGGAACTCCCTCCTCTTCAATCCATGATTGGCTGGGGAATGTACTCCGCACGGAAGGCAGTGCGGAATTCAGCCCAGGTGAAGACATGGTTGGCTGGAAACAAAGCCACATGGCTTTCCCACCAACAGCCAGCAGCACCAACCAAGAGATAGGTGGCAAAGTTGACTTGTTCAGCCAATGGGACATGCAGCGCGGAGAACTTGCGCTCCAAAGCACGAAGCCAATCATCAGCTTCCAGTGGCTCCTTAGCATCAGCAAAGGTGGGTGGCTGGAACGCAGGAACTCAGTGAGAGTGTTGCACTCGTTCCTCCGTGCATTCTGCTGCACCAACTGCTCAAGCAAACGCTCATTGCGCCCACGGTTCTCCTCAATGGCCATCAAGACTTGAGCCATCGAGGGTGGTGGCGGCAGATCATCCTCATCATCATTGTGGTTACCGCGACCACCACGGCCTCCACGACCTCCTCGAGCCATTCTGGAGATTTGACAATGACACGGTTAGTATCTTTCTCCGAATGGTCGAACAATAGCATTAGCGTCTTCACAAGTACACAGACTAGGGACGATAATACTTTGCGAGAAGGAAAACAAAAGATAGAACTTGGGTCGAAGATCAGCATCATGTGCTACTAGTGAGAGTTAAGAAATCACAACTTAACACACTCTAGTTGGCACAATCCGGGACCTTATGTTCAAGTCCGTGGGTTAAAACCCAAAGAAAGGATCAAATGATTTGACTGGAGAGAACATCTGAGTTGATTTGGGATTGCAACGCAGCGGGAGCAACGTGACACATAACACTAAAGGTCGAACCCACCCCGTTTCTCTAATTTTGAAGTAACAGGTGAGAAGTAAAACCTTTAAACTCAAATCGAGTAAGATTGCTCCGAGATTAGAGGGTAACCAGATAAGGAGTAAAAAGAATCCTAAGATGGTTTTCACAACTCATTTTTAGGTTAAAATATTTTCACAAACACTAGACTCAACATCGACCAGTAGAAGGGTTTCCTACAGGCAGTACTGCTCTGATACCAACTTGTGGCGCCCGACCCGACTGTATACAGTGATGCTGTGTGTCACCGGTTAAGCGATACAACGGAGGTTACGGGTTTACCAATCCCCGGCCAAAACCTTTGGCAGGCGTTGCTGGGTACACCTCACTCCAGACAACGCAACACCCCGATTGATGCCTTAACAGGCAACTCAAGCATAATAGTAAGATCAAGACTTGTGGAACAACTGGCACATCACAGACTCTACGACACAAATCATATAGTTCAACTCTTATACAGAGAAAGATAGCAAATGACAACAGAGGTCACAGACCCAACATTACAACATGCGGAAGCGAAGTAGGTTGTTCTAAACAACAAGAACCAACATATGGCCTAAGAGGCCTACAGATAAACATCACAACGCCAGCTGTTCCAGGATGTCCCAAGCTGCCACCTGGGAACCCCAGACTACTCGTCGACGTCCACAAAGAACCCACCTTCGGTCGGTGAAGTCCTCCTCTGAAACAAAAGCAAAGACGTTGAGTTCGACGAACTCGCAAGATTAAGAGCTAATATATGCTCGATGATTGCTGTCAAGGTTTTATGGCTCTTTTGCATAAAGCTGATTTTATTTATGAAAAACATAACTCAAGGCATCGACTATTAGAACATTTTCAAAGAGGGGTAAGAAGTAACTCTTTTCTTTGAGATCACTTTCTCAACAACAACCACCATCACATTGTACCTGTTCATCAAAGGCACCTCCCCGAATCACCCTCGAGGAAGTCAACCTTACATTCGTGAATTGGTACCTCTAGTACCCAGTTTTTAATCATTCCGTTTAAGTTATTCTATGATCATCGTCCATTCCCAAGTCGTCCTTAACCGTGGACACGGCTTTTCGAAAAGATTTAACCCTGCAGGGGTGTACAAATGTTTGCCACGCGTACCGTCCGGCCCATTACCTGCGCATTAGCTCTCTTCCTTGGAAAGCCGGCTGGGTGGGAGCGGTGTCGACTTCTCCCTCGTTAAGGACTTTCCAGGATCATCAGTGGCAGTAGGGCTGCCAGGATCACAACACCCCGCCCCACGGCCACTTATTTTCCTAACACACCATCCTCATCTCAGTTCAACACCATCACGCACGCGCAAATGGAAAGCCAAACTAGAGGACCCTGGCTAGCCCCGCTCGAGTTATTTAGTCTATGAGGGTTCCTGCAATTGCATAGGCCTCACGCATGGTTGCACGCTCAGTCTTGGTTCAGGAGGTACAGAACTCGCACCTAGGCGGCAAGAACGAGACAACCCACCACATTCCATGTGGCCTCTCATCCCCACCTTCTTAGCATTTTATTATCCATCTCCACAATTTCCACCATCAACATCACTGTCACAAGTTAACACCTGTTTCCAGCATTCACCATCCCTAGTACAACTAGGCATTTCACTAAGCATGGCTAAGCACTTGCATAGCATAGTAAGTATTCCATGGCCAACAATACAAACCTATGGTAATAGGAAGGTAAAACAGGTATTGGCAACAGGATTCTAATGCAACTAGTAGGATACTCTAATCCAGGCAAAGACATTTAGAACCGCATGCAATATTATAGTGGAGAAAATAATTGCGGAAAATAGGATAAGATATGCTCAGAGGGGGGATTACGCTTGCCTTGTTCAGAGTGCTGGTAGTACTGCTGGCGGGGTATTGAGGTGGGACCCCGTCTGCTTGATCTAACGAAGCACACACGGAAAAACAAAATCAATCACCACACATGTGTACCATGCAATGCACAATCACATGATGACATGACAAGTTTATGCAAGGTAGCATCATTTAGTTTATTTAGCAACATTAAATGGAGAGCCAAATAATTAGGCAATTATTTGGGAGCAACCCCATATTTAACTTAATGATTTTATTACTACTAGAGGTACATTGTTATAATTGGGATCAATATGCATGATGACAATGATTTTGGGTAGCTCGCATTTTTCTGAACATTTTGGTATAAGGAACACAATTTTCTGAAGTCCGGATAAGAAGTTATTAATTTTATACATCCTCTTTTTAAATGTTTACTTTCGATATTTTTTTAAATTCCAACGATAATTATTTTACTTCCTCGTCTCGGAAGGGGGAGCGGAACTAGTAGGAATCATCGAGTCGATGTCCCTACGTTGCGAGGAAGGAGTGGGGAAACAAATGCTATCGGAGAGGAAAACAGAAAAAGAAACCCTAAAACAAAAAACAGTAACCCCAGCCTCCAGCCCGGCCTGGGCCGGTTCGTGGGCCGGCCTGCTAGCAGAGGCCACCGGCCCTCTGCCCGGCCTGGGCTGGTTAAAAGGCCGGCCATGTGACAGTGGCGTCCGGCCTCCAGGCCAGCTTGGGCTGGGCCCAAGGCCGGCTATTGGCCCGAGAGGAGCGGCCTGTGGCCCGGCCTAGGCCGTCTTCACGGCCGGTCACGCGCGGGAAAAAGAGAGAAGAGGCGACGTCGAACGCCGGCGACTGGCTCCGGCGAGCACGCGATTCAGCGCGAGAGGAGAGAGGGAAAAACGTGCATTGACTCGAGGATCTCACCACGAACTCGTGGAAGATGTCGGGGACGGCGGTGGCGCGACGGCGGCGGCGGAATCCCGCGGCGGGGATGCGGCGGTGGTCGGCGAGTTCACGGACGGCGCAGTCGATTCGCTGCGGCTCCGAGCGATTCCTCCGGCGTGGAGGTAGAGGCGAGCTAGGCGGAGCTTCCTGCGGTCTTCATTCAGCTCGGGAGCTCCTCAATCGACGGGGAGACGGCGGCGCATCTCGACGGCCATGGCGGCTCGGTGCGTCTCGTGGGAGAAGGGAAAAGGGGCAGGGGCGAGGAGCAGGTGTGGGGGTGGGGCAGCGTGGCCTCGTGGAGGTCCTCTTCCTGCAGGTGGAGGTTGAGCAGGGGGGGCCCGGAGCTGCATGGGGGAGCCGCTGGACGGCGACATGGTGCAGCCCGAGCAGCAGCTCGGTCGCTACAGCGTGAGGGAGATGAAGGTTTTATAGTTTAGTCCCTGGAAGTTTTAAACCATCACAAGCATGTCCTTCTTGGTACTGGATTAATAGAACAGCAGGTGGAAAAGAAATATTTGGGCCACTTAAACACCTCCAAAAATTATGCCAATTTTTGGGGAGTCTCTGTATACCAAATTGAAGTTCTCCTAATTTTTACAGATTATTTGGAAACCAAAAGGTAGGGAAATAAAATAGAGATTGCTCACCGTCAACTTGGAGATACTCTCTTTTATTTTATTTCACAAATCAAAATAGTTTGTCGAAAATATCCTTGGAACCTTTGGAGCTTCCTCGACAACTATGAGAAGACAAGGAATTTGTTTGGCACACTTTGAGTGTCAACTTTGTTGTGAGATTTGTTGGGACAAGTTGAGCATTTTGTTTTCCAAATGTTGCCAAAACAAGTTAGTGTTGTTTAGCAATTGCAAATGGAGGCAATGATGCATGTATGCCATGATGCAAATGAAGCAAAAGTGGAAAATTTATACAGATTTTCAGGTTCTCAACGTTGGGCTGTTACAGGTAGCACTTTGGAAAAAGTTTAGTATTGCATTTAGTCCTCTAGTGTTAATATCACTAGGATAGTATTTTGCTAGATTCTCCTAGTTAATAGGACTTGTTTTAGTAGAAAATCCTTAGTGTGACGTTAGTTTTAGTTAGTGTTACTAGATCATCAGTAGCATGCCACGTTGCTACTGGTTTGATAACTTGCTAGGAAGAGTTTAGTGTTGCTGGTGTTTATTAGGGGATAATATCCCTAGTAAGGATAGTTCCTTGATTTTCCTAACTTTTAGGATTTGTTTGCAAATAAAATCATTTGTGTGCATTATTTTAGAAATGATGTTTGAACATCAGTAGCTTTTCATAGCTACTGATATTGTAGCATGTCATCCCTTGCTACCTAATTATTTGGCCCTACTTTGTATATAAGTGGTAGACCATTATTTCGTATGAGGCCCCTGTAAGTGTAGATCCTAGTTTGTTGCTTGAATAATTAGTTTGATGCTTGTGGTTGTTATTTGTTTGTGCACCACTTGTGGTTTTGTTTGATGTATTGAGTGTTGTTATTCCCTGTTGCGACGCTAGATAATACCGATACCTGAGTGGTCTTCGGAGAGGATTTATTGAAGGAGAACCGGAGTTTATTTCTTTAATCAGTAAGAAGAAGACCAAGGACATTATGCTGAAAACAGGCAAGCTACTTCACTGAGCTTGCATCTATATACATCTATTTTGATTTACCTGTTTTACTTATAATTAGCATATTGATTTACGTGGTGTTTGCCACGGAAGCTATGATTTTGAAAACCCTTTTCCAAATTACAAGTATATTATTAAGACACCCGATATAGAGGTGTCAGTGGTATACAATGATTTCGAAATGAAATTGTTTTACTCCAAAACCTTCTGTGAAAAATCTTTTTGGTGGGATTACGAACCACCCAAGTTTTGGTTAAAAGTAGTTTGCTAAGAAAATTGGAAATGATCGTGAAAACCTTTTCAAAAGTTTATGAAAAACTATTTTGTCACTCTATGTAGAGATATCAGTTGTTATTATAAAACTATAGGATGGGAAAAACATTGTTTATTCAACACCCCTTTGAAAATCCTTGGATGAATTATGGTATACCGGGATGTCGGTATGGAAGTGGAGAAGTAAAGTGTGGGGATGTTTATGAAAAAAAAAATGCACATTGTGTCTTTGTACCATGACTACCAGCCGATAACCTGTGCGACCACATTTACCCACATATGGGCAAGGGCGTAGTCATATAATTTGCTCGTGTTAGTACTGGATGCCTCAACAACGAGGATGACCTCGTTCCATGAGGGGATGGTTTGGTGACCTACCCCTGACCTGGGTCCTCTTAAGAGAAGTCTACCGGAAGCCGGTATGAGCATAAAGAAGAAAGAGGATTGAAGGGCTCCCTTGGGTCCGCCGGGCAGAACTACGAGTCCTCACACTTAGTTTCTGAGGATTTAAGTGTCGATGGAAAGTGTCGTAGAGGCAGGGTCCTATACTAGCATGAGCAAAGGACAGGCTATGGCCGGGAACTCAACTTCGCATACCTCTGGTATGGCGGGACGTGGCTGACACGATGAGTGACCGGATGGGTGTGGGAAAAGCGTGCTACCTCTGCAGAGGGTAAAACTATTCGAATAGCCGAGTCCTCGGATATGGACAGTTGGGAGGCTGTCCTAAGACCATGTGCAAGTTACTTCTGCAGAGGGTAAAACTATTCGAATAGCCGAGTCCTCGGATATGGACAGTTGGGAGGCTGTCCTAAGACCATGTGCAAGTTTTACAAAGTTTTGGGTTTGAAAGGAAAATGAGGGAAAATTGTTTTATGCAACTATACCAAGGGTATGGTCTGAGGTTGCTGGTAAAATAAGTAACCATGAGGGGTATGATCAGAAACCAGGAGGTTTCGGAGAAAGGGACAAGAGGGTGATTTTCGAGGAAATAGTTTTTAAGGGGTTTTCTCACCTTTTAAAACGAAGGTATATTTGCGGGGGAAAAAGGTTTAAAAAGACTTCTTACCTTTTTCAACAAAGGTAGGTGAGAAAACTACTTTCCAAAATGTTTTGTCTTCAACAATCCCGTGATCAGTCCGTTGCTGCACATAACTCGAATTGGTATCACAGAACACCCCAAAAATACCGAATAAATATACTTACGTGATTGAAGTCATAAGCTTCAACAGGTACTTGCAGCGGAATCACCAAACAATGTGGAGCCCAAGTCACTCGCCTTAACCCTACAGGCAGCTGACTGGGAAGCGCCCTAGTTCGCAAAGACGTCAGTGAACTCCTCTTCTTCGAACTGCTTCTTCTTCCAAAATCTGGCTAAGACAATAGCCAGGGACGAAACCAATATGAGTACAATCAATTTCCCCGCATTTTCCTTTCAAACCCAAAACTTTGTAAAACTTGCACATGGTCTTAGGACAGCCTCCCAACTGTCCATATCCGAGGACTCGGCTATTCGAATAGTTTTACCCTCTGCAGAGGTAGCACGCTTTTCCCACACCCATCCGGTCACTCATCGTGTCAGCCACGTCCCGCCATACCAGAGGTATGAGAAGTTGAGTTCCCGGCCATAGCCTGTCCTTTGCTCATGCTAGTATAGGACCCTGCCTCTACGACACTTTCCATCGACACTTAAATCCTCAGAAACTAAGTGTGAGGACTCATAGTTCTGCCCGGCGGACCCAAGGGAGCCCTTCAATCCTCTTTCTTCTTTATGCTCATACCGGCTTCCGGTAGACTTCTCTTAAGAGGACCCAGGTCAGGGGGTAGGTCACCAAACCATCCCCTCATGGAACGAGGTCATCCTCGTTGTTGAGGCATCCAGTACTAACACGAGCAAATTATATGACTACGCCCTTGCCCATATGTGGGTAAATGTGGTCGCACAGGTTATCGGCTGGTAGTCATGGTACAAAGACACAATGCTGGTCGTCAGGTCATCTCGCCACAACCAGCACGCGACACCACCACCACCGCCGTAACCCACCGCTGCTCAACTGCTTGCGATCATCATGGAGGATCGCCAAGCTGCCCGGGAAGAGTGTCAAGCTCATCTCGCCGCCCTGCAGCAACTTGCTGCTGCCCACGCCAACCAGAACAACAATGGTGGCAATGGCAATGGCGACGAGGGTGGAAACCAGCGCTCTACCCTGAGTGACTTCCAGAAGACCACACCTCCTACCTATTCCAAGGGACATCATCCCCTGGAAGCAGATGACTGGATCCGCACTATTGAAAACAACCTGGAAGTTGCCTCGGTAGGAGAGAATGAGAAGGTCCTGTTTGCTACCCACTACCTTGCTGGACCTGCAAGAGCTTGGTGGGAAACTACTAAGACACTCCAGCAAGCTGGCTATGTCATTACCTGGGAGGAGTTCAAGGTGAAGTTCCGCAAGAAGCACATTCCCAGCGGACTTCTCGAGAGGAAGAAGGATGAGTTCCGTAAGCTAAAGCAGGGAGGCAGAGATGTGGTTGGTTATCTGGATGAGTTTACCGATCTTGCTCGGTATGCTCCTGAAGATACCGACACGGAAAAGAAGAAGATGGAGCGCTTTCTGAACGGACTCCACGATGAGATGCAATGTGCCTTGGTTGTCCATGACTTCCGTGATCTGGAGTCACTAGTGGACAAGGCTATTCAACTGGAAACCAAGCGCAAATCCATGTTTGAAGGCTGCAAGAGAAGGATGAGTATTCAAGAAGGTTCCAGCAGCCAGAAACCACGCACCTTCCAGCCAGCACCCAAGCCAGTTTATCGACCACCCCCAGCTCCACGTCCCAACTATCCCAACCGTCCCAACCACAACAACAATGTCCCCCGCCCAAGCACCAACAACTACCACCCTAATGGCAACAATCGTCCCGGAGGAAACACCCACACTTTTAACCCTACTGCCAGCATTGTCTGCTTTGAATGCGGCAACAAGGGTCACTACTCCCGAGAATGCCCCAATCCCAAGAGGAACGTTCAGCGCCCCAATGCACCAGCACCCAACTTTGGACAAGGCCGTAATGGAAATGGAAACGGCAAGAATGCTGCACCCCGTGGCAATGCTGCTGTTGCAAGAGGCCGTCTGAACCACATCAACACTGAAGAAGCCCAGGAAGCGCCAGATGTTGTGCTGGGTACGTTCCTTGTCAACTCAGTACTTGCAACTGTTCTGTTTGATTCTGGTGCTACCCATTCCTTTGTTACCAAGGAGTTTGTTGTTAAAGGAGGTCTAGTCGGGAGTCTCTTATCCAAACCCCTGCTCATACAAACCCCAGAGTTCCTAGTAGAGACCAAGCTATTTTGCCCCGACGTCTCTCTTGAGATCAAAGGAGAAAACTTTCCAGCTGACCTAATCATCCTAGGAACCCAAGGCATAGATATCATTCTGGGTATGAATTGGTTAGCAAAGTATCATGGTCGTATCGACTGCGCTAGAAGAGCAGTATCTCTCACCACAGACCAAGGGACCGAAGTGGAGTATGCATCACAAGCCAATCCATCTCAACCCTGTTGTGATGAAGGTATAGCCCGACCAGCTCTAGATGAGATCCGTGTTGTCCACCTATTCAAGGATGTGACCATCAAGAACAAGTATCCTCTGCCCAAGATCGAGGATCTGTTCGATCAGATGAACGGAGCCCGAGTCTTTTCTAAGATCGATCTTCGGACAGGTTATCACCAGTTGAAGATTCGAGAGTCTGACATTCCCAAGACCGCCTTCACCACCCGATACGGATTGTTTGAATACACCGTTATGTCCTTTGGCTTGACCAATGCTCCTGCTTATTTCATGAATCTCATGAATAAGATTTTCATGGAGTACCTCGACAAGTTCGTGGTCATCTTCATTGACGATATCCTTATCTACTCCAAGACTGAAGAAGAGCATGCTGAACATCTGCGTCTAGTTTTGTAGACCCTCAGAGAACACCAACTATATGCCAAACTTAGCAAGTGTGAATTTTGGCTGAGTGAAGTGGCATTCCTCGGACATGTTGTGTCTGTAGGAGGAATCTCTGTTGACCCCGAGAAAATCAAAGCCATTCTAGACTGGAAATCACCCACCAGTGTAACGGAAATCCGAAGTTTCCTCGGACTCGCAGGTTATTACCGCAAGTTTGTTGAAGGATTCTCCAGTATAGCCAAACCCATGACCCAGTTGTTAAAGAAGGATAAGAAGTTTGAATGGACCCAGAAGTGTGAAGAGAGTTTTCAAGAACTGAAGAAGAGACTGACTTCAGCCCCAATCCTAGTCATGCCAGACGTCACCAAGAGTTTTGACGTGTTTTGCGATGCTTCACGTCTCGGACTTGGTTGCGTTCTGATGCAAGAAGGAAAAGTTGTGTCGTACCTGTCTCGACAGTTGCGACCGCATGAGGAGAATTACCCAACCCATGATCTGGAATTAGCAGCTGTGGTTTTTGCTTTGAAAACATGGCGACCCTATCTTGTGGGTCATCGCTGCGAGGTCTATACAGATCACAAAAGCTTGAAGTACATTTTCACTCAGAAGGAGTTGAATCTGAGGCAGAGAAGGTGGATGGAATTGATTAAGGACTATGATGTCGGAATTCATTACCATCCCGGAAAAGCCAATGTGGTAGCCGATGCCTTAAGCCGGAAGCCCTGCACCCTGAATACCCTAATCCAAGCAGAACAACCAGCCTTGTTTAAGGAGTTCGAAGATTTCGGACTTGAATTGGTTAGCCATGGATATCTTGCCAACCTGGAGTTAGCCCCAACCCTGTTGGACCAAATCAAGGAGGCCCAGAAGGGTCATGAGAGTATCGAGGGAATTAAAAAGAAGCTACCCCTCGACAAAGCACCTGGTTTTGCCGTAGATGCTGAAGGAGTTCTGAAATTCAAAGGACGCCTATGTGTGCCCGATGATAAGGAACTCAAGGGTCTGATCCTGAAAGAAGCCCACGATACCCCATACTCGATCCACCCCAGAGGAACCAAGATGTACCAAGATCTTCGTGAGAAGTTTTGGTGGCATGGAATGAAGCGAGAGATTGGTTCTTTCGTGGCCAAGTGTGATATCTGTCAGCGAGTCAAAGCAGAGCACCAGCGCCCTGCAGGATTGCTCCAACCCCTTAAGACCCCGAGTGGAAGTGGGATGAAATTGGAATGGATTTTATTACCGGACTTCCTAGGTCCAACCGAGGCCATGATTCAATCTGGGTCATAGTTGATCGATTGACCAAGGTTGCCCATTTTATCCCCGTCAAAACCACTCACACTGGATCACAGTTAGCAGACTTGTATATGTCCCGGATAGTAAGCCTGCACGGAGTGCCTAAGAGAATTGTATCTGACAGAGGCACGCAGTTCACCTCACGGTTCTGGAAAGCTCTTCACGAAGCCCTCGGAACCCACTTATCATTCAGCACAGCCTATCACCCTCAGACCGAAGGACAGACTGAGCGAGTAAACCAGATTCTAGAAGATATGCTTCGTGCATGTGTCCTAGCCTATGGCTCTAAATGGGAAGATTGTCTTCCATTTGCAGAGTTTTCCTATAACAATAGTTATCAGTCCAGCCTGCAAATGGCCCCATTTGAAGCACTTTACGGCAAGAAGTGCCGTACACCCTTGAACTGGTCCGAGACCGGAGAAGGAAAAGTGTTTGGACCAGATACCCTCCGTGAAGCCGAGGAGCAAGTCCAACTTATCCGTGAGCGTCTCAAAACGGCCCAATCCCGTCAGAAAAGTTATGCTGATCCCAAGCGTCGTGATGTCACCTTTCAACCTGGAGATTTTGTCTATCTTCGGGTGACACCACTCAAAGGGATGCAACGTTTCCATGTCAAGGAAAAGCTGGCACCCAGATATATTGGACCTTTTAAGATTCTTGCCTGTCGCGGGAAGTAGCCTATCAGTTAGAGTTACCCCCAGAATTATCGGAATTTCATGATGTTTTCCACATCTCTCTGCTCCGGAAATGTCTTGAAGTTCCGGACCAGCCAGACGTCTTCAAGAACATTGACCACCACTCCATCGACCTGAACCATGATCTGACTTACCGTGAGAGACCATTCAAAATTCTCGACAAAGATATCCGTCTCACCCGGAGGAACAAGATCAAGTTTTATAAAGTCCAGTGGACTAACCACTCTGAAGAGGAAGCCACTTGGGAACGTGAGGACTATCTTAGAAGCGATTTTCCCAACCTCTTTAGCACCTAAGCCCAGCCAATCTCGGGACGAGATTTATCCTAAGGGGGGAAGGATCTGTAACATCCCAAAATTGTAACCCAGCTTTATTAGTCAAAAATGTGGGTCAACAAAAACTTTTGTGTGTTTGTTTGATTATGGTTGTTTGATTTGTTGTTCGCTCTAAAAAAAAATTGAAGAAAAGAAAAGAAATAAAAGAAGTGCCAAAAACCCTAAAATAATGTGACAAGTGTCACCCTAAATCTCCAAGTGAGAATTCAAGTTTTCTTCCAAACAAAAATTCAGTGGAGAAATCTTGATCCCTCTCATTTTATCCCTAATACTTTTCCCCTCTTTATTTCAAATTATATTCAAAATTCCATTTTCAAAATTTCCAAATGTTTCTTTAACTTTGGAAATCATCAAGATCACCAAGCTACACTTCCAAAATAAATACCCCAGTGGTACCACAAACCTTGACAAATCATTTTGAAACAAACTATGAAAATAAATTTCAGAAAATCCAATTTTGGATTTGGTTCAGGAATAAGGTCGAACACCTGCTGATCACCACGGTGTTCTTCCCTAAACCGAATTCAATCCAAAAATTCGAACTCGATTCGGTGAAATCGATCACTCCAGTAGCTCCCACTCCTTCCTCTCACCTCACACACGTGAATGATTGCGAAGGAAACGAGTTCGTTGACCCAGAGGTGGAGTGTGGCGTGCGCCACGCCGATGCCGCCCGTGGCGCACTGCCGCACGGGTCGTCCCCGTGGTGGGCAAGGACGCGACGCAGAGGCGACGCCGCGCCGTGCTCGACACCCCTCCCTCTTCCCTCTGCCTCTGGTCGACGTGACCCAAGCGCTCCAGAGCTCGCTGGCGTGCTCACCGTCCGCGACGCGATGCCACGCGCTGCCGTCCGGAATCGCCCTGTGGAGGAAGCAGAGGAGGCAGCGACGCGACGCCACGCTCTGCTCGACACACCACCTCTCCCCTCTGCACCTGCTCGAGGTGACCCAAGCACCGCAGCACACCCCACCCCTTGCGTGCATCCTCGCCATGCCACGGCCAGAGCGCGCCGCGCGACGCCACCCCTACCAGGGTCAGCGAGGAACACCACCGCACCCTCTCCCCATTTGCCACCGCACTACGCCGTACCTGCACCAGCTCCGCGCCAATGGCAAGCTCTCCCACTCCCCAGCCCCATCCCTGCACCGCGTTCACGACGAGCCCGAGCTCGCCAATAAAAGGCCACCCGAGCCTCACCACCTCTCCACACCACCTCACGGCCACCACTCCACTCCACTCACCCAGTACACCGCCAGGAGGGCGGATTCGCAGCCGCGGAAGCACTTCTGCCCTAGCCCGTGCTCTGCACCTCGCCGGAGCAGAAGGTGGGCATCGATCACGGCCGAGCCGTGCCACTCTCTCCCCCTCTCTTCTTTGCCCCGCATCCGTATCACCATTACACCCTAGCTCACCCGCCGCGTTTTGCCCGTGTTTCGTGCACAGCAGCGCCGCGGAGGACTCACCGGAGTTGGAGCACGGCCGCGGAGGAGGAGCAGAACACGCCGCCGTCGAGTGAAGCCGTCCCAGCACGCACGACTCACCCCAGAGCTTCCCCACTCCCTCCGCCGTCGATCCACGTCCTCGCCGCTTCCAACCGAGCCCCCTAGGTGAGCCCTTGAACCACCTCGCCGTCGCTGGAGCCCGGCGCCACCAGGAAATGGTCGTCGCCGTTGTCATCGCTCCTTAGCCGTAGGATTAGAAATCAACGGCTACGTACCGGTTCGTTTAATTAGACACTGACTGGTGGACCCCACCCGTCAGCGTTTTAAACTTAAATCGCGCGCGAGACGTTTTCCGTTGAGTCACTGACGAGCGGACCCCACCCGTCAGGGATCTCAACATTATCCAGTAAATTAGGGTTTTAGAATTTAAATCTCCTCTGAATTTCAGTACTGGACACCACTTTGAAATTCAATATCTCGAGTTATATAAATCCAAATAAATCAAGTCAAAATGTTCTGGAAAGCTTATAAAATTCCTTAACTCACCAAAGTGGTCTCATCTCATTTAATTAAGTAATAAAAATGTATTTTTAAAAATGCTCCAGAAGGTTTGAAACACCAAACCATTTGTTTCTGGAGTTGTATTAGTCCAAATAAACTGAAACCAATTTTGGTAGCTTTGTATTAGGATCCTTTAGCTCCCCAAATTTTGGTAGAATTAATTGAGTAGTGTAAACTCCTTAGCCCTTGGTTGAACTTCAGTGCACCCTTCTGCACTAAACCAATTAGTGTGATTTAATAATAGGTCCAATTAAACTAAAACCAATTTTGTTAGGTCACAGACAACCAAGGTTAGTTGTCCCTCAAAGGATTTAATTTTTGGAGCAACCTAATTTGTTTGGTAGCTAAAACTTGATTAAAAACCTTCTGAACTAAAACCAATGTGTAGGGAGTTTGGTAACACCAAATGACCCCAATCCAATTGGGTGATCTTCTACACATCAGTAGCTATCCATAGAACTTTAGTTTGAAATTTTGTGACCAACATAGATTAAATGGTGAATTAATTGGTGTACAACTAGTTTCTGCCTTAGTTTGAAAACAATTAAATAAAGATTAATTCAATTAAATTAAAACCACCTTGTGTTGCTTGATGTGTGCAGTAGCTAATTATAGCATTTGTGATTGTAATGATGTGGTGATGCTTGAGTTAGAGTAGTAATTGTTTGTCTTGCTTGTTTAACGTTTAGACGATACCGTTGACGGATTTATCGAAGAAGGAGGTTTCGTTGAACCCGAAGATCAGGACCAGTACCACTGTGTTGAACAAGGCAAGCTACTTCACTGAGCTTGCATTTATATACATCTATTTTAGTCTCAAGAGTTATTCCAAGGAATCAATGATTTTAGAAAAATCCCTTTTGCAAAATACCTGAAAACTATTTTGCCACCTTATGTAGAAGTATAAAGTAGTTATTTAAAACTATAAGTTGGGAAAAACAATGTTTTTCAAAACTCCTTTGAAGGTACTTGGATGAAGGTGAAATGCCGAAAAGTCGGTGTTAAGCTGGAGAATGGTGGTGTTGTTTTGGAAAAGTGCACATTGTGTCCTAACACTATGGCGACCAACCAATAACCGGTGCGACCACATTTACCCACATATGGGCAAGGGCGTAGTCATATAATTTGCTCGTGTTAGTACTGGATGCCTCAATAACGAGGATAACCTCGTTCCATGAGGGGATGGTCTGAGGACCTACCCCCTGACCTGGGTCCTCTTCATTGAAGTCTACCGGAAGCCGGTATGAACGTGTCGGAGGAAGAGGATTGAAGGGCTCCCTTGGGTCCGCCGGACAGAACTACGAGTCCTCACACTTAGTTTCTGAGGATTTAAGTGTCGATGGAAAGTGTCGTAGAGGCAGGGTCCTATACTAGCATGAGCAAAGGACAGGCTATGGCCGGGAACTCAACTTCGCATACCTCTGGTATGGCGGGACGTGGCTGACACGATGAGTGACCGGATGGGTGTGGGAAAAGCGTGCTACCTCTGCAGAGGGTAAAACTATTCGAATAGCCGAGTCCTCGGATATGGACAGTTGGGAGGCTGTCTTAAGACCATGTGCAAGTTTTATAAAATATTGAGTTTTGAAAGGAAACTGAAGTGGAAAAGGTTGCATACCTGTACCAATGAGTTGGTACGAGGTTGTGATGGGTTTGGGAACCATGATTGGAATGTGGTTGGATACCGGAGGAGTTTCGGGGAAACAGCTAAAATGATGTCTTCTTAAAGGATAGTTGTAAAAATTTCTTCTTACCCCTTTTCAGAAAAGGCTTTCTTTTAAGATGTTTCAAAGCTAAGTAAAAGTTTTCAAACTAAAACTAGTGCTTACTCTAGTTGGGGTAGTTTGCGAGTACAATCCAATGTACTCATATTGGTTTCGTCCCTGGCTATTGTCCTAGCCAGATTTCGAGGAACCCTACGTCGAAGAGGAGTTCGGCGACGTCTATGCAAACTAGGATCTTCATAAGTCAGCTGCCTGTCGGGTGTTGTTTGAGTGGATTAGCCCTACTACCGTAGCTTCCGCTGAATAAAGATGATTTGGCCCTTGAAGGCACCTATGTATAATTAGGCCAGTATGGCCATGTGTGTAAGACCTGAAACTCGGTATTGTATGGATGTAATCTTTGATATTCAGTTCGGATTATGTGCACATTTTTTATCAATAATTTCCCTCCCCAAATTCTCTATTCCTCAAAACAAAGGTTTTCTCTATGAAAATAAAACTTATTTGAAGTTATCATATTTGTCAAAGAAGTTCCAAAAGTTCAAAACCATATTTTATCACTGGTTTTAAATATTAAAGGAGTATCAAATTATTAATTTCCAAAATGATTTATTTAAACTCTATGAACAAATATTGCGCAAAACATTTTATTTTGTAAAACCAATTTTTGTGGAGCTTCCTCATATATATGGGAGGCTACATGAATTTTCTCTAATTTTTGTAAAATGTCTAAGCACCTCAATAAAATTCAGGAAACCCTACTGGTTTTGAAAAGAAAATAAAAGAATTAGACGAGGACCTATCGGTGAGAGGAGAAAGAAGTTCAGGGGGCGTTTTGCAATTCCTCGTTGACCTCCTGTAGCAGCGGCACGGCGCCGTGCCCCTCACGCCGGAGTTGCCGTGGTCGCCCCTTGCCGTGCACCTCTCCCTCGCGAAGCCTGGCCTCTGGCTGCTCTGCTCTCCCCCTTCACCTCAGCTCTGCACCCGGGACAGCCGTGGCACCTCCCGCACGCTGCCGCGCCCACGCCGCCGTGTTCGCACGCTGCCGTGCTCCTCCCGTCATCAATGCTGTGGCCCCCTCCCTCCTTGCTGCGGAGGAGAAGATAAGAACCACCCCACGCCACCCTTTGCTCCCCCAGCTCACTCTTTTCCTCCACTCTCCCTCTCTCTCATTTTCCTCCATGAACACGAACCCCGGCCGAAGCCGCCGACGCGCCCCGCCGGCGAGAGAGGCCTCCCCGACCAAATCCAAGCCTACCAAAAGCCGTACCACGTCGTCCTCTCTCTCTCCATGCGAGGAATCGCAGATTGGAGCCCGGGATCGCCGTTGCCATCCTCAACTTCGTCCTCCCCGGCCGCGGCTTGTCGAGCAAGCTCGCGAGCAGCTCAGCCCACCATTCCTCGCCATTATCGCATCCATGTGTTCCCCTTGCCGAGCTCTTCCTCACGGACATCCCCATTTCCTTTCAGGTCGCCGGAGCCGCCGATGCCGTCGCCGCCGTGCTCCTGCCTTGCTTCGCTCTGCCCTGTCCATCGAGAGGAAGAAGGAAACATCCCGGTACCGTTTCGCCGCGCACATGGGCCGCTGGATGGGTCGCTGTCTCCGTGGCTCGGCTCGGATCTGGGCAGATCTGGCCCAACTCCTTTTTTTTCTGGAGGTTAATTCCTTTCTAAATATTTCTGTTCTGTCCTCTTAGTTTATTTCAAAATAAATTATGAAAACCCTGGTTCTGCTCAAACCAAAAATCATGGAGGTACCCTAGCATATTCCTAGCCAGATCCAAGTGGTAGAAACACTTTTGGATAAATATTTTTGGAGAAAATAAATGTGAGCCAGAACTACTGCTCCTCACCAAATTATCAATAACTATTTTTTCTAAAATAGCTTTTGATGCAAACTCAACTGATTTGGAAAGATCTAAGAGACACCTAGCAGTAGCAATTTGCTTCTGGTGCAAAAGAGCTTCCTATCAAAAATGGCATGCATTTTGGTAAATGACCAGAGAGCCATTTTAGGATTTTTGTAAATTATTTGGTGATGATTTTTGGTGTGAATCCACTTGTGTGAGCTTCTGTATGATTAGGAGTACCTAATCCTAGCTTGGTGTGATTTTTAGAGCTATATATTATTTTTGGTGGATTTAACTAGGTGTTATGCTTCTGTTAACTAATGTTCATAGTTTTATTTAACTATATAGGGTGTGCTAGTATCCCTTTTGTAATTTCTAGCATGTATAGGTGTGGCACTAATTACTAGGAGTGTGTTAGCTCTGTATGGTAGCACTTTGGAAAAAGTTTAGTATTGCATTTAGTCCTCTAGTGTTAATATCACTAGGATAGTATTTTCCTAGATTCTCCTAGTTAATAGGACTTGTTTTAGTAGAAAATCCTTAGTGTGACGTTAGTTTTAGTTAGTGTTACTAGATCATCAGTAGCATGCCACGTTGCTACTGGTTTGATAACTTGCTAGGAAGAGTTTAGTGTTGCTGGTGTTTATTAGGGGATAATATCCCTAGTAAGGATAGTTCCTTGATTTTCCTAACTTTTAGGATTTGTTTGCAAATAAAATCATTTGTGTGCATTATTTTAGAAATGATGTTTGAACATCAGTAGCTTTTCATAGCTACTGATATTGTAGCATGTCATCCCTTGCTACCTAATTATTTGGCCCTACTTTGTATATAATTGGTAGACCATTATTTCGTATGAGGCCCCTGTAAGTGTAGATCCTAGTTTGTTGCTTGAATAATTAGTTTGATGCTTGTGGTTGTTATTTGTTTGTGCACCACTTGTGGTTTTGTTTGATGTATTGAGTGTTGTTATTCCCTGTTGCGACGCTAGATAATACCGATACCGGAGTGGTCTTCGGAGAGGATTTATTGAAGGAGAACCGGAGTTTATTTCTTTAATCAGTAAGAAGAAGACCAAGGACATTATGCTGAAAACAGGCAAGCTACTTCACTGAGCTTGCATCTATATACATCTATTTTGATTTACATGTTTTACTTATAATTAGCATATTGATTTACGTGGTGTTTGCCACGGAAGCTATGATTTTGAAAACCCTTTTCCAAATTACAAGTATATTATTCAGACACCCGATATAGAGGTGTCAGTGGTATACAATGATTTCGAAATGAAATTGTTTTACTCCAAAACCTTCTGTGAAAAATCTTTTTGGTGGGATTACGAACCACCCAAGTTTTGGTTAAAAGTAGTTTGCTAAGAAAATTGGAAATGATCGTGAAAACCTTTTCAAAAGTTTATGAAAAACTATTTTGTCACTCTATGTAGAGATATCAGTTGTTATTATAAAACTGATTTGTAACATCCCCTATTTATACTACGAGTAAATAAGACCCAAATTTTAGAACCAACAAAAACTTTTTGAATTATTTCATAAATTATTTTGCTTTCCTTTAAATTGTTCTGGTTGACCTTGTGTGACTTGATGTTTGTGATTGGTTGACTAGTAAATGTCAACCCAAGAGATCAACCTAAGTAAAAATATATTTACAACACTGGTGACCATGTTATGACAAGAATATATTCCTTATATCTTTTCCATTCTTATGTTGGCCAAAAGTTCATTTCAATAATGATTTGGTTCTAGCAACAAATAAAATACCCTTTAAATTGAGACAGTAAAGGTATTTCCAAAATTTATGTGTAACCAAGAATATGGGGATTCATATGATGTCTCCTATCTATTCTTCAACCTTGATACTTTTACAATTCCTATTTTTAAAACTCCTATGTTTCAACTCCTTTTTAAAAGGAATACTAGTGGGGAATATATTACCTCACATATTTCCCTTTATCAAACCATTCTGGAAACTATTAAGTTATGAGTTGATATATCCTTTAAACAACGTCTTGTCATAATTGAGTGTGACCATTTTTTTACAAAATAGCATTGTTGATTATGGAAAAAGGTGTGTGACTTATTCTTGTGGTTTGAAGTGTGTGGTCTTGTTTGCGATGTGGGTATTGATGTGTTGTTGATATTGTGGTGCTGATGCTATTGCTGTGTTATTGCTGTTGTGTGTGATTCTCTTGTGAGGATAATTCCCCAGTGGTGTTATTACTAAATTAGGACACCCTTGGCAACCAAATTTGGAGTGCGACTTGAAGAGGAGCAAACTCTCTAAAAATATGCACCCCAAGTTAAACTCCTAAAATTTAGGGAGATGAACTCAACAAAATTCCCTATCTATTCCCAAGTCTGCGAGGACCCCGGATTAAGTACCCGAGATACTCGTTATGTTTCCTGCAACAATCCCGTGATCAGTCCGTTGCTGCACATAACTCGAATTGGTATCACAGAACACCCCAAAAATACCGAATAAATAAACTTACGTGATTGAAGTCATAAGCTTCAACAGGTACTTGCAGCGGAATCACCAAACAACGTGGAGCCCAAGTCACTCGCCTTAACCCTACAGGCAGCTGACTGGGAAGCGCCCTAGTTCGCAAAGACGTCAGTGAACTCCTCTTCTTCGAACTGCTTCTTCTTCCAAAATCTGGCTAAGACAATAGCCAGGGACGAAACCAATATGAGTACATTGGATTGTACTCGCAAACTACCCCAACTAGAGTAAGCACTAGTTTTAGTTTGAAAACTTTTACTTAGCTTTGAAACATCTTAAAAGAAAGCCTTTTCTGAAAAGGGGAAAGAAGAAATTTTTACAACTATCCTTTAAGAAGACATCATTTTAGCTGTTTCCCCGAAACTCCTCCGGTATCCAACCACATTCCAATCATGGTTCCCAAACCCATCACAACCTCGTACCAACTCATTGGTACAGGTATGCAACCTTTTCCACTTCAGTTTCCTTTCAAAACTCAATATTTTATAAAACTTGCACATGGTCTTAAGACAGCCTCCCAACTATCCATATCCGAGGACTCGGCTATTCGAATAGTTTTACCCTCTGCAGAGGTAGCACGCTTTTCCCACACCCATCCGGTCACTCATCGTGTCAGCCACGTCCCGCCATACCAGAGGTATGCGAAGTTGAGTTCCCGGCCATAGCCTGTCCTTTGCTCATATGTGGGTAAATGTGGTCGCACCGGTTATTGGTTGGTCGCCATAGTGTTAGGACACAATGTGCACTTTTCCAAAACAACACCACCATTCTCCAGCTTAACACCGACTTTTCGGCATTTCACCTTCATCCAAGTACCTTCAAAGGAGTTTTGAAAAACATTGTTTTTCCCAACTTATAGTTTTAAATAACTACTTTATACTTCTACATAAGGTGGCAAAATAGTTTTCAGATATTTTGCAAAAGGGATTTTTCTAAAATCATTGATTCCTTGGAATAACTCTTGAGACTAAAATAGATGTATATAAATGCAAGCTCAGTGAAGTAGCTTGCCTTGTTCAACACAGTGGTACTGGTCCTGATCTTCGGGTTCAACGAAACCTCCTTCTTCGATAAATCCGTCAACGGTATCGTCTAAACGTTAAACAAGCAAGACAAACAATTACTACTCTAACTCAAGCATCACCACATCATTACAATCACAAATGCTATAATTAGCTACTGCACACATCAAGCAACACAAGGTGGTTTTAATTTAATTGAATTAATCTTTATTTAATTGTTTTCAAACTAAGGCAGAAACTAGTTGTACACCAATTAATTCACCATTTAATCTATGTTGGTCACAAAATTTCAAACTAAAGTTCTAGGGATAGCTACTGATGTGTAGAAGATCACCCAATTGGATTGGGGTCATTTGGTGTTACCAAACTGGAATGTACCCAGCACAACATCTGGCGCTTCCTGGGCTTCTTCAGTGTTGATGTGGTTCAGACGGCCTCTTGCAACAGCAGCATTGCCACGGGGTGCAGCATTCTTGCCGTTTCCATTTCCATTACGGCCTTGTCCAAAGTTGGGTGCTGGTGCATTGGGGCGCTGAACGTTCCTCTTGGGATTGGGGCATTCTCGGGAGTAGTGACCCTTGTTGCCGCATTCAAAGCAGACAACGCTGGCAGTAGGGTTAAAAGTGTGGGTGTTTCCTCCGGGACGATTGTTGCCATTAGGGTGGTAGTTGTTGGTGCTTGGGCGGGGGACATTGTTGTTGTGGTTGGGACGGTTGGGATAGTTGGGACGTGGAGCTGGGGGTGGTCGATAAACTGGCTTGGGTGCTGGCTGGAAGGTGCGCGGTTTCTGGCTGCTGGAACCTTCTTGAATACTCATCCTTCTCTTGCGGCCTTCAAACATGGATTTGCGCTTGGTTTCCAGTTGAATAGCCTTGTCCACTAGTGACTCCAGATCACGGAAGTCATGGACAACCAAGGCACATTGCATCTCATCGTGGAGTCCGTTCAGAAAGCGCTCCATCTTCTTCTTTTCCGTGTCGGTATCTTCAGGAGCATACCGAGCAAGATCGGTAAACTCATCCAGATAACCAACCACATCTCTGCCTCCCTGCCTTAGCTTACGGAACTCATCCTTCTTCCTCTCGAGAAGTCCGCTGGGAATGTGCTTCTTACGGAACTTCTCCTTGAACTCCTCCCAGGTAATGACATAGCCAGCTTGCTGGAGTGTCTTAGTAGTTTCCCACCAAGCTCTTGCAGGTCCAGCAAGGTAGTGGGTAGCAAACAGGACCTTCTCATTCTCTCCTACCGAGGCAACTTCCAGGTTGTTTTCAATAGTGCGGATCCAGTCATCTGCTTCCAGGGGATGATGTCCCTTGGAATAGGTAGGAGGTGTGGTCTTCTGGAAGTCACTCAGGGTAGAGCGCTGGTTTCCACCCTCGTCGCCATTGCCATTGCCACCATTGTTGTTCTGGTTGGCGTGGGCAGCAGCAAGTTGCTGCAGGGCGGCGAGATGAGCTTGACGCTCTTCCCGGGCAGCTTGGCGATCCTCCATGATGATCGCAAGCAGTTGAGCAGCGGTGGGTTCCGGCGGTGGTGGTGGTGTCGCGTGCTGGTTGTGGCGAGTGTTCGTCATCCTGGAATGGATACGATATAAGAGGCAAGGCAAAAAGGCTTTGGCTAACGATGAAGTCACAAAGGGGGTGGTTGATGAAACACTAGTCAAACAAGACCATCACATTTATTCAACGCAATCATCACATCAAGGAGTTCACACATCAAGCTTACAACATCCTACTACACCTAATGTACATACAACATGGTTGCTCTAGGAACCAACACATAAACTCTACTCGCATAGGGGGTCGACACAGTCCTAAGGTAGTGCTCTCGTCGCTCAACTACTGAGGTGGAACCTCAGGCTCGACGATCTCAACATCTGAGTCGTAGGGTGGCTCCTCGGGATCCTCCTCCTCGAGAACTGGCTCAGACGGCTCCTCCTCCTCATCAACTAACTCCTCCTCGTCGTCCTCCTCCTCATAGTCCATCTCCTCTAAGTAGTCCTCATCATCACTGATGAAGGCACTGTTCCCCTTGTGGAGATCCTCGCCCTCCTCCTCCATCTCGTTCGCCTGCTGCTCCATATCGTCTATCATCTCGTTCTGCTCTGCTACCGTCCTGCGGAGCCTGCCGATAGTCCTCCTCTGACGGGCCAGCTTCAGGCGGAGATTGTCATTCTCCCACTTCAGCTGGGTCTCACGGACTCGGGCATCGTCGAGGGAGCTACGCTGGAAGTGAACCTTGAGTCTAGCATCGCGCAGGTTCTCCCGGGTGTCGTGAAGTAGCACCTCCATGTCGGTGATGTACTCGCCGAAGAGAGTGTGCTGCGCGGGGTAGGTGGGGTTTCCCTCCTCGTCACGCCTCCCGAAGTACTGGAAACGAGTGGAACTATCCTTACTAGGGATATTATCCCCTAATAAACACCAGCAACACTAAACTCTTCCTAGCAAGTTATCAAACCAGTAGCAACGTGGCATGCTACTGATGATCTAGTAACACTAACTAAAACTAACGTCACACTAAGGATTTTCTACTAAAACAAGTCCTATTAACTAGGAGAATCTAGGAAAATACTATCCTAGTGATATTAACACTAGAGGACTAAATGCAATACTAAACTTTTTCCAAAGTGCTACCATACAGAGCTAACACACTCCTAGTAATTAGTGCCACACCTATACATGCTAGAAATTACAAAAGGGATACTAGCACACCCTATATAGTTAAATAAAACTATGAACATTAGTTAACAGAAAAGCATAACACCTAGTTAAATCCACCAAAAATAATATATAGCTCTAAAAATCACACCAAGCTAGGATTAGGTACTCCTAATCATACAGAAGCTCACACAAGTGGATTCACACCAAAAATCATCACCAAATAATTTACAAAAATCCTAAAATGGCTCTCTGGTCATTTACCAAAATGCATGCCATTTTAGATAGGAAGCTCTTTTGCACCAGAGGCAAATTGCTACTGCTAGGTGTCTCTTAGATCTTTCCAAATCAGTTGAGTTTGCATCAAAAGCTATTTTAGAAAAAAAAATAGTTATTGATAATTTGGTGAGGAGCAGTAGTTTTGGCTCACATTTATTTTCTCCAAAAATATTTATCCAAAATTGTTTCTACCACTTGGATCTGGCTAGGAATATGCTAGGGTACCTCCATGATTTTTGGTTTGAGCAGAACCAGGGTTTTCATAATTTATTTTGAAATAAACTAAGAGGACAGAACAGAAATATTTAGAAAGGAATTAACCTCCAGAAAAAAAAGGAGTTGGGCCAGATCTGCCCAGATCCGAGCCGAGCCACGGAGACGGCGGCCCATCCAGCGGCCCATGTGCGCGGCGAAACGGTACCGGGCTGTTTCCTTCTTCCTCTCGATGGACAGAGCAGAGCGAAGCAAGGCAGGAGCACGGCGGCGACGGCATCGGCGGCTCCGGCGACCTGAAAGGAAATGGGATGTCCGTGAGGAAGAGCTCGGCAAGGGGAACACATGGATGCGATAATGGCGAGGAATGGTGGGCTGAGCTGATCGCGAGCTTGCTCGACAAGCCACGGCCGGGGAGGACGAAGTTGAGGATGGCAACGGCGATCCGGGGCTCCAATCTGCGATTCCTCGCTTGGAGAGAGAGAGGACGACGTGGTACGGCTTTTGGTAGGCTTGGATTTGGTCGGGGAGGCCTCTCTCGCCGGCGGGGTGCGTCGGCGGCTTCGGCCAGGGTTCGTGTTCATGGAGGAAAATGAGAGAGAGGGAGAGTGGAGGAAAAGAGTGAGCTGGGGAGCAAAGGGTGGCGTGGGGTGGTTCTTATCTTCTCCTCCGCAGCAAGGAGGGAGGGGGCCACGGCATTGACGACGGGAGGAGCACGGCAGCGTGCGAACATGGCGGCGTGGGCGCGGCAGCGTGCGGGAGGTGCCACGGCTGTCCCGGGTGCAGACCTGAGGTGAAGGGGGAGAGCAGAGCAGCCAGAGGCCAGGCTTCACGAGGGAGAGGTGCACGGCAAGGGGCGACCACGGCAACGCCGGCGTGAGGGGCACGGCGCCGTGCCGCTGCTACAGGAGGTCAACGAGGAATTGCAAAACGCCCCCTGAACTTCTTTCTCCTCTCACCGATAGGTCCTCGTCTAATTCTTTTATTTTCTTTTCAAAACCAGTAGGGTTTCCTGAATTTTATTGAGGTGCTAAGACATTTTACAAAAATTAGAGAAAATTCATGTAGCCTCCCATATATATGAGGAAGCTCCACAAAAATTGGTTTTACAAATAAAATGTTTTGCGCAATATTTGTTCATAGAGTTTAAATAAATCATTTTGGAAATTAATAATTTGATACTCCTTTAATATTTAAAACCAGTGATAAAATATGGTTTTGAACTTTTGGAACTTCTTTGACAAATATGATAACTTCAAATAAGTTTTATTTTCATAGAGAAAACCTTTGTTTTGAGGAATAGAGAATTTGGGGAGGGAAATTATTTATGAAGATCATTTTTAACTTATGACCTTCATTTCCATTTTTAATAAAAGAAGGGGGGGTATGTTTTAAATCAACAAGTAGGTTTACTTGAGGAGAGAGAGATATGAAATGGAGAGGATTATCCTTTCATCTCCTTCTCTAGAATTTTGATCAAGAAAGTATAATATTGTTTTCATAGAATAGAGGAATATTTGTAACATCCCCTATTTATACTACGAGTAAATAAGACCCAAATTTCAGAACCAACAAAAACTTTTTGAATTATTTCATAAATGATTTTGCTTTCCTTTCAATTGTTCTGGTTGACCTTGTGTGACTTGATGTTTGTGATTGGTTGACTAGTAAATGTCAACCCAAGAGATCAACCTAAGTAAAAATATATTTACAACACTGGTGACCATGTTATGACAAGAATATATTCCATATATCTTTTCCATTCTTATGTTGGCCAAAAGTTCATTTCAATAATGATTTGGTTCTAGCAACAAATAAAATACCCTTTAAATTGAGACAGTAAAGGTATTTCCAAAATTTATGTGTAACCAAGAATATGGGGATTCATATGATGTCTCCTATCTATTCTTCAACCTTGATACTTTTACAATTCCTATTTTTAAAACTCCTATGTTTCAACTCCTTTTTAAAAGGAATACTAGTGGGGAATATATTACCTCACATATTTCCCTTTATCAAACCATTCTAGAAACTATTAAGTTATGAGTTGATATATCCTTTAAACAACGTCTTGTCATAATTGAGTGTGACCATTTTTACAAAATAGCATTGTTGATTATGGAAAAAGGTGTGTGACTTATTCTTGTGGTTTGAAGTGTGTGGTCTTGTTTGCGATGTGGGTATTGATGTGTTGTTGATATTGTGGTGCTGATGCTATTGCTGTGTTATTGCTGTTGTGTGTGATTCTCTTGTGAGGATAATTCCCCAGTGGTGTTATTACTAAATTAGGACACCCTTGGCAACCAAATTTGGAGTGCGACTTGAAGAGGAGCAAACTCTCTAAAAATATGCACCCCAAGTTAAACTCCTAAAATTTAGGGAGATGAACTCAACAAAATTCCCTCTCTATCTATTCCTCTATTCTATGAAAACAATATTATACTTTCTTGATCAAAATTCTAGAGAAGGAGATGAAAGGATAATCCTCTCCATTTCATATCTCTCTCTCCTCAAGTAAACCTACTTGTTGATTTAAAACAACCCCCCCCCCTTCTTTTATTAAAAAGGGAAATGAAGGTCATAAGTTAAAAATGATCTTCATAAATAATTTCCCTCCCCAAATTCTCTATTCCTCAAAACAAAGGTTTTCTCTATGAAAATAAAACTTATTTGAAGTTATCATATTTGTCAAAGAAGTTCCAAAAGTTCAAAACCATATTTTATCACTGGTTTTAAATATTAAAGGAGTATCAAATTATTAATTTCCAAAATGATTTATTTAAACTCTATGAACAAATATTGTGCAAAACATTTTATTTTGTAAAACCAATTTTTGTGGAGCTTCCTCATATATATGGGAGGCTACATGAATTTTCTCTAATTTTTGTAAAATGTCTAAGCACCTCAATAAAATTCAGGAAACCCTACTGGTTTTGAAAAGAAAATAAAAGAATTAGACGAGGACCTATCGGTGAGAGGAGAAAGAAGTTCAGGGGGCGTTTTGCAATTCCTCATTGACCTCCTGTAGCAGCGGCACGGCGCCGTGCCCCTCACGCCGGCGTTGCCGTGGTCGCCCCTTGCCGTGCACCTCTCCCTCGCGAAGCCTGGCCTCTGGCTGCTCTGCTCTCCCCCTTCACCTCAGCTCTGCACCCGGGACAGCCGTGGCACCTCCCGCACGCTGCCGCGCCCACGCCGCCGTGTTCGCACGTTGCCGTGCTCCTCCCGTCGTCAATGCCATGGCCCCCTCCCTCCTTGCTGCGGAGGAGAAGATAAGAACCACCCCACGCCACCCTTTGCTCCCCCAGCTCACTCTTTTCCTCCACTCTCCCTCTCTCTCATTTTCCTCCATGAACACGAACCCCGGCCGAAGCCGCCGACGGCCCCGCCGGCGAGAGAGGCCTCCCCGACCAAATCCAAGCCTACCAAAAGCCGTACCACGTCGTCCTCTCTCTCTCCATGCGAGGAATCGCAGATTGGAGCCCGGGATCGCCGTTGCCATCCTCAACTTCGTCCTCCCCGGCCGTGGCTTGTCGAGCAAGCTCACGAGCAGCTCAGCCCACCATTCCTCGCCATTATCGCATCCATGTGTTCCCCTTGCCGAGCTCTTCCTCACGGACATCCCCATTTCCTTTTAGGTCGCCGGAGCCGCCGATGCCGTCGCCGCCGTGCTCCTGCCTTGCTTCGCTGTGCTCTGTCCATCGAGAGGAAGAAGGAAACAGCCCGGTACCATTTCGCCGCGCACATGGGCCGCTGGATGGGCCGCCGTCTCCGTGGCTCGGCTCGGATCTGGGCAGATCTGGCCCAACTCCTTTTTTTTCTGGAGGTTAATTCCTTTCTAAATATTTCTGTTCTGTCCTCTTAGTTTATTTCAAAATAAATTATGAAAACCCTGGTTCTGCTCAAACCAAAAATCATGGAGGTACCCTAGCATATTCCTAGCCAGATCCAAGTGGTAGAAACACTTTTGGATAAATATTTTTGGAGAAAATAAATGTGAGCCAGAACTACTGCTCCTCACCAAATTATCAATAACTATTTTTTTCTAAAATAGCTTTTGATGCAAACTCAACTGATTTGGAAAGATCTAAGAGACACCTAGCAGTAGCAATTTGCCTCTGGTGCAAAAGAGCTTCCTATCAAAAATGGCATGCATTTTGGTAAATGACCAGAGAGCCATTTTAGGATTTTTGTAAATTATTTGGTGATGATTTTTGGTGTGAATCCACTTGTGTGAGCTTCTGTATGATTAGGAGTACCTAATCCTAGCTTGGTGTGATTTTTAGAGCTATATATTATTTTTGGTGGATTTAACTAGGTGTTATGCTTTTCTGTTAACTAATGTTCATAGTTTTATTTAACTATATAGGGTGTGCTAGTATCCCTTTTGAAATTTCTAGCATGTATAGGTGTGGCACTAATTACTAGGAGTGTGTTAGCTCTGTATGGTAGCACTTTGGAAAAAGTTTAGTATTGCATTTAGTCCTCTAGTGTTAATATCACTAGGATAGTATTTTCCTAGATTCTCCTAGTTAATAGGACTTGTTTTAGTAGAAAATCCTTAGTGTGACGTTAGTTTTAGTTAGTGTTACTAGATCATCAGTAGCATGCCACGTTGCTACTGGTTTGATAACTTGCTAGGAAGAGTTTAGTGTTGCTGGTGTTTATTAGGGGATAATATCCCTAGTAAGGATAGTTCCTTGATTTTCCTAACTTTTAGGATTTGTTTGCAAATAAAATCATTTGTGTGCATTATTTTAGAAATGATGTTTGAACATCAGTAGCTTTTCATAGCTACTGATATTGTAGCATGTCATCCCTTGCTACCTAATTATTTGGCCCTACTTTGTATATAAGTGGTAGACCATTATTTCGTATGAGGCCCCTGTAAGTGTAGATCCTAGTTTGTTGCTTGAATAATTAGTTTGATGCTTGTGGTTGTTATTTGTTTGTGCACCACTTGTGGTTTTGTTTGATGTATTGAGTGTTGTTATTCCCTGTTGCGACGCTAGATAATACCGATACCGGAGTGGTCTTCGGAGAGGATTTATTGAAGGAGAACCGGAGTTTATTTCTTTAATCAGTAAGAAGAAGACCAAGGACATTATGCTGAAAACAGGCAAGCTACTTCACTGAGCTTGCATCTATATACATCTATTTTGATTTACCTGTTTTACTTATAATTAGCATATTGATTTACGTGGTGTTTGCCACGGAAGCTATGATTTTGAAAACCCTTTTCCAAATTACAAGTATATTATTAAGACACCCGATATAGAGGTGTCAGTGGTATACAATGATTTCGAAATGAATTGTTTTACTCCAAAACCTTCTGTGAAAAATCTTTTTGGTGGGATTACGAACCACCCAAGTTTTGGTTAAAAGTAGTTTGCTAAGAAAATTGGAAATGATCGTGAAAACCTTTTCAAAAGTTTATGAAAAACTATTTTGTCACTCTATGTAGAGATATCAGTTGTTATTATAAAACTATAGGATGGGAAAAACATTGTTTATTCAACACCCCTTTGAAAATCCTTGGATGAATTATGGTATACCGGGATGTCGGTATGGAAGTGGAGAAGTAAAGTGTGGGGATGTTTATGAAAAAAAAATGCACATTGTGTCTTTGTACCATGACTACCAGCCGATAACTCTGTGCGACCACATTTACCCACATATGGGCAAGGGCGTAGTCATATAATTTGCTCGTGTTAGTACTGGATGCCTCAACAACGAGGATGACCTCGTTCCATGAGGGGATGGTTTGGTGACCTACCCCCTGACTTGGGTCCTCTTAAGAGAAGTCTACCGGAAGCCGGTATGAGCATAAAGAAGAAAGAGGATTGAAGGGCTCCCTTGGGTCCGCCGGGCAGAACTACGAGTCCTCACACTTAGTTTCTGAGGATTTAAGTGTCGATGGAAAGTGTCGTAGAGGCAGGGTCCTATACTAGCATGAGCAAAGGACAGGCTATGGCCGGGAACTCAACTTCGCATACCTCTGGTATGGCGGGACGTGGCTGACACGATGAGTGACCGGATGGGTGTGGGAAAAGCGTGCTACCTCTGCAGAGGGTAAAACTATTCGAATAGCCGAGTCCTCAGATATGGACAGTTGGGAGGCTGTCCTAAGACCATGTGCAAGTTTTACAAAGTTTTGGGTTTGAAAGGAAAATGAGGGGAAATTGTTTTATGCAACTATACCGAGGGTATGGTCTGAGGTTGCTGGTAAAATAAGTAACCATGAGGGGTATGATCAGAAACCAGGAGGTTTCGGAGAAAGGGACAAGAGGGTGATTTTCGAGGAAAAAGTTTTTAAGGGTTTTCTCACCTTTTAAAACGAAGGTATATTTGCGGGGGAAAAAGGTTTAAAAAGACTTCTTACCTTTTTCAACAAAGGTAGGTGAGAAAACTACTTTCCAAAATGTTTTGTCTTCAACAGGATTACAAATCTACTCTTCCCTTTTTAAATAAGGATATAGTGATGTTTTTCTAAAATAAAAGTCTTTTAAAATTAAAAACTAGTGCATGCTCCTGTTGGGGTAGTCTGCGAGGACCCGGATTAAGTACCCGAGTACTCGTTATGTTTCCTGCAACAATCCGTGATCAGTCCGTTGCTGCACATAACTCGAATTGGTATCACAGAACACCCCAAAAATACCGAATAAATATACTTACGTGATTGAAGTCATAAGCTTCAACAGGTACTTGCAGCGGAATCACCAAACACGTGGAGCCCAAGTCACTCGCCTTAACCCTACAGGCAGCTGACTGGGAAGCGCACTAGTTCGCAAAGACGTCAGTGAACTCCTCTTCTTCGAACTGCTTCTTCTTCCAAAATCTGCTAAGACAATAGCCAGGGACGAAAGTCTGCGAGGACCCCCGGATTAAGTACCCGAGATATCGTTATGTTTCCTGCAACAATCCCGTGATCAGTCCATTGCTGCACATAACTCGAATTGGTATCACAGAACCCCCAAAAATACCGAATAATATACTTACGTGATTGAAGTCATAAGCTTCACAGTTACTTGCAGCGGAATCACCAAACAACGTGGAGCCCAAGTCACTCGCCTTAACCCTATAGGCAGCTGACTGGGAAGCGCCCTAGTTCGCAAAGACGTCAGTGAACTCCTCTTCTTCGAACTGCTTCTTCTTCCAAATCTGGCTAAGACAATAGCCAGGGACGAAACCAATATGAGTACATTTGATTGTACTCGCAAACTACAACAGGAGCATGCACTAGTTTTTAATTTTAAAAGACTTTTATTTAGAAAAACATCACTATATCCTTATTTAAAAAGGGAAGAGTAGATTTGTAATCCTGTTGAAGACAAAACATTTTGAAAGTAGTTTTCTCACCTACCTTGTTGAAAAAGGTAAGAAGTCTTTTTAAACCTTTTTCCCCCCGCAAATATACCTTCGTTTTAAAAGGTGAGAAAACCCCTTAAAAACTTTTTCCTCGAAAATCACCCTCTTGTCCCTTTCTCCGAAACCTCTGGTTTCTGATCATACCCCTCATGGTTACTTATTTACCAGCAAACTCAGACCATACCCTCGGTATAGTTGCATAAAACAATTTCCCTC
>CAMZMU010000074.1:83457377-83496945 GCA_947311845.1 Poa pratensis | reverse complement strand
AAAGAAGAAGATGGAGCGCTTTCTGAACGGACTCCATGATGAGATGCAATGTGCCTTGGTTGTCCATGACTTCCGTGATCTGGAGTCACTAGTGGACAAGGCCATTCAGCTGGAGACCAAGCGCAAATCCATGTTTGAAGGCCGCAAGAGAAGGATGAATATTCAGGAAGGTTCCAGCAGCCAGAAACCCCGCACCTTCCAGCCAGCAAGCCAGTTTATCGACCACCCCCAGCTCCACGTCCCAACTATCCCAACCGTCCCAACACAACAACAATGTCCCCGCCCAAACACCAACAACTACCACCCAATGGCAACAATCGTCCCGGAGGAAACACCACACTTTTACCCCTACTGCCAGCGTTGTCTGCTTTGAATGCGGCAACAAGGGTCATTACTCCCGAGAATGCCCCAATCCCAAGAGGAACGTTCCGCCCCAATGCACCAGCACCCAACTCTGGACAAGGCCGTAATGGAAATGGAAATGGCAAGAATGCTGCACCCCGTGGCAATGCTGCTGTTGCAAGAGGCCGTCTGAACCACATCAACACTGAAGAAGCCCAGGAAGCGCCAGATGTTGTGCTGGGTACGTTCCTTGTCAACTCAGTACCTGCAACTGTCCTGTTTGATTCTGGTGCTACCCATTCCTTTGTTACCAAGGAGTTTGTTGTTAAGGGAGGTCTAGTCGGGAGCCTCTTGTCCAAACCCCTGCTTATACAAACCCCAGAGTTCCTAGTAGAGACCAAGCTGTTTTGTCCCGACGTCTCTCTTGAGATCAAAGGAGAAAACTTTCCAGCTGACCTAATCATTCTAGGAACCCAAGGCATAGATGTCATTCTGGGTATGAATTGGTTAGCAAAGTATCATGGTCGTATCGACTGCGCAGAAGAGCAGTATCTCTCACCACAGACCAAGGAACGAAGTGGAGTATGCATCACAAGCCAATCATCCAACCCTGTTGTCATGAAGGTATAGCCCGACCAGCTCTAGATGAGATCCGTGTTGTCCACCTATTCAAGGATGTTTTCCCGGAGGAATTGCCTGGTATGCCACCAGACCGGGATATTGAGTTCGTGATTGAACTTATTCCTGGAACAGCCCCTATATCCCAGAGACCCTACCGGATGAACCCAAAGGAACTGGTGGAATTGAAGAAGCAGTTAGCTGATCAGCTCAGCAAAGGTCTGATTCGCCCAAGTGCATCACCTTGGGGATCACCTATCATCTTCGTGGACAAAAGAGACGGTACCACACGCCTGTGTGTGGATTATCGCAAGCTCAATGATGACCATCAAGAACAAGTATCCTCTGCCCAAGATCGAGGATCTGTTCGATCAGATGAACGGAGCCCGAGTCTTTTCTAAGATCGATCTTCGGACAGGTTATCACCAGTTGAAGATTCGAGAGTCTGACATTCCCAAGACCGCCTTCACCACCCGATACGGATTGTTTGAATACACCGTTATGTCCTTTGGCTTGACCAATGCCCCTGCTTATTTCATGAATCTCATGAATAAGATTTCATGGAGTACCTCGACAAGTTCGTGGTTGTCTTCATTGACGATATCCTTATCTACTCCAAGACTGAAGAAGAGCATGCTGAACATCTGCGTCTAGTTTTGGAGACCCTCAGAGAACACCAACTGTATGCCAAACTTAGCAAGTGTGAATTTTGGCTAAGTGAAGTGGCATTCCTCGGACATGTTGTGTCTGCAGGAGGAATCTCTGTTGACCCCGAGAAAATCAAAGCCATTCTAGACTGGAAATCACCCACCAGTGTAACGGAAATCCGAAGTTTTCTCGGACTCGCAGGTTATTACCGCAAGTTCGTTGAAGGATTCTCCAGTATAGCCAAACCCATGACCCAGTTGTTGAAGAAGGATAAGAAGTTTGAATGGACCCAGAAGTGTGAAGATAGTTTTCAAGAACTGAAGAAGAGACTGACTTCAGCCCCAATCCTAGTCATGCCAGACGTCACCAAGAGTTTCGACGTGTATTGCGATGCTTCACGTCTCGGACTTGGTTGCGTTCTGATGCAAGAAGGAAAAGTTGTGTCGTACCTGTCTCGACAGTTGCGACCGCATGAGGAGAATTACCCAACCCATGATCTGGAATTAGCAGCTGTGGTTTTTGCTTTGAAAACATGGCGACCCTATCTTGTGGGTCATCGCTGCGAGGTCTATACAGATCACAAAAGCTTGAAGTACATTTTCACTCAGAAGGAGTTGAATCTGAGGCAGAGAAGGTGGATGGAATTGATTAAGGACTATGATGTCGGAATTCATTACCATCCCGGAAAAGCCAATGTGGTAGCCGATGCCTTAAGCCGGAAGCCCTGCACCCTGAATACCCTAATCCAAGCAACAACCAGCCTTGTTTAAGGAGTTCGAAGATTTCGGACTTGAATTGGTTAGCCATGGATATCTTGCCAACCGGAGTTAGCCCCAACCCTGTTGGACCAAAAAAGAGGCCCAGAAGGGTCATGAGAGTATCGAGGGAATTAAAAAGAAGCTACCCCTCGACAAAGCACCTGGTTTTGCCGTAGATGCTGAAGGAGTTCTGAATTCAAAGGACGCCTATGTGTGCCCGATGATAAGGAACTCAAGGGTCTGATCCTGAAAGAAGCCCACGATACCCCATACTCGATCCACCCCGGAGGAACCAAGATGTACCAAGATCTTCGTGAGAAGTTTTGGTGGCATGGAATGAAGCGAGATTGGTTCTTTCGTGGCCAAGTGTGATATCTGTCAGCGAGTCAAAGCAGAGCACCAGCGCCCTGCAGGATTGCTCCAACCCCTTAAGACCCCCGAGTGGAAATGGGATGAAATTGGAATGGATTTTATTACCGGACTTCCTAGGTCAACCGAGGCCATGATTCAATCTGGGTCATAGTTGATCGATTGACCAAGGTTGCCCATTTTCCCGTCAACACACACGGGAACAGTTAGCAGACTTGTATACCCGGATAGTAAGCCTGCACGGAGTGCCTAAGAGATTGTATCTGACAGAGGCACGCAGTTCACCTCACGGTTCTGGAAAGCTCTTCACGAAGCCCTCGGAACCCACTTATCATTCAGCACAGCCTATCACCCTCAGACCGGAGGACAGACTGAGCGAGTAAACCAGATTCTGGAAGATATGCTTCGTGCATGTGTCCTAGCCTATGGCTCTAAATGGGAAGATTGCTTCCATTTGCAGAGTTTTCCTATAACAATAGTTATCAGTCCAGTCTGCAAATGGCCCCATTTGAAGCACTTTACGGCAAGAAGTGCCGTACACCCTTGAACTGGTCCGAGACCGGAGAAGGAAAAGTGTTTGGACCAGATACCCTCCGTGAAGCCGAGGAGCAAGTCCAACTTATCCGTGAACGTCTCAAAACGGCCCAATCCCGTCAGAAAAGTTATGCTGATCCCAAGCGTCGTGACGTCACCTTTCAACCTGGAGATTTTGTCTATCTTCGGGTGACACCACTCAAAGGGATGCAACGTTTCCATGTCAAAGGAAAGTTGGCACCCAGATATATTGGACCTTTCAAGATTCTTGCCCGTCGCGGAGAAGTAGCCTATCAGTTAGAGTTACCCCCAGAATTATCGGAATTTCATGATGTTTTCCACATCTCTCTGCTCCGGAAATGTCTTGAAGTTCCTGACCAGCCAGACGTCTTCAAGAACATTGACCACCACTCCATCGACCTGAACCATGATCTGACTTACCGTGAGAGACCATTCAAAATTCTCGACGAAGATATTCGTCTCACCCGGAGGAACAAGATCAAGTTTTATAAAGTCCAGTGGACTAACCACTCTGAAGAGGAAGCCACTTGGGAACGTGAGGACTATCTTAGAAGCGATTTCCCAACCTCTTTAGCACCTAAGCCCAGCCAATCTCGGGACGAGATTTATCCTAAGGGGGGAAGGATCTGTAACATCCCAAAATTGTAACCCAGCTTTATTAGTCAAAAATGTGGGTCAACAAAAACTTTTGTGTGTTTGTTTGATTATGGTTGTTTGATTTGTTGTTGCTCTAAAAAAAAATTGAAGAAAGAAAAGAAATAAAAGAAGTGCCAAAAACCCTAAAATAATGTGACAAGTGTCACCCTAAATCTCCAAGTGAGAATTCAAGTTTTCTTCCAAACAAAAATTCAGTGGAGAAATCTTGATCCCTCAAGTCTGCGAGGACCCCCGGATTAAGTACCCGAGATACTCGTTATGTTTCCTGCAACAATCCCGTGATCAGTCCGTTGCTGCACATAACTCGAATTGGTATCACAGAACACCCCAAAAATACCGAATAAATATACTTACGTGATTGAAGTCATAAGCTTCAACAGGTACTTGCAGCGGAATCACCAAACAACGTGGAGCCCAAGTCACTCGCCTTAACCCTACAGGCAGCTGACTGGGAAGCGCCCTAGTTCGCAAAGACGTCAGTGAACTCCTCTTCTTCGAACTGCTTCTTCTTCCAAAATCTGGCTAAGACAATAGCCAGGGACGAAACCAATATGAGTACATTTGATTGTACTCGCAAACTACCCCAACAGGAGCATGCACTAGTTTTTAATTTTAAAAGACTTTTATTTTAGAAAAACATCACTATATCCTTATTTAAAAAGGGAAGAGTAGATTTGTAATCTTGTTGAAGACAAAACATTTTGGAAAGTAGTTTTCTCACCTACCTTTGTTGAAAAAGGTAAGAAGTCTTTTTAAACCTTTTTCCCCCGCAAATATACCTTCGTTTTAAAAGGTGAGAAAACCCCTTAAAAACTTTTTCCTCGAAAATCACCCTCTTGTCCCTTTCTCCGAAACCTCCTGGTTTCTGATCATACCCCTCATGGTTACTTATTTTACCAGCAACCTCAGACCATACCCTCGGTATAGTTGCATAAAACAATTTCCCCTCATTTTCCTTTCAAACCCAAAACTTTGTAAAACTTGCACATGGTCTTAGGACAGCCTCCCAACTGTCCATATCCGAGGACTCGGCTATTCGAATAGTTTTACCCTCTGCAGAGGTAGCACGCTTTTCCCACACCCATCCGGTCACTCATCGTGTCAGCCACGTCCCGCCATACCAGAGGTATGCGAAGTTGAGTTCCCGGCCATAGCCTGTCCTTTGCTCATGCTAGTATAGGACCCTGCCTCTACGACACTTTCCATCGACACTTAAATCCTCAGAAATTAAGTGTGAGGACTCGTAGTTCTGCCCGGCGGACCCAAGGGAGCCCTTCAATCCTCTTTCTTCTTTATGCTCATACCGGCTTCCGGTAGACTTCTCTTAAGAGGACCCAGGTCAGGGGGTAGGTCACCAAACCATCCCCTCATGGAACGAGGTCATCCTCATTGTTGAGGCATCCAGTACTAACACGAGCAAATTATATGACTACGCCCTTGCCCATATGTGGGTAAATGTGGTCGCACAGGTTATCGGCTGGTAGTCATGGTACAAAGACACAATGTGCATTTTTTTTTTCATAAACATCCCCACACTTTACTTCTCCACTTCCATACCGACATCCCGATATACCATAATTCATCCAAGGATTTTCAAAGGGGTGTTGAATAAACAATGTTTTTCCCATCCTATAGTTTTATAATAACAACTGATATCTCTACATAGAGTGACAAAATAGTTTTTCATAAACTTTTGAAAAGGTTTTCACAATCATTTCCAATTTTCTTAGCAAACTACTTTTAACCAAAACTTGGGTGGTTCGTAATCCCACCAAAAAGATTTTTCACAGAAGGTTTTGGAGTAAAACAATTTCATTTCGAAATCATTGTATACCACTGACACCTCTATATCGGGTGTCTTAATAATATACTTGTAATTTGGAAAAGGGTTTTCAAAATCATAGCTTCCGTGGCAAACACCACGTAAATCAATATGCTAATTATAAGTAAAACAGGTAAATCAAAATAGATGTATATAGATGCAAGCTCAGTGAAGTAGCTTGCCTGTTTTCAGCATAATGTCCTTGGTCTTCTTCTTACTGATTAAAGAAATAAACTCCGGTTCTCCTTCAATAAATCCTCTCCAAAGACCACTCCGGTATCGGTATTATCTAGCGTCGCAACAGGGAATAACAACACTCAATACATCAAACAAAACCACAAGTGGTGCACAAACAAATAACAACCACACGCATCAAACTAATTATTCAAGCAACAAACTAGGATCTACAGTTACAGGGGCCTCATACGAAATAATGGTCTACCACTTATATACAAAGTAGGGCCAAATAATTAGGTAGCAAGGGATGACATGCTACAATATCAGTAGCTATGAAAAGCTACTGATGTTCTCCACTTCCATACCGACATCCGGTATACCATAATTCATCCAAGGATTTTCAAAGGGGTGTTGAATAAACAATGTTTTTCCCATCCTATAGTTTTATAATAACAACTGATATCTCTACAAGTATATTATTAAGACACCCGATATAGAGGTGTCAGTGGTATACAATGATTTCGAAATGAAATTGTTTTACTCCAAAACCTTCTGTGAAAAATCTTTTTGGTGGGATTACGAACCACCCAAGTTTTGGTTAAAAGTAGTCTGCTAAGATATATAGATGCAAGCTCAGTGAAGTAGCTTGCCTGTTTTCAGCATAATGTCCTTGGTCCACCTCTATATCGACACTTTCCCCTGACCTGGGTCCTCTTAAGAGAAGTCTACCGGAAGCCGGTATGAGCATAAAGAAGAAAGAGGATTGAAGGGCTCCCTTGGGTCCGCTGAAAATCCTTGGATGAATTATGGTATACCGGCGGACCCAAGGGAGCCCTTCAATCCTCTTTCTTCTTTATGCTCATACCAGCTTCCGGTAGACTTCTCTTACGAGTCCTCACACTTAGTTTCTGAGGATTTAAGTGTCGATGGAAAGTGTCGTAGAGGCAGGGTCCTATACTAGCATGAGCAAAGGACAGGCTATGGCCGGGAACTCAACTTCGCATACCTCTGGTATGGCGGGACGTGGCTGACACGATGAGTGACCGGATTTTTTTTTTTAGAGCGAACAACAAATCAAACAACCATAATCAAACAAACACACAAAAGTTTTGTTGACCCACATTTTTGACTAATAAAGCTGGGTTACCAAGTCTGCGAGGACCCCAGATTAAGTACCCGAGATACTCGTTATGTTTCCTGCAACAATCCCGTGATCAGTCCGTTGCTGCACATAACTCAATTGGTATCACAGAACACCCCAAAAATACCGAATAAATATACTTACGTGATTGAAGTCATAAGCTTCAACAGGTACTTGCAGCGGAATCACCAAACAACGTGGAGCCCAAGTCACTCGCCTTAACCCTACAGGCAGCTGACTGGGAAGCGCCCTAGTTCGCAAAGACGTCAGTGAACTCCTCTTCTTCGAACTGCTTCTTCTTCCAAAATCTGGCTAAGACAATAGCCAGGGACGAAACCAATATGAGTACATTTGATTGTACTCGCAAACTACCCCAACAGGAGCATGCACTAGTTTTTAATTTTAAAAGACTTTTATTTTAGAAAAACATCACTATATCCTTATTTAAAAAGGGAAGAGTAGATTTGTAATCCTGTTGAAGACAAAACATTTTGGAAAGTAGTTTTCTCACCTACCTTTGTTGAAAAAGGTAAGAAGTCTTTTTAAACCTTTTTCCCCCGCAAATATACCTTCGTTTTAAAAGGTGAGAAAACCCCTTAAAAACTTTTTCCTCGAAAATCACCCTCTTGTCCCTTTCTCCGAAACCTCCTGGTTTCTGATCATACCCCTCATGGTTACTTATTTTACCAGCAACCTCAGACCATACCCTCGGTATAGTTGCATAAAACAATTTCCCCTCATTTTCCTTTCAAACCCAAAACTTTGTAAAACTTGCACATGGTCTTAGGACAGCCTCCCAACTGTCCATATCCGAGGACTCGGCTATTCGAATAGTTTTACCCTCTGCAGAGGTAGCACGCTTTTCCCACACCCATCCGGTCACTCATCGTGTCAGCCACGTCCCGCCATACCAGAGGTATGCGAAGTTGAGTTCCCGGCCATAGCCTGTCCTTTGCTCATGCTAGTATAGGACCCTGCCTCTACGACACTTTCCATCGACACTTAAATCCTCAGAAACTAAGTGTGAGGACTCGTAGTTCTGCCCGGCGGACCCAAGGGAGCCCTTCAATCCTCTTTCTTCTTTATGCTCATACCGGCTTCCGGTAGACTTCTCTTAAGAGGACCCAGGTCAGGGGGTAGGTCACCAAACCATCCCCTCATGGAACGAGGTCATCCTCGTTGTTGAGGCATCCAGTACTAACACGAGCAAATTATATGACTACGCCCTTGCCCATATGTGGGTAAATGTGGTCACACAGGTTATCGGCTGGTAGTCATGGTACAAAGACACAATGTGCATTTTTTTTTTCATAAACATCCCCACACTTTACTTCTCCACTTCCATACCGACATCCCGGTATACCATAATTCATCCAAGGATTTTCAAAGGGTGTTGAATAAACAATGTTTTTCCCATCCTATAGTTTTATAATAACAACTGATATCTCTACATAGAGTGACAAAATAGTTTTTCATAAACTTTTGAAAAGGTTTTCACGATCATTTCCAATTTTCTTAGCAAACTACTTTTAACCAAAACTTGGGTGGTTCGTAATCCCACCAAAAAGATTTTTCACAGAAGGTTTTGGAGTAAAACAATTTCATTTCGAAATCATTGTATACCACTGACACCTCTATATCGGGTGTCTTAATAATATACTTGTAATTTGGAAAAGGGTTTTCAAAATCATAGCTTCCGTGGCAAACACCACGTAAATCAATATGCTAATTATAAGTAAAACAGGTAAATCAAAATAGATGTATATAGATGCAAGCTCAGTGAAGTAGCTTGCCTGTTTTCAGCATAATGTCCTTGGTCTTCTTCTTACTGATTAAAGAAATAAACTCCGGTTCTCCTTCAATAAATCCTCTCCGAAGACCACTCCGGTATCGGTATTATCTAGCGTCGCAACAGGGAATAACAACACTCAATACATCAAACAAAACCACAAGTGGTGCACAAACAAATAACAACCACAAGCATCAAACTAATTATTCAAGCAACAAACTAGGATCTACACTTACAGGGGCCTCATACGAAATAATGGTCTACCACTTATATACAAAGTAGGGCCAAATAATTAGGTAGCAAGGGATGACATGCTACAATATCAGTAGCTATGAAAAGCTACTGATGTTCAAACATCATTTCTAAAATAATGCACACAAATGATTTTATTTGCAAACAAATCCTAAAAGTTAGGAAAATCAAGGAACTATCCTTACTAGGGATATTATCCCCTAATAAACACCAGCAACACTAAACTCTTCCTAGCAAGTTATCAAACCAGTAGCAACGTGGCATGCTACTGATGATCTAGTAACACTAACTAAAACTAACGTCACACTAAGGATTTTCTACTAAAACAAGTCCTATTAACTAGGAGAATCTAGGAAAATACTATCCTAGTGATATTAACACTAGAGGACTAAATGCAATACTAAACTTTTTCCAAAGTGCTACCATACAGAGCTAACACACTCCTAGTAATTAGTGCCACACCTATACATGCTAGAAATTTCAAAAGGGATACTAGCACACCCTATATAGTTAAATAAAACTATGAACATTAGTTAACAGAAAAGCATAACACCTAGTTAAATCCACCAAAAATAATATATAGCTCTAAAAATCACACCAAGCTAGGATTAGGTACTCCTAATCATACAGAAGCTCACACAAGTGGATTCACACCAAAAATCATCACCAAATAATTTACAAAAATCCTAAATGGCTCTCTGGTCATTTACCAAAATGCATGCCATTTTTGATAGGAAGCTCTTTTGCACCAGAGGCAAATTGCTACTGCTAGGTGTCTCTTAGATCTTTCCAAATCAGTTGAGTTTGCATCAAAAGCTATTTTAGAAAAAAATAGTTATTGATAATTTGGTGAGGAGCAGTAGTTCTGGCTCACATTTATTTTCTCCAAAAATATTTATCCAAAAGTGTTTCTACCACTTGGATCTGGCTAGGAATATGCTAGGGTACCTCCATGATTTTTGGTTTGAGCAGAACCAGGGTTTTCATAATTTATTTTGAAATAAACTAAGAGGACAGAACAGAAATATTTAGAAAGGAATTAACCTCCAGAAAAAAAAGGAGTTGGGCCAGATCTGCCCAGATCCGAGCCGAGCCACGGAGACGGCGGCCCATCCAGCGGCCCATGTGCGCGGCGAAACGGTACCGGGCTGTTTCCTTCTTCCTCTCGATGGACAGAGCAGAGCGAAGCAAGGCAGGAGCACGGCGGCGACGGCATCGGCGGCTCCGGCGACCTGAAAGGAAATGGGGATGTCCGTGAGGAAGAGCTCGGCAAGGGGAACACATGGATGCGATAATGGCGAGGAATGGTGGGCTGAGCTGCTCGCGAGCTTGCTCGACAAGCCGCGGCCGGGGAGGACGAAGTTGAGGATGGCAACGGCGATCCCGGGCTCCAATCTGCGATTCCTCGCATGGAGAGAGAGAGGACGACGTGGTACGGCTTTTGGTAGGCTTGGATTTGGTCGGGGAGGCCTCTCTCGCCGGCGGGGCGCGTCGGCGGCTTCGGCCGGGGTTCGTGTTCATGGAGGAAAATGAGAGAGAGGGAGAGTGGAGGAAAAGAGTGAGCTGGGGGAGCAAAGGGTGGCGTGGGGTGGTTCTTATCTTCTCCTCCGCAGCAAGGAGGGAGGGGGCCACGGCATTGACGACGGGAGGAGCACGGCAGCGTGCGAACACGGCGGCGTGGGCGCGGCAGCGTGCGGGAGGTGCCACGGCTGTCCCGGGTGCAGAGCTGAGGTGAAGGGGGAGAGCAGAGCAGCCAGAGGCCAGGCTTCGCGAGGGAGAGGTGCACGGCAAGGGGCGACCACGGCAACGCCGGCGTGAGGGGCACGGCGCCGTGCCGCTGCTACAGGAGGTCAACGAGGAATTGCAAAACGCCCCCTGAACTTCTTTCTCCTCTCACCGATAGGTCCTCGTCTAATTCTTTTATTTTCTTTTCAAAACCAGTAGGGTTTCCTGAATTTTATTGAGGTGCTTAGACATTTTACAAAAATTAGAGAAAATTCATGTAGCCTCCCATATATATGAGGAAGCTCCACAAAAATTGGTTTTACAAAATAAAATGTTTTGCGCAATATTTGTTCATAGAGTTTAAATAAATCATTTTGGAAATTAATAATTTGATACTCCTTTAATATTTAAAACCAGTGATAAAATATGGTTTTGAACTTTTGGAACTTCTTTGACAAATATGATAACTTCAAATAAGTTTTATTTTCATAGAGAAAACCTTTGTTTTGAGGAATAGAGAATTTGGGGAGGGAAATTATTTATGAAGATCATTTTTAACTTATGACCTTCATTTCCCTTTTTAATAAAAGAAGGGGGGTTTGTTTTAAATCAACAAGTAGGTTTACTTGAGGAGAGAGAGATATGAAATGGAGAGGATTATCCTTTCATCTCCTTCTCTAGAATTTTGATCAAGAAAGTATAATATTGTTTTCATAGAATAGAGGAATAGATAGAGAGGGAATTTTGTTGAGTTCATCTCCCTAAATTTTAGGAGTTTAACTTGGGGTGCATATTTTTAGAGAGTTTGCTCCTCTTCAAGTCGCACTCCAAATTTGGTTGCCAAGGGTGTCCTAATTTAGTAATAACACCACTGGGGAATTATCCTCACAAGAGAATCACACACAACAGCAATAACACAGCAATAGCATCAGCACCACAATATCAACAACACATCAATACCCACATCGCAAACAAGACCACACACTTCAAACCACAAGAATAAGTCACACACCTTTTTCCATAATCAAAAATGCTATTTTGTAAAAAAATGGTCACACTCAATTATGACAAGACGTTGTTTAAAGGATATATCAACTCATAACTTAATAGTTTCCAGAATGGTTTGATAAAGGAAAATATGTGAGGTAATATATTCCCCACTAGTATTCCTTTTAAAAAGGAGTTGAAACATAGGAGTTTTAAAAATAGGAATTGTAAAAGTATCAAGGTTGAAGAATAGATAGGAGACATCATATGAATCCCCATATTCTTGGTTACACATAAATTTTGGAAATACCTTTACTGTCTCAATTTAAAGGGTATTTTATTTGTTGCTAGAACCAAATCATTATTGAAATGAACTTTTGGCCAACATAAGAATGGAAAAGATATATGGAATATATTCTTGTCATAACATGGTCACTAGTGTTGTAAATATATTTTTACTTAGGTTGATCTCTTGGGTTGACATTTACTAGTCAACCAATCACAAACATCAAGTCACACAAGGTCAACCAGAACAATTTAAAGGAAAGCAAAATCATTTATGAAATAATTCAAAAAGTTTTTGTTGGTTCTGAAATTTGGGTCTTATTTACTCGTAGTATAAATAGGGGATGTTACAAATCCTTCCCCCCTTAAAATAAATCTCGTCCTCGAGATTGGCCCAGGGGTACAGGGGAGATTTTTTTTTATTACTTAATTAAATGAGATGAGACCACTTTGGTGAGTTAAGGAATTTTATAAGCTTTCCAGAACATTTTGACTTGATTTATTTGGATTTATATAACTCGAGGTATTGAATTTCAAAGTGGTGTCCAGTACTGAAATTCAGAGGAGATTAAAATTCTAAAACCCTAATTTACTGGATAATGTAGAGATCCCTGACGGGTGGGGTCCGCTCGTCAGTGACTCAACGGAAAACGTCTCGCCACCATTTCCTGGTGGCGCCGGGCTCCGGCGACGGCGAGGTGGTTCAAGGGCTCACCTAGGGGGCTCGGTTGGAAGCGGCGAGGACGTGGATCGACGGCGGAGGAGTGGGGAAGCTCTGGGGTTAGTCGTGCGTGCTGGGACGGCTTCACTCGACGGCGGCGTGTTCTGCTCCTCCTCCGCGGCCATGCTCCAACTCCGGTGAGTCCTCCGCGGCGCTGCTGTGCACGAAACACGGGCAAAACGCGGTGGGTGAGCTAGGGTGTAATGGTGATACGGATGCGGGCAAAGAAGAGAGGGGGAGAGAGTGGCACGGCTCGGCCGTGATCGATGCCCACCTTCTGCTCCGGTGAGGTGCAGAGCACGGGCTAGGGCAGAAGTGCTTCCGCGGCTGCGAATCCGCCCTCCTGGCGGTGTACTGGGGTGAGTGGAGTGGAGTGGTGGCCGTGAGGTGGTGTGGAGAGGTGGTGAGGCTCGGGTGGCCTTTTATTGGCGAGCTCGGGCTCGTCGTGATAAAATAGTTATTGATGCAAACTCAACTGATTTGGAAAGATCTAAGAGACACCTAGCAGTAGCAATTTGCCTTTGGTGCAAAAGAGCTTCCTATCAAAAATGGCATGCATTTTGGTAAATGACCAGAGAGCCATTTTAGGATTTTTGTAAATTATTTGGTGATGATTTTTGGTGTGAATCCACTTGTGTGAGCTTCTGTATGATTAGGAGTACCTAATCCTAGCTTGGTGTGATTTTTAGAGCTATATATTATTTTTGGTGGATTTAACTAGGTGTTATGCTTTTCTGTTAACTAATGTTCATAGTTTTATTTAACTATATAGGGTGTGCTAGTATCCCTTTTGAAATTTCTAGCATGTATAGGTGTGGCACTAATTACTAGGAGTGTGTTAGCTCTGTATGGTAGCACTTTGGAAAAAGTTTAGTATTGCATTTAGTCCTCTAGTGTTAATATCACTAGGATAGTATTTTCCTAGATTCTCCTAGTTAATAGGACTTGTTTTAGTAGAAAATCCTTAGTGTGACGTTAGTTTTAGTTAGTGTTACTAGATCATCAGTAGCATGCCACGTTGCTACTGGTTTGATAACTTGCTAGGAAGAGTTTAGTGTTGCTGGTGTTTATTAGGGGATAATATCCCTAGTAAGGATAGTTCCTTGATTTTCCTAACTTTTAGGATTTGTTTGCAAATAAAATCATTTGTGTGCATTATTTTAGAAATGATGTTTGAACATCAGTAGCTTTTCATAGCTACTGATATTGTAGCATGTCATCCCTTGCTACCTAATTATTTGGCCCTACTTTGTATATAAGTGGTAGACCATTATTTCGTATGAGGCCCCTGTAAGTGTAGATCCTAGTTTGTTGCTTGAATAATTAGTTTGATGCTTGTGGTTGTTATTTGTTTGTGCACCACTTGTGGTTTTGTTTGATGTATTGAGTGTTGTTATTCCCTGTTGCGACGCTAGATAATACCGATACCGGAGTGGTCTTCGGAGAGGATTTATTGAAGGAGAACCGGAGTTTATTTCTTTAATCAGTAAGAAGAAGACCAAGGACATTATGCTGAAAACAGGCAAGCTACTTCACTGAGCTTGCATCTATATACATCTATTTTGATTTACCTGTTTTACTTATAATTAGCATATTGATTTACGTGGTGTTTGCCACGGAAGCTATGATTTTGAAAACCCTTTTCCAAATTACAAGTATATTATTAAGACACCCGATATAGAGGTGTCAGTGGTATACAATGATTTCGAAATGAAATTGTTTTACTCCAAAACCTTCTGTGAAAAATCTTTTTGGTGGGATTACGAACCACCCAAGTTTTGGTTAAAAGTAGTTTGCTAAGAAAATTGGAAATGATCGTGAAAACCTTTTCAAAAGTTTATGAAAAACTATTTTGTCACTCTATGTAGAGATATCAGTTGTTATTATAAAACTATAGGATGGGAAAAACATTGTTTATTCAACACCCCTTTGAAAATCCTTGGATGAATTATGGTATACCGGGATGTCGGTATGGAAGTGGAGAAGTAAAGTGTGGGGATGTTTATGGAAAAAAATGCACATTGTGTCTTTGTACCATGACTACCAACCGATAACCTGTGCGACCACATTTACCCACATATGGGCAAGGGCGTAGTCATATAATTTGCTCGTGTTAGTACTGGATGCCTCAACAACGAGGATGACCTCGTTCCATGAGGGGATGGTTTGGTGACCTACCCCCTGACCTGGGTCCTCTTAAGAGAAGTCTACCGGAAGCCGGTATGAACATAAAGAAGAAAGAGGATTGAAGGGCTCCCTTGGGTCCGCCGGGCAGAACTACGAGTCCTCACACTTAGTTTCTGAGGATTTAAGTGTCGATGGAAAGTGTCGTAGAGGCAGGGTCCTATACTAGCATGAGCAAAGGACAGGCTATGGCCGGGAACTCAACTTCGCATACCTCTGGTATGGCGGGACGTGGCTGACACGATGAGTGACCGGATGGGTGTGGGAAAAGCGTGCTACCTCTGCAGAGGGTAAAACTATTCGAATAGCCGAGTCCTCGGATATGGACAGTTGGGAGGCTGTCCTAAGACCATGTGCAAGTTTTACAAAGTTTTGGGTTTGAAAGGAAAATGAGGGGAAATTGTTTTATGCAACTATACCGAGGGTATGGTCTGAGGTTGCTGGTAAAATAAGTAACCATGAGGGGTATGATCAGAAACCAGGAGGTTTTGGAGAAAGGGACAAGAGGGTGATTTTCGAGGAAAAAGTTTTTAAGGGGTTTCTCACCTTTTAAAACGAAGGTATATTTGCGGGGGGAAAGGTTTAAAAAGACTTCTTACCTTTTTCAACAAAGTTAGGTGAGAAAACTACTTTCCAAAATGTTTTGTCTTCAACAGGATTACAAATCTACTCTTCCCTTTTTAAATAAGGATATAGTGATGTTTTTCTAAAATAAAAGTCTTTTAAAATTAAAAACTAGTGCATGCTCCTGTTGGGGTAGTTTGCGAGTACAATCAAATGTACTCATATTGGTTTCGTCCCTGGCTATTGTCTTAGCCAGATTTGGAAGAAGAAGAGGAGTTCACTGACGTCTTTGCGAACTAGGGCGCTTCCCAGTCAGCTGCCTGTAGGGTTAAGGCGAGTGACTTGGGCTCCACGTTGTTTGGTGATTCCGCTGCAAGTACCTGTTGAAGCTTATGACTTCAATCACGTAAGTATATTTATTCGGTATTTTTGGGGTGTTCTGTGATACCAATTCGAGTTATGTGCAGCAACGGACTGATCACGGGATTGTTGCAGGAAACATAACGAGTATCTCGGGTACTTAATCCGATGTCGAGATTAATCTTGAATTGTCCGAACCATAATTGAACAATTCCAACTAATATCATGCACAAAAGTCTACCAAACTGAAGTGTGGTATTTATCATCAGTATCAGAGACACCTAGCAGTAGCAATTTGCCTCTGGTGCAAAAGAGCTTCCTATCAAAAATGGCATGCATTTTGGTAAATGACCAGAGAGCCATTTTAGGATTTTTGTAAATTATTTGGTGATGATTTTTGGTGTGAATCCACTTGTGTGATCTTCTGTATGATTAGGAGTACCTAATCCTAGCTTGGTGTGATTTTTAGAGCTATATATTATTTTTGGTGGATTTAACTAGGTGTTATGCTTTTCTGTTAACTAATGTTCATAGTTTTATTTAACTATATAGGGTGTGCTAGTATCCCTTTTGAAATTTCTAGCATGTATAGGTGTGGCACTAATTACTAGGAGTGTGTTAGCTCTGTATGGTAGCACTTTGGAAAAAGTTTAGTATTGCATTTAGTCCTCTAGTGTTAATATCACTAGGATAGTATTTTCCTAGATTCTCCTAGTTAATAGGACTTGTTTTAGTAGAAAATCCTTAGTGTGACGTTAGTTTTAGTTAGTGTTACTAGATCATCAGTAGCATGCCACGTTGCTACTGGTTTGATAACTTGCTAGGAAGAGTTTAGTGTTGCTGGTGTTTATTAGGGGATAATATCCCTAGTAAGGATAGTTCCTTGATTTTCCTAACTTTTAGGATTTGTTTGCAAATAAAATCATTTGTGTGCATTATTTTAGAAATGATGTTTGAACATCAGTAGCTTTTCATAGCTACTGATATTGTAGCATGTCATCCCTTGCTACCTAATTATTTGGTCCTACTTTGTATATAAGTGGTAGACCATTATTTCGTATGAGGCCCCTGTAAGTGTAGATCCTAGTTTGTTGCTTGAATAATTAGTTTGATGCTTGTGGTTGTTAATTGTTTGTGCACCACTTGTGGTTTTGTTTGATGTATTGAGTGTTGTTATTCCCTGTTGCGACGCTAGATAATACCGATACCGGAGTGGTCTTCGGAGAGGATTTATTGAAGGAGAACCGGAGTTTATTTCTTTAATCAGTAAGAAGAAGACCAAGGACATTATGCTGAAAACAGGCAAGCTACTTCACTGAGCTTGCATCTATATACATCTATTTTGATTTACCTGTTTTACTTATAATTAGCATATTGATTTACGTGGTGTTTGCCACGAAAGCTATGATTTTGAAAACCCTTTTCCAAATTACAAGTATATTATTAAGACACCCGATATAGAGGTGTCAGTGGTATACAATGATTTCGAAATGAAATTGTTTTACTCCAAAACCTTCTGTGAAAAATCTTTTTGGTGGGATTACGAACCACCCAAGTTTTGGTTAAAAGTAGTTTGCTAAGAAAATTGGAAATGGTCGTGAAACCTTTTCAAAAGTTTATGAAAAACTATTTTGTCACTCTATGTAGAGATATCAGTTGTTATTATAAAACTATAGGATGGGAAAAACATGCTCTGTGGGGACCCCGGACTAGCCGTCCGAAATACCCGATTATGCTTAACACAATGATCCCGTGATCAGTATGTCGTTGCACATAATCCGAACTGAATATCAAAGATTACATCCATACAATACCGAGTTTCAAGTCTTACACACATGCCCATACTGGCCTAATTATACATAGGTGCCTTCAAGGGCCAAATCATCTTTATTCAGCGGAAGCTACGGTAGTAGGGCTAATCCACTCAAACAACACCCGACAGGCAGCTGACTTATGAAGATCCTAGATTGCATAGACGTCGCCGAACTCCTCTTCGACGTAGGGTTCCTCAAAATCTGGCTAGGACAATAGCCAGGGACGAAACCAATATGAGTACATTGGATTGTACTCGCAAACTACCCCAACTAGAGTAAGCACTAGTTTTAGTTTGAAAACTTTTACTTAGCTTTGAAACATCTTAAAAGAAAGCCTTTTCTGAAAAGGGGTAAGAAGAAATTTTTACAACTATCCTTTAAGAAGACATCATTTTAGCTGTTTCCCCGAAACTCCTCCGGTATCCAACCACATTCCAATCATGGTTCCCAAACCCATCACAACCTCGTACCAACTCATTGGTACAGGTATGCAACCTTTTCCACTTCAGTTTCCTTTCAAAACTCAATATTTTATAAAACTTGCACATGGTCTTAAGACAGCCTCCCAACTGTCTGTATCCGAGGACTCGGTTATTCGAATAGTTTTACCCTCTGCAGAGGTAGCACGCTTTTCCCGCACCCATCCGGTCACTCATCGTGTCAGCCACGTCCCGCCATACCAGAGGTATGCGAAGTTGAGTTCCCGGCCATAGCCTGTCCTTTGCTCATGCTAGTATAGGACCCTGCCTCTACGACACTTTCCATCGACACTTAAATCCTCAGAAACTAAGTGTGAGGACTCGTAGTTCTGTCCGGCGGACCCAAGGGAGCCCTTCAATCCTCTTCCTCCGACACGTTCATACCGGCTTCCGGTAGACTTCAATGAAGAGGACCCAGGTCAGGGGGTAGGTCCTCAGACCATCCCCTCATGGAACGAGGTTATCCTCGTTATTGAGGCATCCAGTACTAACACGAGCAAATTATATGACTACGCCCTTGCCCATATGTGGGTAAATGTGGTCGCACCGGTTATTGGTTGGTCGCCATAGTGTTAGGACACAATGTGCACTTTTCCAAAACAACACCACCATTCTCCAGCTTAACACCGACTTTTCGGCATTTCACCTTCATCCAAGTACCTTCAAAGGAGTTTTGAAAAACATTGTTTTTCCCAACTTATAGTTTTAAATAACTACTTTATACTTCTACATAAGGTGGCAAAATAGTTTTCAGGTATTTTGCAAAAGGGATTTTTCTAAAATCATTGATTCCTTGGAATAACTCTTGAGACTAAAATAGATGTATATAAATGCAAGCTCAGTGAAGTAGCTTGCCTTGTTCAACACAGTGGTACTGGTCCTGATCTTCGGGTTCAACGAAACCTCCTTCTTCGATAAATCCGTCAACGGTATCGTCTAAACGTTAAACAAGCAAGACAAACAATTACTACTCTAACTCAAGCATCACCACATCATTACAATCACAAATGCTATAATTAGCTACTGCACACATCAAGCAACACAAGGTGGTTTTAATTTAATTGAATTAATCTTTATTTAATTGTTTTCAAACTAAGGCAGAAACTAGTTGTACCAATTAATTCACCATTTAATCTATGTTGGTCACAAAATTTCAAACTAAAGTTCTATGGATAAGCTTTCCAGAACATTTTGACTTGATTTATTTGGATTTATATAACTCGAGATATTGAATTTCAAAGTGGTGTCCAGTACTGAAATTCAGAGGAGATTTAAATTCTAAAACCCTAATTTACTGGATAATGTTGAGATCCCTGACGGGTGGGGTCCGCTCGTCAGTGACTCAACGGAAAACATCTCGCGCGCGATTTAAGTTTAAAACGCTGACGGGTGGGGTCCACCAGTCAGTGTCTAATTAAACGAACCAGTACGTAGCCGTTGATTTCTAATCCTACGGCTAAGGAGCGATGACAACGGCGACGACCATTTCCTGGTGGCGCCGGGCTCCGGCGACGGCGAGGTGGTTCAAGGGCTCACCTAGGGGCTCGGTTGGAAGCGGCGAGGACATGGATCGACGGCGGAGGGAGTGGGGAAGCTCTGGGGTGAGTCGTGCATGCTGGGACGGCTTCACTCGACGGCGGCGTGTTCTGCTCCTCCTCCGCGGCCGTGCTCCAACTCCGGTGAGTCCTCCGCGGCGCTGCTGTGCACGAAACACGGGCAAAACGCGGCGGGTGAGCTAGGGTGTAATGGTGATACGGATGCGGGGCAAAGAAAGAGGGGGAGAGAGTGGCACGGCTCGGCCGTGATCGATGCCCACCTTCTGCTCCGGCGAGGTGCAGAGCACGGGCTAGGGCAGAAGTGCTTCCGCGGCTGCGAATCCGCCCTCCTGGCGGTGTACTGGGTGAGTGGAGTGGAGTGGTGGCCGTGAGGTGGTGTGGAGAGGTGGTGAGGCTCGGGTGGCCTTTTATTGGCGAGCTCGGGCTCGTCGTGAACGCGGTGCAGGGATGGGGCTGGGGAGTGGGAGAGCTTGCCATTGGCGCGGAGCTGGTGCAGGTACGGCGTAGTGCGATGGCAAATGGGGAGAGGGTGCGGTGGTGTTCCTCGCTGACCCTGGTAGGGGTGGCGTCGCGCGGCGCGCTCTGGCCGTGGCATGGCGAGGATGCACGCAAGGGGTGGGGTGTGCTGCGGTGCTTGGGTCACCTCGAGCAGGTGCAGAGGGGAGAGGTGGTGTGTGCTGCGGTGCTTGGGTCACCTCGAGCAGGTGCAGAGGGGAGAGGTGGTGTGTCGAGCAGAGCGTGGCGTCGCGTCGCTGCCTCCTCTGCTTCCTCCACAGGGCGATTCCGGACGGCAGCGCGTGGCATCGCGTCGCGGACGGTGAGCACGCCAGCGAGCTCTGCAGCGCTTGGGTCACGTCGACCAGAGGCAGAGGGAAGAGGGAGGGGTGTCGAGCACGGCGCGGCGTCGCCTCTGCGTCGCATCCTTGCCCACCACGGGGACGACCCGTGCGGCAGTGCGCCACGGGCGGCATCGGCGTGGCGCACGCCACACTCCACCTCCGGGTCAACGAACTCGTTTCCTTCGCAATCATTCACGTGTGTGAGGTGAGAGGAAGGAGTGGGAGCTACTGGAGTGATCGATTTCACCGAATCGAGTTCGAATTTTTGGATTGAATTCGGTTTAGGGAAGAATACCGTGGTGATCAGCAGGTGTTCGACCTTATTCCTGAACCAAATCCAAAATTGGATTTTCTGAAATTTATTTTCATAGTTTGTTTCAAAATGATTTGTCAAGGTTTGTGGTACCACTGGGGTATTTATTTTGGAAGTGTAGCTTGGTGATCTTGATGATTTCCAAAGTTAAAGAAACATTTGGAAATTTTGAAAATGGAATTTTGAATATAATTTGAAATAAAGAGGGGGAAAAGTATTAGGGATAAAATGAGAGGGATCAAGATTTCTCCACTGAATTTTTGTTTGGAAGAAAACTTGAATTCTCACTTGGAGATTTAGGGTGACACTTGTCACATTATTTTAGGGTTTTTGGCACTTCTTTTATTTCTTTTCTTTTCTTCAATTTTTTTTAGAGCAACAACAAATCAAACAACCATAATCAAACAAACACACAAAAGTTTTTGTTGACCCACATTTTTGACTAATAAAGCTGGGTTACAATTTTGGGATGTTACAGATCCTTCCCCCCTTAGGATAAATCTCGTCCCGAGATTGGCTGGGCTTAGGTGCTAAAGAGGTTGGGAAAATCGCTTCTAAGATAGTCCTCACGTTCCCAAGTGGCTTCCTCTTCAGAGTGGTTAGTCCACTGGACTTTATAAAACTTGATCTTGTTCCTCCGGGTGAGACGAATATCTTCGTCGAGAATTTTGAATGGTCTCTCACGGTAAGTCAGATCATGGTTCAGGTCGATGGAGTGGTGGTCAATGTTCTTGAAGACGTCTGGCTGGTCAGGAACTTCAAGACATTTCCGGAGCAGAGAGATGTGGAAACATCATGAAATTCCGATAATTCTGGGGGTAACTCTAACTGATAGGCTACTTCCCGCGACGGGCAAGAATCTTGAAAGGTCCAATATATCTGGGTGCCAACTTTCCTTTGACATGGAAACGTTGCATCCCTTTGAGTGGTGTCACCCGAAGATAGACAAAATCTCCAGGTTGAAAGGTGACGTCACGACGCTTGGGATCAGCATAACTTTTCTGACGGGATTGGGCCGTTTTGAGACGCTCACGGATAAGTTGGACTTGCTCCTCGGCTTCACGGAGGGTATCTGGTCCAAACACTTTTCCTTCTCCGGTCTCGGACCAGTTCAAGGGTGTACGGCACTTCTTGCCGTAAAGTGCTTCAAATGGGGCCATTTGCAGACTGGACTGATAACTATTGTTATAGGAAAACTCTGCAAATGGAAGGCAATCTTCCCATTTAGAGCCATAGGCTAGGACACATGCACGAAGCATATCTTCCAGAATCTGGTTTACTCGCTCAGTCTGTCCTCCGGTCTGAGGGTGATAGGCTGTGCTGAATGATAAGTGGGTTCCGAGGGCTTCGTGAAGAGCTTTCCAGAACCGTGAGGTGAACTGCGTGCCTCTGTCAGATACAATCTCTTAGGCACTCCGTGCAGGCTTACTATCTGGAATATACAAGTCTGCTAACTGGTCCATGTGAGTGGTTTGACGGGATAAAATGGGCAACCTTGGTCAATCGATCAACTATGACCCAGATTGAATCATGGCCTCGGTTTGACCTAGGAAGTCCGGTAATAAAATCCATTCCAATTTCATCCCATTTCCACTCGGGGGTCTTAAGGGGTTGGAGCAATCCTGCAGGGCGCTGGTGCTCTGCTTTGACTCGCTGACAGATATCACACTTGGCCACGAAAGAACCAATCTCTCGCTTCATTCCATGCCACCAAAACTTCTCACGAAGATCTTGGTACATCTTGGTTCCTCCGGGGTGGATCGAGTATGGGGTATCGTGGGCTTCTTTCAGGATCAGACCCTTGAGTTCCTTATCATCGGGCACACATAGGCGTCCTTTGAATTCAGAACTCCTTCAGCATCTACGGCAAAACCAGGTGCTTTGTCGAGGGGTAGCTTCTTTTTAATTCCCTCGATACTCTCATGACCCTTCTGGGCCTCTTTGATTTGGTCCAACAGGGTTGGGGCTAACTCCAGGTTGGCAAGATATCCATGGCTAACCAATTCAAGTCCGAAATCTTCGAACTCCTTAAACAAGGCTGGTTGTTCTGCTTGGATTAGGGTATTCAGGGTGCAGGGCTTCCGGCTTAGGCATCGGCTACCACATTGGCTTTTCCGGGATGGTAATGAATTCCGACATCATAGTCCTTAATCAATTCCATCCACCTTCTCTGCCTCAGATTCAACTCCTTCTGAGTGAAAATGTACTTCAAGCTTTTGTGATCTGTATAGACCTCGCAGCGATGACCCACAAGATAGGGTCGCCATGTTTTCAAAGCAAAAACCACAGCTGCTAATTCCAGATCATGGGTTGGGTAATTCTCCTCATGCGGTCGCAACTGTCGAGACAGGTACGACACAACTTTTCCTTCTTGCATCAGAACGCAACCAAGTCCGAGACGTGAAGCATCGCAATACACGTCGAAACTCTTGGTGACGTCTGGCATGACTAGGATTGGGGCTGAAGTCAGTCTCTTCTTCAGTTCTTGAAAACTATCTTCACACTTCTGGGTCCATTCAAACTTCTTATCCTTCTTCAACAACTGGGTCATGGGTTTGGCTATACTGGAGAATCCTTCAACGAACTTGCGGTAATAACCTGCTAGTCCGAGAAAACTTCGGATTTCCGTTACACTGGTGGGTGATTTCCAGTCTAGAATGGCTTTGATTTTCTCGGGGTCAACAGAGATTCCTCCTGCAGACACAACATGTCCGAGGAATGCCACTTCACTTAGCCAAAATTCACACTTGCTAAGTTTGGCATACAGTTGTGTTCTCTGAGGGTCTCCAAAACTAACGCAGATGTTCAGCATGCTCTTCTTCGTCTTGGAGTAGATAAGGATATCATCAATGAAGACAACCACGAACTTGTCGAGGTACTCCATGAAATCTTATTCATGAGATTCATGAAATAAGCAGGGGCATTGGTCAAGCCAAAGGACATAACGGTGTATTCAAACAATCCGTATCGGGTGGTGAAGGCGGTCTTGGGAATGTCAGACTCTCGAATCTTCAACTGGTGATAACCTGTCCGAAGATCGATCTTAGAAAAGACTCGGGCTCCGTTCATCTGATCGAACAGATCCTCGATCTTGGGCAGAGGATACTTGTTCTTGATGGTTACATCATTGAGCTTGCGATAATCCACACACAGGCGTGTGGTACCGTCTCTTTTGTCCACGAAGATGATAGGTGATCCCCAAGGTGATGCACTTGGGCGAATCAGACCTTTGCTGAGCTGATCAGCTAACTGCTTCTTCAATTCCACCAGTTCCTTGGGTTCATCCGGTAGGGTCTCTGGGATATAGGGGCTGTTCCAGGAATAAGTTCAATCACGAACTCAATATCCCGGTCTGGTGGCATACCAGGCAATTCCTCCGGGAAAACATCCTTGAATAGGTGGACAACACGGATCTCATCTAGAGCTGGTCGGGCTATACCTTCATGACAACAGGGTTGGATTGATTGGCTTGTGATGCATACTCCACTTCGGTTCCTTGGTCTGTGGTGAGAGATACTGCTCTTCTGGCGCAGTCGATACGACCATGATACTTTGCTAACCAATTCATACCCAGAATGATATCTATGCCTTGGGTTCCTAATGATTAGGTCAGCTGGAAAGTTTTCTCCTTTGATCTCAAGAGAGACGTCGGGACAAAACAGCTTGGTCTCTACTAGGAACTCTGGGGTTTGTATGAGCAGGGGTTTGGACAAGAGACTCCCGACTAGACCTCCCTTAACAACAAACTCCTTGGTAACAAAGGAATGGGTAGCACCAGAATCAAACAGGACAGTTGCAGGTACTGAGTTGACAAGGAACGTACCCAGCACAACATCTGGCGCTTCCTGGGCTTCTTCAGTGTTGATGTGGTTCAGACGGCCTCTTGCAACAGCAGCATTGCCACGGGGTGCAGCATTCTTGCCATTTCCATTTCCATTACGGCCTTGTCCAGAGTTGGGTGCTGGTGCATTGGGGCGCTGAATTCCTCTTGGGATTGGGGCATCTCGGGAGTAGTGACCCTTGTTGCCGCATTCAAAGCAGACAACGCTGGCAGTAGGGGTAAAAGTGTGGTGTTTCCTCCGGGACGATTGTTGCCATTGGGGGTAGTTGTTGGTGTTTGGGCGGGGGACATTGTTGTTGTGTTGGGACGGTTGGGATAGTTGGGACGTGGAGCTGGGGGTGGTCGATAAACTGGCTTGGGTGCTGGCTGGAAGGTGCGGGTTTCTGGCTGCTGGAACCTTCCTGAATATTCATCCTTCTCTTGCGGCCTTCAAACATGGATTTGCGCTTGGTCTCCAGCTGAATGCCTTGTCCACTAGTGACTCCAGATCACGGAAGTCATGGACAACCAAGGCACATTGCATCTCATCATGGAGTCCGTTCAGAAAGCGCTCCATCTTCTTCTTTTCCGTGTCGGTATCTTCAGGAGCATACCGAGCAAGATCGGTAAACTCATCCAGATAACCAACCACATCTCTGCCTCCCTGCCTTAGCTTACGGAACTCATCCTTCTTCCTCTCGATAAGACCGCTAGAGGAACTTCTTGCGGAATTTGTCCTTGAACTCCTCCCAGGTAATGACATGACCGCTTGCTGGATGGTCTTGGTAGTTTCCCACCAAGCTCTTGCAGGTCCAGCAAGGTAGTGGGTAGCATACAGGACCTTCTCATTCTCTCCTACCGAGGCAACTTCCAGGTTGTTTTCAATAGTGCGGATCCAGTCATCTGCTTCCAGGGGATGAAGTCCCTTGGAATAGGTAGGGGTGTGGTCTTCTGGAAGTCACTCAGGGTAGAGCGCTGGTTTCCACCCTCGTCGCCATTGCCATTGCCACCATTGTTGTTCTGGTTGGCGTGGGCAGCAGCAAGTTGCTGCAGGGCGGCGAGATGAGCTTGACGCTCTTCCCGGGCAGCTTGGCGATCCTCCATGATGATCGCAAGCAGTTGAGCAGCGGTGGGTTCCGGCGGTGGTGGTGGTGTCGCGTGCTGGTTGTGGCGAGTGTTCGTCATCCTGGAATAGATACGATATAAGAGGCAAGGCAAAAAGGCTTTGGCTAACGATGAAGTCACAAAGGGGGTGGTTGATGAAACACTAGTCAAACAAGACCATCACATTTATTCAACACAATCATCACATCAAGGAGTTCACACATCAAGCTTACAACATCCTACTACACCTAATGTACATACAACATGGTTCTCTAGGAACCAACACATAAACTCTACTCGCATAGGGGGTCGACACAGTCCTAAGGTAGTGCTCTCGTCGCTCAACTACTGAGGTGGAACCTCAGGCTCGACGATCTCAACGTCTGAGTCGTAGGGTGGCTCCTCGGGATCCTCCTCCTCGAGAACTGGCTCAGACGGCTCCTCCTCCTCGTCAACTAACTCCTCCTCGTCGTCCTCCTCCCATAGTCCATCTCCTCTAAGTAGTCCTCATCATCACTGATGAAGGCACTGTTCTCCTTGCGGAGATCCTCGCCCTCCTCCTCCATCTCGTTCGCCTGCTGCTCCATCTCGTCTATCATCTCGTTCTGCTCTGCTACCGTCTTGCGGAGCCTGACGATAGTCCTCCTCTGACGGGCCAGCTTCAGGCGGAGATTGTCATTCTCCCACTTCAGCTGGGTCTCACGGACTCGGGCATCGTCGAGGGAGCTACGCTGGAAGTGAACCTTGAGTCTAGCATCGCGCAGGTTCTCCTGGGTGTCGTGAAGTAGCACCTCCATGTCGGTGATGTACTCGCCGAAGAGAGTGTGCTGCGCGGGGTAGGTGGGGTTTCCCTCATCGTCACGCCTCCCGAAGTACTGGAAACGAGTGCCAACCAGCTCGTCCTTGTGCTCCTCACAAAGGCGGGCTAGCAGCCTCTGCATAACTCGGGTCAGACCGTCAACCCAAGTAGTGTCCATCGTGGAGTAGACCAAGTCCTTGGAGCGGGGTGGCTGAATCCTGCCTCGGACGGACGACTTGATGAGCCAGGACAGGTTCCCATCACCGAGGGAATCGACCTGAGTTCCCTCAAACTCTGGAACAGGGCGTCCCAAAGTCTGGCTCAACTCGTACAAGTCCTGCTCGAACATCAGCAGGCCGTCCTTCCTAACTTGGACGAACTCGGTGACGTTGGGTGCCATCTACAAGTTTAAGCAAAATTTTAAGTTAGTTAAGTGACATGAGTATCAAATGTAAACTTAATGGAGTAACAAGTGTGCAAAATTTTAAGGGTTCAAGAAAAGACAACTCTTAATGAGTATAAGGTTTTTACATAAATGGAAGGGTTGGGGAGATAAGAAATTTTCGAAAATACTCCACTTCCTTGTTTTAGAATTAACTTTTGTAACTCCTAACTAACGCCCATTTAACTAAGGTCTCCTAAAGTCAGGATGGCTCTGATACCAGCTCTGTGGGGACCCCGGACTAGCCGTCCGAAATACCCGATTATGCTTAACACAACGATCCCGTGATCAGTATGTCGTTGCACATAATCCGAACTGAATATCAAAGTTTACATCCATACAATACCGAGTTTCAAGTCTTACACACATGGCCATACTGGCCTAATTATACATAGGTGCCTTCAAGGGCCAAATCATCTTTATTCAGCGGAAGCTACGGTAGTAGGGCTAATCCATCAAACAACACCCGACAGGCAGCTGACTTATGAAGATCCTAGTTTGCATAGACGTCGCCGAACTCCTCTTCAACGTAGGGTTCCTCGAAATCTGGCTAAGACAATAGCCAGGGACGAAACCAATATGAGTACATTTGATGTACTCGCAAACTACCCCAACTAGAGTAAGCACTAGTTTTAGTTTGAAAACTTTTACTTAGCTTTGAAACATCTTAAAAGAAAGCCTTTTCTGAAAAGGGGTAAGAAGAAATTTTTACAACTATCCTTTAAGAAGACATCATTTTAGCTGTTTCCCCGAAACTCCTCCGGTATCCAACCACATCCAATCATGGTTCCCAAACCCATCACAACCTCGTACCAACTCATTGGTACAGGTATGCAACCTTTTCCACTTCATTTTCCTTTCAAAACTCAATATTTTATAAAACTTGCACATGGTCTTAAGACAGCCTCCCAACTGTCCATATCCGAGGACTCGGCTATTCGAATAGTTTTACCCTCTGCAGAGGTAGCACGCTTTTCCCACACCCATCCGGTCACTCATCGTGTCAGCCACGTCCCGCCATACCAGAGGTATGCGAAGTTGAGTTCCCGGCCATAGCCTGTCCTTTGCTCATGCTAGTATAGGACCCTGCCTCTACGACACTTTCCATCGACACTTAAATCCTCAGAAACTAAGTGTGAGGACTCGTAGTTCTGTCCGGCGGACCCAAGGGAGCCCTTCAATCCTCTTCCTCCGACACGTTCATACCGGCTTCCGGTAGACTTCAATGAAGAGGACCCAGGTCAGGGGGTAGGTCCTCAGACCATCCCCTCATGGAACGAGGTTATCCTCGTTATTGAGGCATCCAGTACTAACACGAGCAAATTATATGACTACGCCCTTGCCCATATGTGGGTAAATGTGGTCGCACCGGTTATTGGTTGGTCGCCATAGTGTTAGGACACAATGTGCACTTTTCCAAAACAACACCACCATTCTCCAACTTAATACCGACCTTTCGGCATTTCACCTTCATCCAAGTACCTTCAAAGGAGTTTTGAAAAACATTGTTTTTCCCAACTTATAGTTTTAAATAACTACTTTATACTTCTACATAAGGTGGCAAAATAGTTTTCAGGTATTTTGCAAAAGGGATTTTTCTAAAATCATTGATTCCTTGGAATAACTCTTGAGACTAAAATAGATGTATATAAATGCAAGCTCAGTGAAGTAGCTTGCCTTGTTCAACACAGTGGTACTGGTCCTGATCTTCGGGTTCAACGAAACCTCCTTCTTCGATAAATCCGTCAACGGTATCGTCTAAACGTTAAACAAGCAAGACAAACAATTACTACTCTAACTCAAGCATCATCACATCATTACAATCACAAATGCTATAATTAGCTACTGCACACATCAAGCAACACAAGGTGGTTTTAATTTAATTGAATTAATCTTTATTTAATTGTTTTCAAACTAAGGCAGAAACTAGTTGTACACCAATTAATTCACCATTTAATCTATGTTGGTCACAAAATTTCAAACTAAAGTTCTATGGATAGCTACTGATGTGTAGAAGATCACCCAATTGGATTGGGGTCATTTGGAGTTACCAAACTCCCTACACATTGTTTTAGTTCAGAAGGTTTTAATCAAGTTTTAGCTACCAAACAAATTAGGTTGCTCCAAAAATTAAATCCTTTTAGGGACAACTAACCTTGGTTGTATGTGACCTAACAAAATTGGTTTTAGTTTAATTGGACCTACTATTAAATCACACTAATTGGTTTAGTGCAGAAGGGTGCACTGAAGTTCAACCAAAGGCTAAGGAGTTTACACTACTCAATTAATTCTACCAAAATTTGGGGAGCTAAAGGATCCTAATACAAAGCTACCAAAATTGGTTTCAGTTTATTTGGACTAATACAACTCCAGAAACAAATGGTTTGGTGTTTCAAACCTTCTGGAGCATTTTTAACAATACATTTTTATTACTTAATTAAATGAGATGAGACCACTTTGGTGAGTTAAGGAATTTTATAAGCTTTCCAGAACATTTTGACTTGATTTATTTGGATTTATATAACTCGAGATATTGAATTTCAAAGTGGTGTCCAGTACTGAAATTCAGAGGAGATTTAAATTCTAAAACCCTAATTTACTGGATAATGTTGAGATCCCTGACGGGTGGGGTCCGCTCGTCAGTGACTCAACGGAAAACGTCTCGCGCGCGATTTAAGTTTAAAACGCTGACGGGTGGGGTCCACCAGTCAGTGTCTAATTAAACGAACCGGTACGTAGCCGTTGATTTCTAATCCTACGGCTAAGGAGCGATGACAACGGCGACGACCATTTCCTGGTGGCGCCGGGCTCCGGCGACGGCGAGGTGGTTCAAGGGCTCACCTAGGGGGCTCGGTTGGAAGCGGCGAGGACGTGGATCGACGGCGGAGGGAGTGGGGAAGCTCTGGGGTGAGTCGTGCGTGCTGGGACGGCTTCACTCGACGGCGGCGTGTTCTGCTCCTCCTCCGCGGCCGTGCTCCAACTCCGGTGAGTCCTCCGCGGCGCTGCTGTGCACGAAACACGGGCAAAACGCGGCGGGTGAGCTAGGGTGTAATGGTGATACGGATGCGGGGCAAAGAAGAGAGGGGGAGAGAGTGGCACGGCTCGGCCGTGATCGATGCCCACCTTCTGCTCCGGCGAGGTGCAGAGCACGGGCTAGGGCAGAAGTGCTTCCGCGGCTGCGAATCCGCCCTCCTGGCGGTGTACTGGGGTGAGTGGAGTGGAGTGGTGGCCGTGAGGTGGTGTGGAGAGGTGGTGAGGCTCGGGTGGCCTTTTATTGGCGAGCTCGGGCTCGTCGTGAACGCGGTGCAGGGATGGGGCTGGGGAGTGGGAGAGCTTGCCATTGGCGCGGAGCTGGTGCAGGTACGGCGTAGTGCGGTGGCAAATGGGGAGAGGGTGCGGTGGTGTTCCTCGCTGACCCTGGTAGGGGTGGCGTCGCGCGGCGCGCTCTGGCCGTGGCATGGCGAGGATGCACGCAAGGGGTGGGGTGTGCTGCGGTGCTTGGGTCACCTCGAGCAGGTGCAGAGGGGAGAGGTGGTGTGTCGAGCAGAGCGTGGCGTCGCGTCGCTGCCTCCTCTGCTTCCTCCACAGGGCGATTCCGGACGGCAGCGCGTGGCATCGCGTCGCGGACGGTGAGCACGCCAGCGAGCTCTGCAGCGCTTGGGTCACGTCGACCAGAGGCAGAGGGAAGAGGGAGGGGTGTCGAGCACGGCGCGGCGTCGCCTCTGCGTCGCGTCCTTGCCCACCACGGGGACGACCCGTGCGGCAGTGCGCCACGGGCGGCATCGGCGTGGCGCACGCCACACTCCACCTCCGGGTCAACGAACTCGTTTCCTTCGCAATCATTCACGTGTGTGAGGTGAGAGGAAGGAGTGGGAGCTACTGGAGTGATCGATTTCACCGAATCGAGTTCGAATTTTTGGATTGAATTCGGTTTAGGGAAGAACACCGTGGTGATCAGCAGGTGTTCGACCTTATTCCTGAACCAAATCCAAAATTGGATTTTCTGAAATTTATTTTCATAGTTTGTTTCAAAATGATTTGTCAAGGTTTGTGGTACCACTGGGGTATTTATTTTGGAAGTGTAGCTTGGTGATCTTGATGATTTCCAAAGTTAAAGAAACATTTGGAAATTTTGAAAATGGAATTTTGAATATAATTTGAAATAAAGAGGGGGAAAAGTATTAGGGATAAAATGAGAGGGATCAAGATTTCTCCACTGAATTTTTGTTTGGAAGAAAACTTGAATTCTCACTTGGAGATTTAGGGTGACACTTGTCACATTATTTTAGGGTTTTTGGCACTTCTTTTATTTCTTTTCTTTTCTTCAATTTTTTTTTAGAGCAAACAACAAATCAAACAACCATAATCAAACAAACACACAAAAGTTTTTGTTGACCCACATTTTTGACTAATAAAGCTGGGTTACAATTTTGGGATGTTACAGATCCTTCCCCCCTTAGGATAAATCTCGTCCCGAGATTGGCTGGGCTTAGGTGCTAAAGAGGTTGGGAAAATCGCTTCTAAGATAGTCCTCACGTTCCCAAGTGGCTTCCTCTTCAGAGTGGTTAGTCCACTGGACTTTATAAAACTTGATCTTGTTCCTCCGGGTGAGACGGATATCTTCGTCGAGAATTTTGAATGGTCTCTCACGGTAAGTCAGATCATGGTTCAGGTCGATGGAGTGGTGGTCAATGTTCTTGAAGACGTCTGGCTGGTCGGAACTTCAAGACATTTCCGGAGCAGAGAGATGTGGAAAACATCATGAAATTCCGATAATTCTGGGGGTAACTCTAACTGATAGGCTACTTCCGCGACGGGCAAGAATCTTAAAAGGTCCAATATATCTGGGTGCCAGCTTTCCCTTGACATGGAAACGTTGCATCCCTTTGAGTGGTGTCACCCGAAGATAGACAAAATCTCCAGGTTGAAAGGTGACGTCACGACGCTTGGGATCAGCATAACTTTTCTGACGGGATTGGGCCGTTTTGAGACGCTCACGGATAAGTTGGACTTGCTCCTCGGCTTCACGGAGGGTATCTGGTCCAAACACTTTTCCTTCTCCGGTCTCGGACCAGTTCAAGGGTGTACGGCACTTCTTGCCGTAAAGTGCTTCAAATGGGGCCATTTGCAGACTGGACTGATAACTATTGTTATAGGAAAACTCTGCAAATGGAAGACAATCTTCCCATTTAGAGCCATAGGCTAGGACACATGCACGAAGCATATCTTCCAGAATCTGGTTTACTCGCTCAGTCTGTCCTCCGGTCTGAGGGTGATAGGCTGTGCTGAATGATAAGTGGGTTCCGAGGGCTTCGTGAAGAGCTTTCCAGAACCGTGAGGTGAACTGCGTGCCTCTGTCAGATACAATTCTCTTAGGCACTCCGTGCAGGCTTACTATCGGGACATATACAAGTCTGCTAACTGTGATCCAGTGTGAGTGGTTTTGACGGGGATAAAATGGGCAACCTTGGTCAATCGATCAACTATGACCCAGATTGAATCATGGCCTCGGTTGGACCTAGGAAGTCCGGTAATAAAATCCATTCCAATTTCATCCCACTTCCACTCGGGGGTCTTAAGGGGTTGGAGCAATCCTGCAGGGCGCTGGTGCTCTGCTTTGACTCGCTGACAGATATCACACTTGGCCACGAAAGAACCAATCTCTCGCTTCATTCCATGCCACCAAAACTTCTCACGAAGATCTTGGTACATCTTGGTTCCTCCGGGGTGGATCGAGTATGGGGTATCGTGGGCTTCTTTCAGGATCAGACCCTTGAGTTCCTTATCATCGGGCACACATAGGCGTCCTTTGAATTTCAGAACTCCTTCAGCATCTACGGCAAAACCAGGTGCTTTGTCGAGGGTAGCTTCTTTTTAATTCCCTCGATACTCTCATGACCCTTCTGGGCCTCTTTGATTTGGTCCAACAGGGTTGGGGCTAACTCCAGGTTGGCAAGATATCCATGGCTAACCAATTCAAGTCCGAAATCTTCGAACTCCTTAAACAAGGCTGGTTGTTCTGCTTGGATTAGGGTATTCAGGGTGCAGGGCTTCCGGCTTAGGCATCGGCTACCACATTGGCTTTTCCGGGATGGTAATGAATTCCGACATCATAGTCCTTAATCAATTCCATCCACCTTCTCTGCCTCAGATTCAACTCCTTCTGAGTGAAAATGTACTTCAAGCTTTTGTGATCTGTATAGACCTCGCAGCGATGACCCACAAGATAGGGTCGCCATGTTTTCAAAGCAAAAACCACAGCTGCTAATTCCAGATCATGGGTTGGGTAATTCTCCTCATGCGGTCGCAACTGTCGAGACAGGTACGACACAACTTTTCCTTCTTGCATCAGAACGCAACCAAGTCCGAGACGTGAAGCATCGCAATACACGTCGAAACTCTTGGTGACGTCTGGCATGACTAGGATTGGGGCTGAAGTCAGTCTCTTCTTCAGTTCTTGAAAACTATCTTCACACTTCTGGGTCCATTCAAACTTCTTATCCTTCTTCAACAACTGGGTCATGGGTTTGGCTATACTGGAGAATCCTTCAACGAACTTGCGGTAATAACCTGCCAGTCCGAGAAAACTTCGGATTTCAGTTACACTGGTGGGGATTTCCAGTCTAGAATGGCTTTGATTTTCTCGGGGTCAACAGAGATTCCTCCTGCAGACACAACATGTCCGAGGAATGCCACTTCACTTAGCCAAAATTCACACTTGCTAAGTTTGGCATACAGTTGTGTTCTCTGAGGGTCTCCAAAACTAACGCAGATGTTCAGCATGCTCTTCTTCAGTCTTGGAGTAGATAAGGATATCGTCAATGAAGACAACCACGAACTTGTCGAGGTACTCCATGAAATCTTATTCATGAGATTCATGAAATAAGCAGGGGCATTGGTCAAGCCAAAGGACATAACGGTGTATTCAAACAATCCGTATCGGGTGGTGAAGGCGGTCTTGGAATGTCAGACTCTCGAATCTTCAACTGGTGATAACCTGTCCGAAGATCGATCTTAGAAAAGACTCGGGCTCCGTTCATCTGATCGAACAGATCCTCGATCTTGGGCAGAGGATACTTGTTCTTGATGGTTACATCATTGAGCTTGCGATAATCCACACACAGGCGTGTGGTACCGTCTCTTTTGTCCACGAAATGATGGTGATCCCCAAGGTGATGCACTTGGGCGAATCAGACCTTTGCTGAGCTGATCAGCTAACTGCTTCTTCAATTCCACCAGTTCCTTGGGTTCATCCGGTAGGGTCTCTGGGATATAGGGGCTGTTCCAGGAATAAGTTCAATCACGAACTCAATATCCCGGTCTGGTGGCATACCAGGCAATTCCTCCGGGAAAACATCCTTGAATAGGTGGACAACACGGATCTCATCTAGAGCTGGTCGGGCTATACCTTCATGACAACAGGGAGATGGATTGGCTTGTGATGCATACTCCACTTCGGTTCCTTGGTCTGTGGTGAGAGATACTGCTCTTCTGGCGCAGTCGATACGACCATGATACTTTGCTAACCAATTCATACCCAGAATGATATCTATGCCTTGGGTTCCTAGATGATTAGGTCAGCTGGAAAGTTCTCCTTTGATCTCAAGAGAGACGTCGGGAAAACAGCTTGGTCTCTACTAGGAACTCTGGGGTTTGTATGAGCAGGGGTTTGGACAAGAGACTCCCGACTAGACCTCCCTTAACAACAAACTCCTTGGTAACAAAGGAATGGGTAGCACCAGAATCAAACAGGACAGTTGCAGGTACTGAGTTGACAAGGAACGTACCCAGCACAACATCTGGCGCTTCCTGGGCTTCTTCAGTGTTGATGTGGTTCAGACGGCCTCTTGCAACAGCAGCATTGCCACGGGGTGCAGCATTCTTGCCGTTTCCATTTCCATTACGGCCTTGTCCAAGTTGGGTGCTGGTGCATTGGGGCGCTGAACGTTCCTCTTGGGATTGGGGCATCTCGGGAGTAGACCCTTGTTGCCGCATTCAAAGCAGACAACGCTGGCAGTAGGGTAAAAGTGTGGGTGTTTCCTCCGGGACGATTGTTGCCATTGGGGTAGTTGTTGGTGTTGGGCGGGGGACATTGTTGTTGTGGTTGGGACGGTTGGGATAGTTGGGACGTGAGCTGGGGTGGTCGATAAACTGGCTTGGGTGCTGGCTGGAAGGTGCGAGGTTTCTGGCTGCTGGAACCTTCCTGAATATTCATCCTTCTCTTGCGGCCTTCAAACATGGATTTGCGCTTGGTCTCCAGCTGAATGCCTTGTCCACTAGTGACTCCAGATCACGGAAGTCATGGACAACCAAGGCACATTGCATCTCATCATGGAGTCCGTTCAGAAAGCGCTCCATCTTCTTCTTTTCCGTGTCGGTATCTTCAGGAGCATACCGAGCAAGATCGGTAAACTCATCCAGATAACCAACCACATCTCTGCCTCCCTGCCTTAGCTTACGGAACTCATCCTTCTTCCTCTCGATAAGACCGCTAGGAATGCTTCTTGCGGAATTCCTTGAACTCCTCCCAGGTAATGACATGACCCTTGCTGGATGGTCTTGGTAGTTTCCCACCAAGCTCTTGCAGGTCCAGCAAGGTAGTGGGTAGCATACAGGACCTTCTCATTCTCTCCTACCGAGGCAACTTCCAGGTTGTTTTCAATAGTGCGGATCCAGTCATCTGCTTCCAGGGGATGAAGTCCCTTGGAATAGGTAGGGTGTGGTCTTCTGGAAGTCACTCAGGGTAGAGCGCTGGTTTCCACCCTCGTCGCCATTGCCATTGCCACCATTGTTGTTCTGGTTGGCGTGGGCAGCAGCAAGTTGCTGCAGGGCGGCGAGATGAGCTTGACGCTCTTCCCGGGCAGCTTGGCGATCCTCCATGATGATCGCAAGCAGTTGAGCAGCGGTGGGTTCCGGCGGTGGTGGTGGTGTCGCGTGCTGGTTGTGGCGAGTGTTCGTCATCCTGGAATAGATACGATATAAGAGGCAAGGCAAAAAGGCTTTGGCTAACGATGAAGTCACAAAGGGGGTGGTTGATGAAACACTAGTCAAACAAGACCATCACATTTATTCAACACAATCATCACATCAAGGAGTTCACACATCAAGCTTACAACATCCTACTACACCTAATGTACATACAACATGGTTCTCTAGGAACCAACACATAAACTCTACTCGCATAGGGGGTCGACACAGTCCTAAGGTAGTGCTCTCGTCGCTCAACTACTGAGGTGGAACCTCAGGCTCGACGATCTCAACGTCTGAGTCGTAGGGTGGCTCCTCGGGATCCTCCTCCTCGAGAACTGGCTCAGACGGCTCCTCCTCCTCGTCAACTAACTCCTCCTCGTCGTCCTCCTCATAGTCCATCTCCTCTAAGTAGTCCTCATCATCGCTGATGAAGGCACTGTTCTCCTTGCGGAGATCCTCGCCCTCCTCCTCCATCTCGTTCGCCTGCTGCTCCATCTCGTCTATCATCTCGTTCTGCTCTGCTACCGTCTTGCGGAGCCTGACGATAGTCCTCCTCTGACGGGCCAGCTTCAGGCGGAGATTGTCATTCTCCCACTTCAGCTGGGTCTCACGGACTCGGGCATCGTCGAGGGAGCTACGCTGGAAGTGAACCTTGAGTCTAGCATCGCGCAGGTTCTCCTGGGTGTCGTGAAGTAGCACCTCCATGTCGGTGATGTACTCGCCGAAGAGAGTGTGCTGCGCGGGGTAGGTGGGGTTTCCCTCGTCACGCCTCCCGAAGTACTGGAAACGAGTGCCAACCAGCTCGTCCTTGTGCTCCTCACAAAGGCGGGCTAGCAGCCTCTGCATAACTCGGGTCAGACCGTCAACCCAAGTAGTGTCCATCGTGGAGTAGACCAAGTCCTTGGAGCGGGGTGGCTGAATCCTGCCTCGGACGGACGACTTGATGAGCCAGGACAGGTTCCCATCACCGAGGGAATCGACCTGAGTTCCCTCAAACTCTGGAACAGGGCGTCCCAAAGTCTGGCTCAACTCGTACAAGTCCTGCTCGAACATCAGCAGGCCGTCCTTCCTAACTTGGACGAACTCGGTGACGTTGGGTGCCATCTACAAGTTTAAGCAAAATTTTAAGTTAGTTAAGTGACATGAGTATCAAATGTAAACTTAATGGAGTAACAAGTGTGCAAAATTTTAAGGGTTCAAGAAAAGACAACTCTTAATGAGTATAAGTAGGTTTTTACATAAATGGAAGGGTTGGGGGATAAAGAAATTTTCGAAAATACTCCACTTCCTTGTTTTAGAATTAACTTTTGTAACTCCTAACTAACGCCCATTTAACTAAGGTCTCCTAAAGTCAGGATGGCTCTGATACCAGCTCTGTGGGGACCCCGGACTAGCCGTCCGAAATACCCGATTATGCTTAACACAACGATCCCGTGATCAGTATGTCGTTGCACATAATCCGAACTGAATATCAAAGTTTACATCCATACAATACCGAGTTTCAAGTCTTACACACATGGCCATACTGGCCTAATTATACATAGGTGCCTTCAAGGGCCAAATCATCTTTATTCAGCGGAAGCTACGGTAGTAGGGCTAATCCACTCAAACAACACCCGACAGGCAGCTGACTTATGAAGATCCTAGTTTGCATAGACGTCGCCGAACTCCTCTTCAACGTAGGGTCCTCGAAATCTGGCTAAGACAATAGCCAGGGACGAAACCAATATGAGTACATTTGATTGTACTCGCAAACTACCCCAACTAGAGTAAGCACTAGTTTTAGTTTGAAAACTTTTACTTAGCTTTGAAACATCTTAAAAGAAAGCCTTTTCTGAAAAGGGGTAAGAAGAAATTTTTACAACTATCCTTTAAGAAGACATCATTTTAGCTGTTTCCCCGAAACTCCTCCGGTATCCAACCACATCCAATCATGGTTCCCAAACCCATCACAACCTCGTACCAACTCATTGGTACAGGTATGCAACCTTTTCCACTTCATTTTCCTTTCAAAACTCAATATTTTATAAAACTTGCACATGGTCTTAAGACAGCCTCCCAACTGTCCATATCCGAGGACTCGGCTATTCGAATAGTTTTACCCTCTGCAGAGGTAGCACGCTTTTCCCACACCCATCCGGTCATCATCGTGTCAGCCACGTCCCGCCATACCAGAGGTATGCGAAGTTGAGTTCCCGGCCATAGCCTGTCCTTTGCTCATGCTAGTATAGGACCCTGCCTCTACGACACTTTCCATCGACACTTAAATCCTCAGAAACTAAGTGTGAGGACTCGTAGTTCTGTCCGGCGGACCCAAGGGAGCCCTTCAATCCTCTTCCTCCACACTCATACCGGCTTCCGGTAGACTTCATTAAGAGGACCCAGGTCAGGGGGTAGGTCCTCAGACCATCCCCTCATGGAACGAGGTTATCCTCGTTATTGAGGCATCCAGTACTAACACGAGCAAATTATATGACTACGCCCTTGCCCATATGTGGGTAAATGTGGTCGCACCGGTTATTGGTTGGTCGCCATAGTGTTAGGACACAATGTGCACTTTTCCAAAACAACACCACCATTCTCCAACTTAATACCGACCTTTCGGCATTTCACCTTCATCCAAGTACCTTCAAAGGAGTTTTGAAAAACATTGTTTTTCCCAACTTATAGTTTTAAATAACTACTTTATACTTCTACATAAGGTGGCAAAATAGTTTTCAGGTATTTTGCAAAAGGGATTTTTCTAAAATCATTGATTCCTTGGAATAACTCTTGAGACTAAAATAGATGTATATAAATGCAAGCTCAGTGAAGTAGCTTGCCTTGTTCAACACAGTGGTACTGGTCCTGATCTTCGGGTTCAACGAAACCTCCTTCTTCGATAAATCCGTCAACGGTATCGTCTAAACGTTAAACAAGCAAGACAAACAATTACTACTCTAACTCAAGCATCATCACATCATTACAATCACAAATGCTATAATTAGCTACTGCACACATCAAGCAACACAAGGTGGTTTTAATTTAATTGAATTAATCTTTATTTAATTGTTTTCAAACTAAGGCAGAAACTAGTTGTACACCAATTAATTCACCATTTAATCTATGTTGGTCACAAAATTTCAAACTAAAATTCTATGGATAGCTACTGATGTGTAGAAGACACCCAATTGGATTGGGGTCATTTGGAGTTACCAAACTCCCTACACATTTGTTTTAGTTCAGAAGGTTTAATCAAGTTTTAGCTACCAAACAAATTAGGTTGCTCCAAAAATTAAATCCTTTTAGGGATAACTAACCTTGGTTGATGTGACCTAACAAAATTGGTTTTAGTTTAATTGGACCTATTATTAAATCACACTAATTGGTTTAGTGCAGAAGGGTGCACTGAAGTTCAACCAAAGGCTAAGGAGTTTACACTACTCAATTAATTCTACCAAAATTTGGGGAGCTAAAGGATCCTAATACAAAGCTACCA